>OZ025289.1:181364-392500 GCA_964019185.1 Maratus speculifer | reverse complement strand
GGAGGTGTCCAGTAAAATTCTATTGTCTATAGATGCTATGACTTGCTGGCATACTATTGGATTTCCCTTGATAGTTTCAGTGATAAAATTATAAAAAGGTTGAAGTTGACAAGTTAGGATTTTTTTTTTCAAATTTTTTGTTATCAATTCGTTGAATGATAGCGGGCAATTATCCTGGAAAAAGAGTTATTTTTTTCTCTTGCCCAGCCTAAAATTTTATTCATGCGTTTTGATGCTTTGACTTGATTCATTTGCGGATCCATTTCCTTCAAATAATTTTCAACACCACCTTGACTTTTTACATCATCATACAAAGTACGCGCTGTAAGAATTACTTCAGTTACCATTTGTTTATTTATTTTAGCATTACAAAACTTTTTTTCATCATTTGTATCACAATTTTCAACATTTTCAGATGGAACAGACACTTTTTCTCTAACACTATTTTCAATTTCTTTACCGGTAGAACTTTTTTCAACTTGATTCACAGGTGTAACACATTTTTTCTTGTTAATCTTGGCATTAACCATCAATTTTTCCTGCCCATCTACATTTCTTTCTTTCACATTATCATTTTCATAACACTCTTCACTTAAGACATTTTTATTTTTTGAGCTCATTTTCAATTCAGAAATCAACTTTTTAATTTCCTGGTAACCAGCTCTTTCATTCCATGGGCTATTCTCTTCTACTACAAAAATTACTTTTCCACCAAAAACTCTGTGATTCAAAGCTTCTTTCATTGTGATGCGCTTCCGAGGATCTAAGTGAAGGCACGTCTTGATTAGATTCAATGCATCGTCAATTTTCGGTAGGCAGTCTTGTGATCGAGGAAAACAAGCTCTTACTTTTTCAGCAAAATACTTTTTCTGGATAATATCAAAGATCAAAGGATACATGTTTTTGGGCCAGAAATTTTTTTGTGGACGCCTTCCTTGGTTGAAATTTTCTCGTGTAAAAACTCTTATGCACATCATTGCAAATGTCCACGTATCATATTTCACATTATCCACTGTTTCCCAGTTTCCATGCATAGCGAAGGTTTCAGGTGGACGATAAGGTAGTGGTGATGTATATTCAGAATTTGGTTTTTCAACTGACTTCAAAGATCCAAAATCTGTCAAAAGAGCTTTCCCTTCAACTGTAATTAGGACAGTGTTTGTCTTAATGTCCATATGAGCCATCTTTTTTTCGTGCAAGAACGCTAAACCCATGGCGACATCTTTCATCCACGATATGACTCTCTCTAATGCCTTCGAATCAAAAAATTGACTCTACTTCTCCCAGTTTTTCGTCTAATGAACATGGACACTTTTTTGTAATAAATATAAATGTGCGATCTTGAGATATATAGTTGAAACTAATCAGTGGTAATATATTTTTGTGGCATAGACTGGACCATAGATGTAATTCTCCAGCCGATGTATCTTCCTCCTTAACAATTTTTATAGCGCAAGTACTTTTCGTGATTGGATGAATCATTTCTACAACTTTGCCAAATTGCCCAAATCCAAGATCTTTCACGTAGTCAAATCCCATCTGTTTGAGACTTCTTAATGTAGATGTAAAACACATATTTTCCATGGCAAATTCTTGATTATTTTTTTCTTTTTCCAGGTTGTTAACAAACTCCATTTGGAATACAAATACTTTACTCAATATCAACTCGTACTTTTTTACATTTTACAACATTAAGTTTAAATATATAAAACGCATGAAACGAATATAAGGCGTTTATTGTAGTTAAAAAGATTGATTCAGAGATTCTGTTGTATATTTTGTTGATTTTGACCATTGTTGACAAAAGCATTGTTTAAGTGAGAATAATTTCATTTGTATTCGGATAAAAGCATTGTAGCACACTTCGTTAATTTTGAACATTGTTAGAAAGAGCATTGTTGAAATGGGATTGATTTTTATTTATTTTCTTGTTAATATTATTTGAATTTGCAACAATACTTCATTATTTATTATGGCTTCGTTTATCTGACTAAAACGTACTCACTTCATTCTTTTGTCAGACAGGCAGCATTTTTGCCGATCCCACCGAAGCTAGCATTGGGAAAAAAAATACGAGCTTTTGATTGGTTGAATAAATTAAAGAGCAGTCGTTGTTTGCAAATAACTTGTTCTTAATGCGTATGTTCGTATTAGGAATATATATGGATGTATCATGCTGAAATAATATTAGTAATAAAAAGGAATGTCAATTAAAAAAAAGCAATGTAGATATAGAACAAAAGTACTTGTAATTATCGCATAATTGACGCCGCAAAAAGGAAATGTGATTTTATTTTTAAATAAATTGTTAAGAGTGTGGTTGTACGTTTTAGGTAATATGTGTGCATATCATGTTAAACTAATAAAAATAAATTATTATTATTTTAACATGATTATTATTATTACCCAAATTTTTATTATCTTAACTATTTTTATTATTTTCTAAAAGCAATAGAGAATAATTGAGGAATATCAAGATTAACTTCTTTAATTATAAATTCCAGAACATATTTCTTTATCAATAAAAATGTAAAATGAGAAGCAAATTTGTCAAAATCTTCTCTCAAAAGATTTTCAAACAGAAATTCCTGATTAAACAAACATAATCTCAAAAATGATCCAAAGCAAAATGCTATTTAAATTATTAAACAATCAGAAGCCCGTATTTTCTATCCTATGCTAGCTTAGGTAATGCAAATGTCGGTAATGTTCGGTGCAAAAATGCAGACAGGCAAAGAGCCCTTCAGAAAATATATATGTTGGACACTTAATCTCACACCGAACAACAAATTATAAAATTTTGAAAAAAAAGTAATTGACGGATTTTATTATCTAAAAAACCCCCCAAATACACGTTCGGAAAGTCACTCATAATTGAACAAAAGCTTGGATTTTTTGTCAGTTACAAAATCGAGCTCTTTCACAGATTAAAATTACGCGTTATTTTAAAAGCGGATAAGGACTGGCGATTTCTTTAAGGCGCAATTACTTCTTCTACGCATTTTTTATTTTTTAACATAAAATATTTGAAAGAGTGAAAAATTCAGGGGACGGTAAGTTCGTTCGGGGAAAGGCTATTTTTTTAAATTTTTTTGAGTTTGAGAAAACTAAAGATTTGATCGCAATTCCAGAGAGAGGATAGATGGTGCAGTTATTTATGTGATGAATTATAAATTTTACATTAACAATTTGAATTTGTTAATTTATAGATAAAGTGTTTTAAACTTCCTGTGCGATCTGCAGACAAACTTATCCTCTTGTTTGACAGGGTGTCTTGTTTATATTGAATCGTATTTAACGATAATTGTTTAGAACACATATATTTTTCCATATTGTTCCAGTTCAGTTCTTCTAAATTGTATTTTGAAAGAAAAATGGTAAAATTTTTACTAATGTGTCTCTTATTAATCACAACATGCAAACTTTTGCCTCTCACAGCCTAGTGCTCAGGGTGTTGAATTTGAAATCATATAATTTTGGGAAAGCTGGAAGTTGCTACAATATTTTATTTATAAGTTTTGAATAAACGTGTAAGATTTTAACCATGTGCTAGGTCATATTTAATCAAAATTTGCTGATTAATTGTCAAAAAGATCTTTTCATCAATTAACATATTAATATTTAAAAAATACTAACTGACATTACAGAGCCTAACATTTTGAGTAAAACAAATACTCACTCTTAATATATTTGTAAAACATTGAGCTCACAGCACCGTATTTTATTATTTTCACCTCAGTCATACTGTTTGAGAAAATTTTCATATGAAACAGTTTTTCGAAACTGAGCAGAAAAGAATTCTTACACACTTTCACAATTCCATTTCTAATTTGACACTAAATGGCTATCAGAGAGCTTCAAGCTGGAAGTAAAAAGCATTCAATTGACTCTACCCACAATTTTTTTATGTGTGTATTTTTGAAAAAAATATATATATATATGTGACGATTTAAGGAGAACTCGAATTATTTCCACTGGTTAAAAAGAAACACACAGTCATGGCAAGCGAGGGAAAAAACAAAATAAATAAATAAATGTAGAAGATCCAATAATTAGTCATGGGCTGCTGTAAATTCATTTATTAAATTCGTAATAATGAGGAAGGAAAAGCTCCTTTTGCAAAAATTCCATCATTATTTCAGCGAGCTGTCCTCATCGAAGAAGCAACCCAAGAAATCTTCTTTTTCATCTCGAGACTTCCACCTTTTTTAAACTAAAAAGAAAGTTCTGGAACATTCTGTAACCTCAAACCATCATTCTTTTATGTAAACAGAATTCTCGTCCAGCTACGAGATTATTTTCCACAAACGATAAATTTATTTTTAAAAAAAATATTATTTAACCAATTTATAATTGACTCAGAATTTTAAATATCTTAGGCAGACGATTTTTATAAATGATTAATTTTAAGAGAAAAAGAAAAGAAATGAATTTATTAATATGCACACATCAAAGGTTGACGTAGGAAAAATAAATAAATAGATAAAATAAAATAATGATATTTTTTGAAAGGTATGGTTTTGGAATAAATTTAATAAGACTTTTATAAAAAGGGTTGATAAAAACATAGAAGAAATCAGTTTTATTTGGAATATTAAGAAATAAAGTTTTAATTAAGAATATTTTAAATTTAGAGCCATCTTTTTAAATTTACGCATACTGGAATAATGTTTTTTAAGGCAAATTAAGAATTTATATCCTCTGCATAAGGATTAACAGATTAGATTTAGAAACAAGATTTTAATTTAATAATTTGAAGTAAGTACGGAATATTATTATAAGAAAATTAAGATAGTATAAAGGTTAGTTTTGGCGAAAAAATTTTTAATTTGTAATATATATATGTTGCAGTCTTCACAATGTTTTTTATTAAGATTTTATTTTACAGATTTAATCCCTCCGAGCAAATTAAACCTAACATATATCATTTTTTCTTAAATATAAGATCAGGTGGCTTAGTATCAATAACAGCAATTCTTATCATTTGAAGTCTTAAATTTTTCTCAGTTATAGCAGTTTTTTATGTTATGCGAAAATATGCACATTTATCCTAAAGCATAAGACCTTAAGCCACCCACATTTTCGCCTTTTAATCGAACATACAGCAGATTTTATTATTATTTATTATTTCTATTAGAACTAATTTTATTAGAACTATATTAATCCAGTCTATTAACAAATATGTCGTTAAAATACTGAAATTTAATTATTTATGCATAGAAAAAAGTGTGTCTTTCGGAGTCGGAAAGTGACCTCAGCGTGATTTTTTTTTTTTTTTTAAGATTCAACATTCTGAATTTTAAAAGCTATCCAAAATAAAGTCAAAACTGCTGAAATATATGTTATCTTCTAACACTCGATTTCAGATGTATATATAACCTGACCTTTTATAAATTTTAAATTTTTGTGAACTAATTTGTATTACTAAACGAAAACATGTATTTTATTTCTGTTCTATTATCGATTTTCTTATGCTAGTGTAATCATACACGCAAAACATTTATTCCGTTTTTCATGAAATGGTCCTGATAACAAAGTTAAAGTGCTTAAAGTGTTTTAAAAAGGGAATTTTTTTAATTTCTTAAAAAAAAGACAGATTACTTACGTACGGGATAAAAAGTGGAGTTTTAAAACATATTATGATGCCATACCATATCAGATGAGTGGCCTCTTTTTTACATATCAATGCTGTTATAACAAGGCTGTTGTATTCTCCAAATAAAATAACTATACTTATATCAAAATCTAGTGTTTTTTGCTATTCCAAATGCATAATTTATATTATGTTATCTTCCAAGTTCATAGATATAGGCATTTATGTAAGTGTCACATGCAAGATATTTTGTGAGATTTTCATGGAAAGGCCCAATTTGAGCATCTACCTAAATGACTGATGTATCTAATCATTATTTTCATTTCAAGTAGAGTGTCTTTCTGATATTTCCTTTTAACTGACATACCATTCATAAGTGAAATGACATACTCCGGTAGGAAGGTTTCTTAGACGGGTTGATAACCCTCTCCATTATTTCTGACAACCTGTCGACTGCCTCTAAAACAAATAAAGAATCACCAATCATGGTTTATCTTGTTACCCTCTTTTACTTAACTTAACTTGGTTTTTGTTATGAAGATGAAAACTTTCAATTTATTTTTTATTCATTTTCTAATAGGCTAGAATTATACAAATTATTACAGATGTGATTCCGATGACAATATGATGACAATATAGCATTTAAATGTTTATAGCACTTAATTATACTACATTAATCTTTCAGTTAAATACATTTCCAGCGGTGAAAAATTGTCTGATTTTAAAAACAAACTTTTAGGAAGGAAGTGAAATTTATCGAAAATCTAATATTTCCACGTTGTTTCTTTACATGTTGTTTAAGTGTAAAAATTTCACATCATTTAGAATATATATATTAAAAATTTAAAATTTTTTCGCCAAAACTAACCTTTATACTATCTTAATTTTCTTATAATAATATTCCGTACTTACTTCAAATTATTAAATTAAAATCTTGTTTCTAAATCTAATCTGTTAATCCTTATGCAGACGATATAAATTCTTAATTTGCCTTAAAAAACATTATTCCAGTATGCGTAAATTTAAAAAGATGGCTCTAAATTAAAAATATTCTTAATTAAAACTTTATTTCTTAATATTCCAAATAAAACTAATTTCTTCTATGTTTTTATCAACCCTTTTTAAGAAAGTCTTATTAAAATTATTCCAAAACCATACCTTTCAAAAAATATCATTATTTTATTTATCTATTTATTTATTTTTCCTACGTCAACCTTTGATGTGTGCATATTAATAAATTCATTTCTTTTCTTTTTCTCTTAAAATTAATCATTTATAAAAATCGTCTGCGTAAGATATTTAAAATTCTGAGTCAATTATAAATTGGTTAAATAATATTTTTTTTTAAATAAATTTATCGTCTGTTTAAAATAGCCTCGTAACTGGACAAGAATTCTGTTTACGAAAAGAATGATGGTTTGAGGTTACAGAATGTTCCAGGACTTTCTTTTTTAGTTTAGAAGGTGGAAGTCTCGAGATGAGAGAGAAGATTTCTTGGGTTGCTTCTTCGATGAGTACAGCTCGCTGAAATAATGATGGAATTTTTGAAAAAGGAGCTTTTCCTTCCTCATTATTACGAATTTAATAAATGAATTTACAGCAGCCCATGACTAATTATTGGATCTTCTACATTTATTATTTTATTTTGTTTTTTCCCTCGCTTGCCATGACTGCGTGTTTCTTTTTAACCAGTGGAAATAATTCGAGTTCTCCTTAAATCGTCACAACTAATCGAAAAGTCCGACAGGATTATTTATCTGTGCTGCCGTTTTTGGATATTTAAAGAAAATTGCGATGGAACGAAGAAAAGCATGCTATCGCCGAAGTTCGATTGAAGGACATTCTATATGGTATTTTCGGCTTGCTAATGAAATCGGCTGTGGAACGAAATGATGATAGCTTTGTGAACCGCCGATTATCGACTTCTCGTGAATGTTTTTGTGCCTAAATCGCCGTAATTTCTTACTTAATTAAAGTAAAAGAAATGCTCTTTCTAAAGAACTTCACAGCTATGCTTGGAAAGAGTTAGTACTTGCTTCGAGTCTGATGTGGATTTCCTGACGCTTGATGTTGATCTGTGCGCACAAATTTTGATTGAGTATTCATGGTCATAGGAAAATTTTTGAAAATTAATTACTTCAAAGTGCTGAGTATGCGAAAGGTATTTGATGAGGAATTTAATGAAGAATGGATTTTATTGAAGATTTTTCGTGAACTGTAAGTTTATTTTATTAAATGTTTTGATTATTATTTCTATTCTATTTATGATTGATGGAAAGTATTTATTATTTATTTATTTATTTATTTATTTATTAGTTTATTGATGAGAGTAATTTGAAGTTAATTTATTAATTTACAAATTTATTTATTATTTTATTATTTATTGTATGTTATGGATCTGATATAGTAATTTTGAAAAAATATGTAATTGATAGAAATTATTAACTTTGAAATTTATTGCGAATGATTTTACGATCAGGATTTAATAAAGAAAATAGAAGTGCTTCATTTATTCTAATTAGTAAGAATCAAAAAATTATGGAAGATCCTAAGTTCGTACCGTTTGACCCGAGTTCTGGAATGAACATTTTGTCGTGGTTAACTTATTTTGATACAACATGTGAAAAGGAGAAGAAAAATCTAGAATGGAAATTTAATTCTATTGCGCAATATCTGAAAGGGGAAGCGCAAAAAATTTATATCAATGACTGTTTAAATTGTACGGATTATGAACAAATTAAGAAAATTTTGATAGAAAGATTCATTCAATTAGACATCCCGAGTTTTTCTGATTTTTCAAATCTGAAATTAGATAATTTAGACAATTTAGAAACTTATTTTCGTAAAAAAGTGGAAATTGGTAGGAAATTACATCTTAGTGAAAATATACTATTACAAGGTTTAACTGATGGTTTAAAACCAGAATTCAAAAACAATATTATTATAAATCCTCCTAGTAGTACCACAGAATGGTACCAGGTTGTCAAACAATTCGTGGAAGTTTCCACCCCACTAGTTTCAAACCAAGTAACAAATCAACCATCAGCTAGACAAAATTTTCAATCTTTTCAACCAACTAGGCCCTGGATTCAGCCAGTTAGGCCCAATAATACACCTAGGAATTGGATTCCCCAAAGGCAATCTCAGTTTCAAAGACCTAGAGTTTGTCAAAATAATTATATTCAAAATTCATACCCTTCAAGACCTTGTAGGATATGCACAAATAGGGGTGTCAGTAATGCTTTTCATTGGGAAAGAGAATGTATTTTTAGGAGTGAGTTGCCATCCTCTGATACTCTTCCAAGTAGCTCACAAAATAATTCTCATAATATTTGACTATTAAATGTGTATGGATGTACAAATAATTATAATTTACCATGTGTTGTAGATAGTTCTCTGTTTGTCAGGTTTATTTATTTGATTATTTATCTGTGAATCTTATTTACTTACCTATTTATGAGTATTTTTATTATCATTATTATGTGTTGAAGATTGAAATATTTTTATTCTTAAGGATTTAATTGAGAAGTATGATGTTCTTAAGATATTTACAATTTCTATTTTTATTAGATAAAATTTCTGGTTAAAGTTAGCAGCTAAATATAGTTGTAATTTTCACGATAATTTTGATTCGGATTTTTAAAATGGAGGGTAATGGTTTTGTGTGAGGCAGTTAAAATGTATACAACTCCAGTAGACAAAGCCCTCAAAATTGCGAAAGCGCGAACTCATGAATTTCACCTTAAAAGTAAAAGGCTCTATGATCGAAATTTCGTTGAATGCCCATTAAAAATGCAAGACTCTGTAATTTATGAAGAATTTAAATACCCTAACACTCGAAAATTAGAACCTACTTTCTCTGGACCATATAAAATTATAAATAAACTTTCTGATGTAACTTATGAAATAGATAAATTTAATTATGAGACAGGACAGAATTCCGTTATTGTGCATGTTTCTAAATTAAGACCCTATTTTTCACCCGAAGATTTTAAACTGTTTCATGAGCAACCCAAAAAACAAACAAAACCTCAGATACAATCACAATCACTAGATCAAACTAAAGTCAAGACAATAGATTAAATTTTAATTCTTAGTCTTTAAATATTTTATCACCATAATTTCCAACATCAGCAGGTATGTTCTTGGAGGCCTACAAGAATATTACTTGTTTTTGGGAGTTTTTGGGGTTAAATTGGGCTCCTTATGCAGGCATAAGGTGAACACTTTGATTGTAAAAGCTTTCAAATTGATGTTGATAAATTAAATTTAAGGGTGTTTAAGTCTAACTATATTTACTCATGTATTTGACCTTAGTATTATTCTATTTATTCAGCAGATATTTATGTTATAACAGTTATAAAATCTAATGATTCTACTCAAACCTATAACATAATATGTGATTTTCAGTGATTGTGAAAACTACAGCTATTAAAAGTTTTTCAAAAAAGCACACTATTTTTATTTTCATTTCTCAATTAAGAATGACACCTTTTATTCCTATTTGTATTCTATTATTGAAGTTTATAAACCATGTGTAGATAAAACATTATTCTACATTTGACATTTGAGAACTTATAACCAAATTTGACAATTTTGTAAAAGAGTATCAGAGAGGAATTATTGTAAGGAAATACTGGTTGAGAGTCCATTTTCTAAATAGTTAGATTTAATTTTATTTGGATTTTGGAATTATTATGATTTTTTTATTTATACTTTCGGCTAGCAAAAAATACTTTCTTATGCTATTAGAAGATAAGAAAATTATTTAGTTGCTATGTAATTATTTTTATCCTCAACCAGTTTTTTCCCTATCAATAATAAACAAATAGTGATATTTTCTTTTGATTATACTCTTGTTTTACTATTATTATTATTATTATGATTTCTATAATGAAGTTTATTATTAATTATACTCTTATTGAAAAATATTAGGATATGGAGTCTTATTATATTATTACTTATTATTGTTGTTATTGTCATTATTTAAATTTTTCTATATTATTTGTTATTGATATTGAGAGTGATGCTATTTATTATTGAAAAATTGATATATTACTGAAAGATGTTGGATCCAATATAACATTAAAACCAAAGATTAAACTAGGTTTGAAGATTTTTATTAAAGAGACTGTATTCAGAGAACATTGGAAAAGACTCTTTTATACATACTATTGAAAGACTTGTTTCATTTAAAGGACTTATTTAAAATAAACTATGCATTAAGTCATTGTAATTATTTAAACTTCCATGAGAACGAATTTTTATTGTTTTTATTATATTTTTATCTCTTGCTTATTAATATTCATAACTTATTTACTGTTATTATATGTATTATCTCCTCTGCACTTACAAATGGTAAGTGATGTTGTAACATTATTGTATTTCTTTCAGGGAAATGCTCCTACCTAAATTTAATTCAGAATTATTTTCTCTTAACTATTTTATTTTAATTGCTAATATTTTTTATATATTGCGTTAATTTTCTTTTCTTCCATCTCTTGGCTTCCTGAGTTTGACAGTTTTATTCCAAAATTTAACTTTTCTAAATTATTATATTTCTGTTGTCTGAACTTGTAGTTTTATTTAACTATCAATTTCATACAAAGTCTTGGGGAGGGGGGATAATATTACAAATTTAAAATTTTTTCGCCAAAACTAACCTTTATACTATCTTAATTTTCTTATAATAATATTCCGTACTTACTTCAAATTATTAAATTAAAATCTTGTTTCTAAATCTAATCTGTTAATCCTTATGCAGACGATATAAATTCTTAATTTGCCTTAAAAAACATTATTCCAGTATGCGTAAATTTAAAAAGATGGCTCTAAATTAAAAATATTCTTAATTAATACTTTATTTTTTAATATTCCAAATAAAACTAATTTCTTCTATGTTTTTATCAACCCTTTTTAAGAAAGTCTTATTAAATTTATTCCAAAACCATACCTTTCAAAAAATATCATTATTTTATTTATCTATTTATTTATTTTTCCTACGTCAACCTTTGATGTGTGCATATTAATAAATTCATTTCTTTTCTTTTTCTCTTAAAATTAATCATTTATAAAAATCGTCTGCGTAAGATATTTAAAATAAGAGCGCCACCGGTTAGTTGGTTTAAACCGAACTCAAGTCAACAACAACTTATGTCAACTTATAAATGAAAATGAAGATTCATGAAAATCCATGCATTAATTTTTGAGATAGCCCTATTTAAATTTTTAAAAA
The DNA here is from genome assembly GCA_964019185.1 of Maratus speculifer. Classification (NCBI taxonomy): domain Eukaryota; kingdom Metazoa; phylum Arthropoda; class Arachnida; order Araneae; family Salticidae; genus Maratus; species Maratus speculifer. The sequence goes on along the minus strand of OZ025289.1, from coordinate 380,672 downwards.
AATCTGCATAACAGAGTCACATGTTAAGTGATGTACAAACAAAAAAAGGATTAATTTTTTATCACGTACAAACTAAATCTAAAATCAGTTTGATGAAAATCTGTGCATTAGTTTTTCAGATAGATCTATTGAAAATAAAAAAAAAATCTGCATAATAGCGCCACATGTTGGGTGGCACCAAAAACTAATCAGGATTAATTTGCTGTCACGACACTAACTGAATCCGAAGTTTGATGAAATTCCATTTATTTGTTCTTGATATACATTTATTTGCTAAATCGAGAAAAATGCAATGTATCACCGCCATCTGTAGAGCAATTTACACCACAGACTAAATAACGCGAACCTATATCCAGAATAAGCTGAATCTGAAATTTTAGAAAAATCCGTGCATCAGGTCTTTGAAATGGAGTTATTGCGATAATCACGAATCACCTTGGCATCGCCATTTGTTGCGCGATTTGCACCAAAGCATAATCATAATACATAAAATACTAACAGTAATGTTTTATGAAAATTCTTGCAATAGTTCTCAAGATATGTCCAGTGTGGAAATTGTTAATGCAGCAGCATAGCAACGCAACCTGTAGCGTGATAAATACTAAAAACTAATCAGATCTAGTTTATATCATGGTCTAACTGAATCTAAAGTTTTGTGAAAGTCCATGCATTAGTTCTTGATAAAGAGCGCTCAGAAAATTTTTTCACATACAGACAGACTCACTGACAGTTTAACCGACACACATTTTGTAAAAAATATGTTTTTCGGGTTCTTTGACCCTTAAAACCTTCAAATTTGTCAAAATCCGGTTTTCAAAAATTTTCATGAATCCAATATATTTTTCTTGTAAAGATAGAATAAAGTAAAAAGTAACGGGAAAAATAAGTATTAAGATTTAGAACTTCCCGTACGAAAGAACTTTTAGTCACAACGATTTTAAAAAACTACATTTTGTAGAAATTCGTTCAAACCGGCCCGGGTTCAAGCTGAATGTTTATTTCTTAGCTGGTTCGATTTTTTTTATGGGTCGGACTGGGTCTGGATATTTCGTCCAGTGCAGACCTATAATGCAAATATCCAGCAACATACTTAGAAAGCTAGTTTAACGCAAAATCTGTACGCCGCTGTATTATATCGAAATGATAGGCTCTATCTTAAGTAAAGTTTTAATAGCGTATAATTTACAGTGATCCTTATCTTGCATTCAAAATGTTCAGTAACACTTTACTCAGAGGCAAGTGGTCAAAGTCGCGAATTTTGGATTTTAATATCTCTGATAGATTTGTAGATATTGAGATGAATGTAGATACCGATAATGTTTATGTTGTTAGGATTTGGAGATGTTAGACTGTACTGCTGACGAAATCTTTGCTAAACTGTTGACAGAAATTATCTTTGTCAAATTTTAACATATTCAATGCTCAAAAATGCCAACAACACATACTGATGTTAAGAGATGTTAGAACAAAAAGGATGGTTAGATGCTGTCCATGTGACACAACAGAGTCACACAGAACATTTAGAAAATTTGAAAACAAAATTGTGAACTTCCCTATATATTATGTGTAATTCTTATAAGTAAATTACTTTCTCTTAAATAATTATAGCCATTTATAATCGTTATATTCATTTGTAATTACCCTGTATTAGTGCAGCTCACTTTTCTCCACAAAACTGCTAATTAGAATTGTGAAGTAGAATTAAATAATTCAATTTTCGGTGTCTCTAATTGCAAATACACATCAGGATTTATTGACTAATTCTGGATGTCTTAAAGCCATAAGGTCAACAAGTTAAATACATGTGTCCCCATAGAGGTATATAATGTCAATATTGCTATTTACAAATCGATGATAATCGTCGAAACTACATTATGACTGCATAATTAATCACTAAGAATCCCCAATCCACATTATACAATGGAACGATGCCCTAAGGGACACTATCTGTTTACTTGTGTAGTTTCTCCTGATAATTTACTCTTGAAATGTCTGTAAAAATTCACGTCGAGAAATAACTGAATTTGATTTTATTTTTAGATTATTAGTTACCATAAACAAAAATGTTAATACATTGATTAATAAATCAAATTACATTTCTAAAAAAATACGTTTCATAATTTTAATATTTCTTACTTGTGCAAATAATTTTTAAAGCGAATTAACACTACTTTACTTGTACGTTGAAAAGGTCTGCTATAACGTCTAAATAAACGTCTAAATAAAGAAAAGTAACATTAAATTCAATCCAAGACAAGAATAAAATTCAATTCAATTTGTATGCTGTGGGATAGTTAAAACCTTTTTCATTTTTTTATTAAAAAAATCACTGTTTATAACTTTAAATATAAAAACTAAAGGAAATAAACATATTTAAGAATAAGAAAAAATATAAAAAAATGACGGATCCAAATTAGAATTCTATTTTTTTTCTGTTATTTTTTTTTCTCATATCAAAACTATAGTCAATTGTCTTTCCATATCAATATATAAAGCTAATAATTTCATTTTTTTCTTAAAAAATGGAATCAAAATAACAAATTCTATTATTTTATTGAATTTGTCCTTCATTTCAGTTACTCCATCTGTTATTATTTTTATTTCCAATGCTATAATTGAAAATAGCAATATGCATATAGCTTAAGAGATGTTACATTTTATTGAAAAGTATACATGAATGAATTCACGATGCCAGGAATACTGCCATTGATAAAATTCAATTTATATTACTTTATCAGTTTTAATCACTGATTATTAAAAAATACAAAAATACTTTAATAATAGTAAAAAATAAAGTACGGGAAATTCTTAGATATAAAATCTATTGCATTTTAGTGAGGTGAAAGATGGGGGAGTTTATAGTTAAAGTTATAGTATGCATGAATTTTAGGGAAATTTAATTATTCATTACCCCGTATAGTATAAGATTTAATATAAAGTGCCTTAGAATGTAAATCAAGAATATTGGTTGCAAGAGTAAGCATTTTTAAAGAGTATAAAGGTACACAAATTTTATTGATAAAGATTTTTGTTAAACGTTATTAATTGAATAACAAACTTGCATGAAAATACAGAATAAAAATAAATGTATTAGGAATAATTACGAAACATTTTCAAGCTGTAAATACATAATTTCATACTCGTCCTAATGTGTAAGAATACACACGAAGATTAAATACTCATCTTATTCTTTAATACTACACAATTATATCATTTGCATTTGAAATAGAGAATACACGAATTCAATAAATGTCTAAAGAAAATTGACATATAAATTTGTTTTTGTTGTTAAATTCTTAGTTAACTTTGACTGAATAATGTAATATGCGACTTAGAAAACACCATTATAGGGTGTACATTCTAAATGACATATACATGATATTGACACGTATACTACGATTATTGTTCCTTGCTGTTATGATTACCCTTCCCATTATAATATTATAGTATTAACAATATAATTGGTAATGATACTATCTGCTATGCTATCTTTCTCTAATATCTTGTAACAGTTAATAAATAATCATATAACTGGCAAATCCCAATTGAATATAGTTATTTATCAGATGATGTTGACATCTCATTTCCAATGATTAGGTGCAATTTACTTCTTAGTAATCTCTTAAGAACATGCTGCTTGTAAAACACGTTTACATCACAAAACATATCTCATAATTATTATATGTTGGAGTTAATTACATATTTGTAGAAGATTGCATTTCTCCGTTAGTGATTGTCAGAATAAAATAAATGTCGATTTCAATTATTCATAAAAATTTAAATTTAATCAATCATTTGTTATATTTTTTTATCATTTAACGATTTTTATTTAAATCTGAGAAACTTCGCGAAATAAAGTAGGATTTTAAACTATGTTAACGGATCTGATCATTGTTGAAAATTTGAAAGGAACCTGGTGTGCGGTCGTTTTTATCACAATGATTAAACTGTTATGGACCAGTTAAATACTATGATTCTTTGAATATATTTAAGAGTCCTTCAAAACTTTCCATGCATGTTTAATGATTTATAAAATTGTAGATGCACGTAATGATATGCCGTAATGGTATGATGATTTGTATTTAATAACCTTATAGACCGGGAGGAAGCAGCACAGATAACCACCTTATCGAGTTCATGGATGAAATTCGAGAGTTAAAACTTGATTCGCATATTGAAACAGAATCGGCCTGCCAATTCATGACTTGGTGGAAAATACCTGGAAACTTGATTTTCGTGGTTTACTCACAGGTTTACTATTATGCTTTCCTGCACCCAAAGGTATCAAAAACTAGGAAAACTGGTAGCAAGAAAACAAAATGGTAAACCTACGAGTCAACCGCTAAAATCGAGTTTTAAGCGGTTTTCTACCAAGATATGAGTTGGCGGACCGATTGCGTTTTAGTGTGCGAATCGAATTTTAACTAATTCTGAAATTTTAGCCGTGAACTTGATGAGGTAATTATCTGTGCTGCCGAATCCCAATCTTTTAGATATTTATTTTATTATTAAAGTTTTATATTAGTATACATTTTGTGTTAAAGAAACCTTTGATTTCAAAAAACGTGTGACGGAAAAATATAGTTAGATAGTTTCATGGCTTAATTTTGTGTGAAAAAGATTATGGTTTAAAACAATCTAAATAAGTAAATACAACAGATATTTTCATACAACTATCTCTAATAATCCGACAAAAATATCATTCAAAATGAAAATAACTTTAATTCTCCAAACTTTCTTTTTTTTATACTATTATTTTAACACAATCAAACTGATTGGTAAAGTATTCATACGAATTGAATCTTTCCAACTGAGCGAAAAATTGCCCAGGACGGGAATCGAACCCAGGTACTTGGTTTATAAGACCAATGCTTTTCTTGGCCAATTTCTTTTGTTTTCGTAATTCTTTTAAATTTTATAGATAAAGAGCAGCTTAGGCGAAATTCGATTTCTATAGCGATCAATGCGTAATTTTTTACAATTACAGGTAATTACAGGTAACAAATCATCTTAAACTCTAAGCTGCAAAATAACCCCCCAAAAATGTTGATCTAGAAAAAAAAAACCTAAAAATACATAAATTGTTTAAGTAGTAGTACCAATAGGTAATAGAGTTCGGAATAGAAGAGAGGAGACATACATAGTATTATCTGGTAATTGCGAGTAAAGTAACTATGGAGGTTGTTACAAGGATGAAGGCCGTTTCTTTTAATCATACAATTTCTGATTGCCAAAGGTGAAAACTTCCACCAGTACAATTGAATAGAAATTTTCATTTTTTAATCGGGTTATTTATGGAAAATTTATTTTACAAATATGGTAAAAAAATTCTGTTTTTTTTACTGCTGTCATTTTGCTTAAGTATTATAATCATGATATAGACAATAGTTTGTCTAGGCTGCCTTGGTTGTCACAATTTGACAAAACTAATAACGCCGAAGTAACTTTTCACCAGTAATAGTGAATGACGATTTTTGACATTATTTTTGAATTCATTTTTTCATTAAAGAGGCGTATAAATAAGGAGAAAACTTATACTTAAATCGGCTATTTCTATTTAAATAAGTGGAAATTTTCCGCAAGGGTATTTTCTCCTTGAAAAGAGTTTACAGGAGAAGCTTTACTATTTTATGTCAGCTTTTATGTCAGTCCCTCTATTTTAATAGTTCAATGAATAACGGAGGCGGTAATTACATTATTTTCCAAGAGTATTTTCGTACCGCCCACGGAGCGTTTTCAATTTTTTTTGTTTATTTAAAGGTGGATAATAGCCATATGTAATAAATATTTTTCAGGCAAATGGTTTCACATTCTTCAGAGCCGATCATGAAAGCTGCATTTCTTTAATATCACCTATTGGTTTTCGTTTATTGAAGGCTTTGTAAATATTTAACTCCCTGGATTAACAAAATGGTTTCATCTTTTTAAACAGTATATTAGCAGGGCTTTTTAATCGTGGTATTACGAAATTTTTGTCATGTTCCTCGAGGTGTTATAGGTGGTGGGGGGAGATAATGTGCATTCTTCTGGGATCTGGGAAATTTCTACAAAGTTTTCAAAAGTAGTTTGCTTGTTCTAAACTATTTTGAAGACATTTTACATATTTATACTGCAATAAAAACTCAAAGATGAACGTACGAATGGTAATAAAATTTCTTATAACTTATTTTTAAAATGGTATCACCAGAAAACGTATAAATTTAAAACATGTTTTCAAAATTTAAATTTCGTATATGTTTTCTCATTAAGAATATATTATTTAAATTTTATTAGTATTTTCTTTCTCTGTCATCGCAAACATGAGACATATAGGAATTTTATAAAGTCCTTGAAAGGAAGCATAGTTTGATGTTAAAAAAGTTTTCGATTTTGAAGCATTCAAGAAATTTATATTCATGATGTTAGAGGATATTTTGCTTTTATTGCCTTTTATTTCTTACCTTGAAGTATATGAAAAGCATGCATGATAAAATTCTGAAAGGATTTTAACTTGCGAAGCATTTGATGGGATTTAGTCTTGACAGAAAATGTGAACTCAATAAATAAGTTTTCCCTCAAATATTATTCAAAAAACACTACCTGAGAACACTTTCTAACAAGTACATTTTATATGAAAAAAATTAACTTTAAGAGATTGTTGTTTTAATTACTTTGTTGTTATTCAGTGCAAGTCATGTATTTTAAAACACATTGTTGTCTATGCCAATCAATTTGACATGCAATATAAAATATTATATTAAAATGTTTAACTTGTGAATTACTATACAAAAAATGTAAGCTCCCTAAATAATTTTTCTCCGAGTTAATAATCAAAGAGGGCTGTATGAATTACTTTTAACAAATAAATTTGTAAATAAATAAATAAATCCGACTTTGAGAAATTGTTCATTATCTTCTTATACCTATGTATTCTCATTACACGCCACATCTTTTGATTCTCATTGTCATTAATTTGATCAATTTAAAAAACAAGTAATTATTCTACAAGTAATTTTTTTTATTGTAAAAAAAAAAATTAAATTGTAATTGTAATTGTTCCATATGGTACCGATTTTTAAGGCTTTTTAAATCGTTTTTAACCATGCATTTTCTTTTTTAAATCTCTATTGCGTGCAAGTTCTATTACGGAAGAATAATATAGCTCATTCACACTATAGCAATATGAATTGTCCATTTTTTGTTTCCGGCTAATAATTCATAACGGAATAAAAATTTAATACGCATATATATAGTTAAAACATAAATACACATATAAAAACAATTAATGTTTTGCAGAGCATTTAAGGAAAAACAACATTCGAAAGAATTTTTTTGTAAACTCTCTTGTAATTCACTCATTTTTGATGAATTTTTATTTAATTTGTTTCTTTGGTTTTTTATTGTGACTATTGAACAATTTCGTAGATTACGAAATATCTATCTTTTTTACAATGTGGTAAAAAAGTCCAACAAACTATAAATAATTTAAAAAATATATAAGTTCACACTTTTGCTTCGCATGAATGAAGACAAAATTTAAAATAAGTGTTACAGGAGAGAAAGAAAGTCAATCAAGCATTTTAGGAATATAAATTTTCTAGTTTTAATTACATTTTATGCATTGATTTTGGTCTTTTTTAACTTTGAAGATTTATTTATTTTTATTCTTTTTTTCGCAAATAAATGTGAAAATATTGTCTGCGACAAACTGTCATCGATGAATGTTAGATAGACAGATTTTTAATAGTAGTTGTTAATATTCAACTATGAAAGCTGGACAAAAACATCTTATTACGTCATAAAATGACAGAATTATTGCCCAAAATTTTGACGTCATATTTTTTTAAAGAAAAAAGACCCATTTTCAACTAATTACTTCTTAACAACGATTATTAAAATTTTTTGAAGGTCACTAAGAGCGGAATATTTTGAGTGAAACAAATCTCTTTATGTAAGTATTTATTTTAATTCGCAAATGGGAAATGTTTATTGATACAATTGTCCAAATGACGTCATATTTGTACAAATTCACCAAGCTGATTTCATTTACATTACTCCAACATTGAAAAAAAGTTAAATGTTTTGCACTATTTTTTTTAATTAAAGATTTGAAAATGGGTATTTTTGTTGAAAAGAGTTTGAACTTAAAATGTAATTTATTACTTGAAATTTAGCATTTATTGAAATTTATATCATAGCTATTTGCTAAACGTATAATAAATTTATTATGCACAACAACAGCATAAAACTAGTCGGATGTGGGAATAACAAAATTTTCTTCTTGTGTATACACGTTAATACTTTCAGAAAAACGAAAGACAGCAGCGTAACCGGTTAGTACCGATTATACACCAAAATCTAATCTGCAACAACTTATTTCAAGTTCTAATTGAATCTGAAATATGATGAAAATACGAATATTAATATTTGCGATAGAATCATCGACCTGTTGAGCGATTTACTCTAAAAACTAAAGAATTCTAGTTTATTTCAGAAACTAACTGAATTTGAAATTTCATGAACATTCGTACTTTAGTTCCTGAGAAAGAGTCATCGCAATAATCATGAACAATGTCAAAGAGCAGAGTGTAGCCACCAGCGTGTAGTTTTGAAGTAAAGCAATTTACTTCAAAATTTAAGGAACACTAATTTATCTGAGGGACTAACTGAACCTGAAGTTCGAAGAAAATTCGTGCATTATTTCCTAAAATAGAGCTGTTCTGATAATCATGAATAATGCCACATAGCAGCGCAAGCTGTAAGGAATATAAAGAATGTAATTAAAACCATATTAAATCAAGGACTAATAGAATCATAAGTTTTCTGAAAATCCGTTCCTTAATTCTTGAGATATAACTATTGTAGTAATTCTGAAAAGGACAGCATAGCAGCGCCACCTGTCGGGAGACCTACACCAAAACCGAGTCAGATTCAGTTTATGTCAAGGTTTAACTAAATCTAAAATTTTGTAAAATTCAGTGCAATAATTCTTGAGATAGAGTGTTCAAAATTTATGTTAGGCAGGCAGATATTTTTTTGAAATCTTTGACCCCTAAAATGTGTAAATCTGTTGAAAATCGGAATTCGAAAATTTTCACGAATCCAATACTTTCTTCTTGTAAAGATAGAAGAAAGTAAAATGCAAGATATCATACAATTTTTAACAAAATATTGGGTTATTATTGAAATAGTACCTATTATGTAATAGTACATATTTCATACATAAGACATGAGAAGATTAATATTAAAAATTAATATTAAAGCAAAGATTTTTTGTATGCTTGTAGATAAATTGATTTTGACATTAGTACAATTTATAATTCTAAAAATTTATTGTAAAGTTATCAAAAATAAAAGGGAAACCAGATTCATTATTTCACTTTAAATTTTAATAATTAACAATAATTTTAATAATATTAAATTCAAATATATTGTGCAAAAATGTACCGAGCTAATAATATTAATATAATAGTAATAATAATCTTGAATTCTCAAGGATATTTTGATAGCTTAATAGCCTTTAGCGCACCTTTTCTGCTTCCAGTGTCCTTAATTTCTTTAATTTTTATTTTTAAATTTGTCCGATTTTAATTTTTCCATATTTCTTTTTTCTTTTGCAGTCTCAGGAATGCAGATTGCACTAATTGAAGTCGGACGGAAAGAGGCCTGCTCTCCGCGGCGGTAATAATAATTTCGCTGCTCATATTACATTATTCAAAATTTATTGATGTCAAATATTTCCTTCATATCCTTAATGTGAAAGCTATGATAATGTTCTTGTACTAGAAGATCGAAAATATTATGAATTAACTTATGAAAAATATCTACCATGTCACATGGTATAGTAAATTACTGTAAAATACTTAGAGTATGCACGTTATGTGTTTTTATGCATTTTACATATAAAATTATTTATATTCAGTGTTTAGATATCAAGAAGCTCATGGAATATAAGATATTATGACTTTTTAAGGCAAAAGAGGGATTATTAACATTTAACATATACTGTATGTATAACATATTAAAGCATATATCAGTATGTGCCGGCATATAAAGTATAATATGCGAATTCATTTATTAATTGCTTTAAATAACTATATAAGCTTCTATAGACTTTACACTTTATCTCTTATAATCTAGATACATATAAATTTGAGAAAAACATTTTATCTCTATTTAAAATGCATCAATTAACGTCTCAAGATTCATCAAATTAGTTGGCTTAAATATTCAAGACTAATTTTGAAGTTTTCATTCTAATTCAATTAAGATATTAACTTTTCGTAAAATAAACAATGAGTTCATGTTCATGATTAAAAGGCAAATTAAGTCATTCTCGCTTCTCTGTATCAATGAATATTTTTGCCGTCAATTCCTTCGAATATGCTCTCATTAAAATTTTAAAAGTTTAAGAAGGTTGAAATTATTAAAAGGCGAAATCTGGAAACATTTTAAGTGCATTTAGGAATACGTAATGAAGTCAATAAAGATTGATGTGTATAGATTTAAAAGGTAAGTAGCATAATTTGTTTAAGCCAGTAACTAATATACAAAAATTTTAGATCGATAAATGAAATATTACTTTTTCATAAGCATTAGGCAAAAACAAAAAAAAAAACTAATTGTTTTGTTAGAAAGTCAAAGATTTATTACAATTAGATTAATTTATAACACTATTATTCAATCGATAAAAGAATCACTACAGATGCGAATTTCCTAAGTTGTTGAAATAAACAACTCAAATAAACAACCAACTGAAATAAACAGTTGAAATAAACAACCGGGCCCGGATTCGAACCAAGGATGTATTGGCTGAAGCCGCCAATGCTCTTCCAACTGAACCATCCCGGATGAATACTGGCGGTCTCCCAACTAATCCCTACTCATCTAAACAGAATAAAACGAAGGTCAATACATTTTTGCAAAGTTTTCTGCAGTTCCATATACATTTGTTATTTATTATAATGTCTGAGATCTCTTGGAAAAAGTGCATAAATCCATAACAGGCATAAAAAAATTTCACGATACGGGAAACACAAAAATGTATGAAACCATACATAATAGATATAACTAGAACATACAGAAAAATAATTGCCTGGATAAGAATTTAGATGAATGTTTTAAAATTCATCCACAGAATTATACGGTTTATGTGGAAATGGCATGAAAGAACTGCATAAAGACAGAGCAACATATGGAGTACAAACACGCTAAAGAGGTGTCCCAGGGATTTAAAACGGCCACGAAGACGATTTCAGCTATGACGCACAGTGGAATATTTTTCCAATTTAGCTGGCCAAAAGTCCTTTTTTCGCACTTGGGGAGAAAAAAATGTGGCTAACGATGAGGATAAATAGATGGGGATTCGCGGTAGATTTATAAGAGTTCTAAAAATACAGATTGCTTTACAAAATGTTATTTTATATTTTTGCTATACAAATAATTTTATAGAATAAAAAGCATTATTTTTTTACAGTGACTTTTTTTTAAGTTATTGATAATTGTGATGTCGGAAAACACTGAAACATTTCAACTGATTTTAGCATCAAAATCAAAGTTAAGTGTTTCCTTTTCAAAGAAAGATTTTAAAAACAAATGTATCTTAAGGTGATTCTTAAATTAACAACTGAACGACGCGAAACTTTGACATATCTTCTGAACGTATTTTGACTGAAAAGGCATAAAATTGATAAACATGACTATTGAAAGATTTGGAATCGAATAGTGTTATCCACTTTTCATAAACAAATTAATTGTCGAGATATAAGAGATTATGTCACGTGGCTGAAGGTTTTTCCGATTTACCATGATGTCGATTCCAGAATTTTATTTAAAACGTTAAATTTCACAGGTTTTATTTTAAAATATATATATTGCTTTTATCAAGAATGGATAACTCCATTCGATTACATAGTTTGTGCATAAGAACACGTTTTGATCTTATGCGTTTCTGAAAAGAAATTAATTAGAAAATGTGCCATTAAATAATTGCTTTTTTTCGAGACTTAAAAACGTGGTTTTAAAAACAAATATGATATACCAAAAAATATATATATAATATTCATAAAAATTAAAATTTATAATATAATAATCTCTTTCGAATTACCCAGTATTCCACAAAGTGTTTTGAGTTATTAGAAAAGTAAAATATAAAAAGTTTATATATAAAAAATTTTTTTTCTTTTGTTACTGAACTTCCGAAATGTTTCCCAGTAAATTGTAGTCTCACACTAGAATATTACTTTTTAAGAGTCATAAAACAACATTAATTTTAATGTTACTGTTAATTCAATATGTTTGTTTTTTGAATATATATGTTGATTACGAAAATGTTTATTCAAAAAAGATAACTTCCAAAAAATCTATATTTTTTGTTGAGAAAATTGATTCATACACGTAAAAGCTGTTGCGAAATGTTTCGGAAAATCAGTGACAGTAAAAAAAAAAACAGTAAAAACATTTTTTGCATGCATCTTTTAAATTCAAAAATGTATTATTTGTAAGAGTTCTAAAAATAAAGAACGCTGTACAAAATGTTATTTTATATTCTCGCTTGTTGCAATATTATATGAATAGTTTCCTAGAATAAGAAACAGTATTTTTTAGAATGGCTTTCTTTTGATAATTATGATGACAGAAAACACTAAAACATTTCAATAGATTTCAGCATCATAGTCAATGTTAAGTATTTTCTTATTAAAGAGAGATTTTGGAAACGAGGAAATAATGAAAGTTTTTCTGGAGTTTTCAGTTAATCAGAGTACAGAAAAGCGTTTGAAAGCATATCGTCGAATTCATTTCAAACAAAAGTATAGAACTTTTTCTGATTTCTGAAAGTCACCAGTCATAGAACCATTCTAGTAGTAAGTTACAGAACAATTTAAAGGGGAATAGAAATAATCTTGTCGAGAGCTTCATTGTTTAAGATAAAAAGGTGTTTTTTGTGAAAACGAAATTAGAATCAATCCTCGGATTTAGAGGATTTTCTTTTCATTTTCATAAAAAGAACACTTAGTTATATTAATGAAATAGATTGGTAAAAGTTTTCCGTTTAAAATAATCACAAAATTCAGCATTTTTTTCGAAATTGAAAAATAAAAATCGCGTTTATATTAAATATATTTTTATATTATGTGGTTACTTTCTTACTAAAAATTTTTTTGACCTATGAGGGTTATGGACAAACTTATGATAAATAGGTAGGATGTTGTGTATCAAACGCTGCGAGTGCGTTGCTTTTGTATATAACTAGTTTTATAAATATTCAGATCTCGGTGCAATTACATCTGCCCTATTCATGCAATAATGCACGAATACAGAATTTATTGTGATTATATACAGCAAAATTCCGCTATTACGAACTAGGGGTTACCGAACACTGTTCGGTTTATTGGAAATTCGGGGGGAGTACTCGGATCTCATTTATATTAATCAACATATTGATTTATTAAGGCGTAAATTAAGCGAGCGGATATTTGCTAATGTCAGTTCTACAATAGTTGATAGATTCATGGTGAACAGGTTCTGCTATTTCTAAAAACTTAATTTAAAATTGACTGTTAATGTATAACATAATCTTCAAATAAAAAACTACAACTGTAGTATCATAGCAATAAATACACTTTTTCAGCATACATAAATCAGAGTAAACGATAACAAAAAAAAAGTTTCTTTGTCGATTCAGTGCACTTCGTCATAAAAATATCAGTTACTTTAATTCTTAAGTGTGTTTAAATTACTTATTTTTTGTGTTTAGCACTGGTAAAAAGTGATTCTACAGGAATAAAGTAACTATTTCTTAAAATAGCTATTTATTTTTTCATTTTCTAATAAATAGTTCCTAGATTCTGATGCCAATCAATATTTTCAGAATTTTAGCTACAGAATTTATTTGCCCATGTAAGGGTTCAAATATGTAATCTACGAAAAAAAAAATCATAAGTAACTGGAACGATAATTTTACACATTTTTTTTTTTTTTTATTTGCAGGAGTATACGGGGAGTGAATGATATGTGAAGATTTTTTTTTTCTTTATAATTTGCTTCTGGTATATAGTACTAAATAACAAAACTTAAAAAATGCATCTATAAATTACAAACTATCCTTTATTTATTATCTGTCATCAAATGGTGGCTTCTTTTCCGTAAATCAATAAACATTTATAAGTTATTTACATACATGGGAGATTTTTTTATGGATCTATGTTTGAAACTGTTTAATATTAAGAATAAACAACTGTATAGTACAACAGTACAAGTCTAATTTTGTGAAAAACAATACGCCATCATAACATTTTATCATCAGAAAAAAAACGACTGTTGTTTAGAAAAAAAGATTCCCCATTTTAACACAAGAATCAGAAAATTCTCTTTTCCTAAAAGAGATTACGAATGAAAATCCTTTACAAATGCTTCCTCTTTATCACTGTTGTAGTAAAACAAAATGTGGGAATTGTTTTTTTTTTTATTCAACTAAACAATTGGATTAGGAGTTGCAACGTAAACCTTAACCCACCCTATTCACCAAACTTACTCCTTTCTTCTTTTGAAACATGGCCAAAAAAAGAAAAAAAGGATAAAGTAAGAGATTACTTGACACAACTCTTCCGTAAAAGGTAAACGGGTGTTAGGTGAGATAACAGAAATTGTTAAAAATTCTTCTAATTCTGTATACTACAGAAATACAAAAGAAATAACAGTTCCTTAAAAAATAAGATTTTCCCTTTTTGCTTGTATTATATTTACATAAATAGAAATTATTAATTAACACTATTTCCACTAGACAAAATGCAATATCGTAGCTAAATTTAAAAAAAAAATTGTACGAGTTGTTGCAAATTGTTGATGTTTAATGGAAAACGTTGATACAATAAGCTTCTGTAAAACTTACTTTTTTTGAATGAAGTTGGTTGTATCCTTCTCTTTTCGAAAGAAAAAAAGTCGGTTTCAATTTCGGGAAATCAAGTACATCACACATGCACAGCTGCCATTTTTTTTTCTTTTTTGTTACCACTAAAGTATTCTTTTTTTACACTGAGCTGCACTGAGGTTATTATTATTAAACAAATAGCTGACCATTTGAATTGGATAAACCTGAATCTGAATCCAGTAAACTTAAGTCAGGTAAACTTTCGTCATTTGAATTTAAATATAACATGCTAATTTGATTAGAATTTCATTTTACAAATGGTTGTTATAATTTTTAAAATTGCATTATGTTGTTCTTGCTGTTAGTAGATGCAATATGCTTTTTAAAGTAAATGCAACGTCAAGTTACTATTACTTACATTAGCTAAATGTTATTTCACTTTTAAGCAATTGCCTCCCTTCTTAAAATTTTCCAAGAGTAAACAAACAATAATTTAAATGAAAACAGTTTTTTTTTTAATGAATCCCATAAAACTTATCTCCCACGTTTCCTAGAAATAGATTTTCAGTAAAACTTTTGTGTCTGGTTAACTTTTTTGCAGCACATTTTCCCCTTTATTAAATAAAATCTAGAATACTAAAACCACGAGATGGGAATTTTAACTTTAAAACTTGGTTGTTTACTCTTCAGATTTTCCCTGTTGCATTTTTTTTTGTTTTGTTTTAGCACGTCTACGATGTATTTGTTTAAATTACCTACCATAGAATTATTTTCAATACAAGAGTTCAAGAAAACAAGAAACTATTATTTTTAAAATAAATAAATAAATAAAAATATTTTAAAACATGCAACTTCTTAATATTTTTTATACGCTTACGTAACTAAATGTTGAACATATTTTAGAGTTTATATGAAATTTAGAGCAATTGTTCACACAATTTTTATTATTTTTTTATTTTGATGACAGGATATTGTGTACAATGTTGTTTCTCATATTTTCAGAAAAGAAAAACTTGGAAAATTTTGGAACTGTTTTTATAAAAACCTTGATATCTCTACGAGTATACATGCTATCTACATAAAAAATAAACAGAGTATATTACCATAAGCCACTCATTCATAATCTACAGTTTGAGAGCTTTTACTATATTAGTTTTGACAAGGTTATCCAAAAAATATCCGCCCTTTTTAAATTGGTTGAGGGTCCCCTTTAGTGTTTCAGGAAAAAATCTTCACAGAAATGTATGACCCGTACCATTATGTTTAGACACTAAGAGTTTCAGGATAATTCCTCATGTATTTTTCCAGATATTTAGCAAAATGTCTAAAATCACAAGTGGCCAGTCATCTTTGGCCATATAGTGCAGTTTAAAAAACGTGAGATTAAAAAAGTAGCTTAATGTGCTCATTCTATTATAAATACCAGAATCACCAATTTTGTTACACGTTGTCAATCATCAATCATGTTAAAAACGGTAATTTAATGTACATTTAACAGATCGATAAAAGGATAAAAATTATAAAGAAAATCAAAATAAACTAAAGTACTCTAAAATAGTAATATTTTTGCGTTTTAAATCAATGACACTCTGCTAGTTCTTCACTTTATAACAACAAAAATTAGGATTGTAAATGCGTTGGTTTTAAATAATTGTGAGCCATTGCATGGCTTACAAATTACAACATTGAATTATTTTTCACAGTTCAAAATAATAATAAACACAGAATGTTGCCATTACGGTAAAAAGAAAAAGAAACTTACATTCATTTGGAAGGAATGAAATCAAGGAATATGCAGCTTTAGTTTGCTGCAGACGATATTTACACAAACAGGTAAGTTAATATATATTTATTAACCACATGACATGAAATACGCAGTGTTTAATAAATAAACAATATTAACGATGGTGATTTTATTTTCAGCGTTTTGTTACATAAAAAATGAATACAATATAAATATTATGGAATATAAATATGTTATTTTATTGTATGCGATATATTATTATCTATGCTATATCACATGATATAGTTATACAATTAAAACAAAATTCGCATTAGTTTTAATATAATATGGTCACACTTTAATATTAAAAATGATCTGAAAAGGAAGATAGAAAAAGAAAGTAAATAAATGAATAAAAGAGTTACTGTAACTAATATTTTTGATGCTATGGCTTACGCAGCAAATATGAAAGACTCGCATAATGCACAACTACTCAGCACCATGTTAAAGGGGTGGGGCGAAGTAAGCGGTCTCCCCAGATCCATAGATTTAAGGGGCGCCAAATTTAGACTACCAAAGAATTTTTGGGTGGCACAAAAAAGTTAGAAGGGAGTGGAGAGTTAGAAGGGGCAAATTCTAACTTTGCCCCGGGGGCTATTTTCTCGTTGCAAGCCCCTGTAACTACCAATAGACGTGGAGACGGCACCTCAAAGTATCACTTCATTGAGTTGACAACTGATAATCCAAGATTAGTTAAAATTTTTCCCGTATTTAAATGCAACTGATTTGTCAAAAAAAACCTTGATCAAAAATATCTCCAAACATGAATTTAGTGGTTGAGCGGTAATTTTCCCATTATGTTCTCTTTTCACAACTTTGGATGCTAGTAAACTAAATGAGAAACCACTAAACCCATTAAAATCGAGTCTGAAAGTGATATTTACAAAGATAGGATTCAATAGGTTTGTTGTATTTTAATATACTAATGAATTTCTATCTAATCCTGGAATTTCAGCTATGAAATCGATAAAGTGATCATCTGCACAGACACGTCCTGGTGAACAACAAAGATACTTAAATAAATATTTAAATGCGCATTTGCTACTACCTAACATAACCAAAATATACACTTACACTCGATACTAATTTTTATTAAAACGGACTTTTTCATGCAAATAATTGTACTTTAATATAAGTTTTGACCGTTGTTCGGAAAATATGTTTTTTACTTAGAATCTCGCTATTCCGAGCAGAGTTACGAAAAAAATACCGATTTTTTAGACATAAAAATAGGAACAATTAAAAAGACAGTCGTGAAATATTACAATGATTGTTATATATTGAGAGTAAACAGAAACATACATGAGCTAACTAAGCTTGATGAAATCGCCTAAAACCAAATGGAATGAAAACTTGTTATTTACAATGCATGTCAGATTTATTCATACAATTCTGTAGAATTATTTTAATCACTGCTAAAGAAATATAATAACTAATTTACGTGAGAAGTAAGCTCATTGATTTCTTTTTCTAAGATAAGAGCACTGCATCAAGTAAGTAACTTTATAAGTATTTTTGTCATCGTTGTCATTGTGCAGAAAAAGCGTATTTATTGCTATGATACTACAGTTATAGTTTTTATTTAAAGAAACTTAAGTTAGAAATAGCAGAATTTATTCACCGTGAACCTGTCAGTATAAAACTGACACTAGCAGATATTTCCGCAGTTATTTACGCTTTAACAAATCAATACGTTGATTATTATTAATCAAATCCGCCTATTCCTAATTCCCGCTAAACCGAGCAGTGTCCGGTCCCAATTAGTTCGGAATTGTGGGATTCTACTTCATCTTATAAAATGTAGAATTGAAACAACTGTAGCTTCTCAAACCTTGCTGCTCTTCTAAAAACATGAATTTCCCATATTATGAGCAATGTATAAAATGCATCATATCTCAAAAGTATAAATAAAAATAACGATGCATTTATTCTCATTACTCTTTTCTGTTTTCCAAAAAAGTACATGGAAATAAAACGTCTATCCCTGAGGTGTAATAACAATAGTTACTCGGATAAAGCAAATCAGTTTGATATATCTTATTCCCAGGAGGGTAGTGTAATATTCGAATGTAAAAGTGGTAGCTTTTACATTCGGAAAAAATCAAAGGCTTTAAAATGTTCTTTTTAATACTATGCCTGTACTTAAATATCAAAATTTATTATAAAAAGTGCATTATAACTGCATTTACAACATTTATGTTACATAAAATATAACAGCGGTTAGGCTAAAGAGGTGGAGCATTCCGAAAAAATTAATCTTTGAATAGCAGTGAAATATTTGAAGATAAAAGCATTTAATTGCTGTTGAAAATGAAGTAAAAAAAGTTTTGAATTTAAGTAATAATTTTGCACATATAGCATTTTCTTGTATAATGTAGTAATGCAGTATACTTTAAGTAGAAAGAAAAAAAAAGTTATTTTTTGCATATTGTTTCTATTTTAAAAGAGACTATGTTTTTGAGCGTTTCGACAAAATTCAGAAGTCCTGTGTGTCCTTAAAGTTTCGTAAAAAGGAATTAAACTTTCGTGACATGGGATCCCGTTTAATATGTATGTCGTTTATCCTTCTTGTATTCGTGTAGGAACGAGGTTTCTCCAGCTCAAAACGTCCTACATTCTGACAAAACTAAGGTAAGGTACGTAAACAATAACTTCGGGTAACATCATTATCTGGATATTTTCAGCTTTATACAGGGTATCCCAAAATTAATGGGACAAATTTTAAGGGGAGGTAGGGAACATCACAAGAATTCAGATTTATACAGTAAACTGCGGTCGGAAACGTTTTCCTGCCGCGTAAGTGAAGACAAAAACACGGGAACGATAGCACATGAATAAGAAGAAAAAACATCTTTATTAATCTTAATACAGTAGAAAACTAAGAAAAAAGAATTTTAAATAGACAACGATCGTCATCAAAGTAGGTGTTCAAAATTACGATCGAGAGCCGTGATGCATGAAAGTGCATCTCCATTGCATGGAAGATTTAGTGTTTCCCGAACTTCCCTAGTAACTGCCACGACGCGTGCAACAACTTCTTCATCACTTTCCTTCGTTGCCTCAGAATTTTTGCAGCACTAAAAATATTAAACATGTTTTCTCTCCCTGTTTGTGTCCTTCTTTCTTGTGTTTTCTGACGTCACTACCGCGCCAGGAAAATGTTGCCATGGGTTGCTATACAAACCTCATTCGTTGTTATATCCCCTACCTCTCCTTAAAATTTGTCCAATTATTTCTGGGACATCCTGTATAGATAGCCCATAGAAAATGTGTGATCTTTGTTTTACAACCAAAAATCAAATCATAGAGTTTCAAAAAGGCATCACTTTTCCAAGACTCATTTCATAAAAAATATACACGAAGATGTCATAATTTATATCTATGTTAATTATAGGTATAGATCAAAAGTGGTAAATAACTGAAAAACGCTTTATTTAATGGACACATTTAAAAGTCTATAAGCTTTAGATTGGATATTTTTGGTTTTAATATTTCGATTTATTTTCGAGTGAAATACCTTAATCAAAAATATCTTTTACGTTAAAATGCAATGCAAAATAAAATATCTGTTTTTTTTTTTTTTTTTTTTTTTTTTAACTATACGCTTTAAAGTTAGTCGCATAAATGTACAATGTGATGGGTTATAAATAATACTTATTAAAAATTTTTAAGCATTTTTTTAAATTTAATAAATAATTTCTTTTTTTTTTCTTAATTTCTTTTTTGCAGGTGCGCCTTTTTTTGTTTATTTTTGAGCTTATAGTATTTTTTATAATAGACTATTGCCGTAATTCTGTTAGTTACTTTACTTCCGAGTTCCTCACAGGAATGTTAAGTCTATGGATGTTTGATGTATTCATATATTTAAAATACTTTTTCGGTAAATTAATATTCATAGTTCCTTATCTCTGTGTGCTCTCCTTAAAAGATGTCTCCTTTTTTCTTAGTTCTCACAATATTTATGACTAAATATTTAATTTTACGTGAAGTGCTAAAACATTAGTCACAGTTCTTCAGCTGTTAACACATAAAATTTTAAATTAAGCATAGATTTCAGAAATATTTTTAGAACTAAGAAAAATAAATATTTTTCAGGAACAGTGCATAAAATAAATAAGTTAAAAATATTAATGTGTCGAAGTGATTTTTTGAATATACGAATTAATTCAACGCCCATAGATTTAGCAATATCGAGGCAGATTCTGAAGTTGAGTAACTAGCATCTTTAAAAAAAGAGATGGAAGAAGAAGTAGCCGGGAATTCGAATATCAAGACCATGATTTGACTAATCATAATCATTAAGAAAACCCAGAAACTTAAGATAAAACATCTTTGTGTTTTTTTAAATGTACAGGGACAGCGAATAAGTTTGAAACGGTCTCTCTTTCTGGCCTTAAACTATATTGTTAAAAAAATATTTTTATAATATTTTAAAATCGTTTTATAAATTTCGAATTCGTGTCATAATTTCCCGTGTGATTTGAAATAATGTCGAAAATGGCATTTTAACAAAACTAAAAGCATGCAATATATAACAACGGATTTAGAAGATTTTACTGAATCAAACTGTAAATCTTCGAATCCTTCAGAGGAAGTATCTGTTTTCCACAATTCATTTTCTGAGAACTATCTGCCGAAACCCGTAAATATGTCCCTGTCTTCTGTTCTCAGTTAAGTTGACATAAATAACTAGAAAATTCCGAGTTTCATGAACAGATTTATACAATCGATACGCGTGACATTCGAGAAATTCATGTGTATAAAGGATGAATTTTAAAGTTGTATCCTTTCCATATCATGGTATTGTATCGTTACACTGTACTGTTAAAAATTAATTTTTATAACATTTTGAATTTTTTTTTTTTAATTTCGATTTTGACAAATGTCTCATGCAGATAAAAGATAAAATGCAATTTCTTATATAGCAACGGATTTAAATGTATTCATATATTTAAAATATTTCCTTAGGAAATTAATGTCTTTAGCTCGTTTTCTCTGCATAGTCCTATTAAAGGATGTCTCTTTTTTTCTTAGTTCTCACTATATTTCTAAATATAACTTAATTTTGCATTAAGTTACTCACAGTTCGTCAGTGTTTAAGAGATAAAATATAAAATTAACCATAGATTTCAGAAATGTTTTCAGAAGTAAGAAAAAAGAAATCACACAGAAAAAAACTCGAAGGGATATTTTAAATATACGAGTCCATTCTGCAACCATAGACTTAGCATTATCTAGGGGGATTCCGAAGTTGACCTGAGGTCCATAGTTTAGATGGATCACAAAATTGTAAAACGTAAGATAAAATTTCCTTGTGTTTTATTAAATGTGCAGGGACGGACAATAACGCCTGACATCAAAGTCATGATCTTCCTGGCCTTACACTACATTGTTAAAAAGATTATTTTAAAAGAATTTTAAAATCGTTTTATAAATTTACATTTCGTATTAATACTTCCAGCTGATAAAAGCCAAGTAAATGTCATTTTGACAAAACTGATATATTTTCCTACATAACAACGGATTTAAAAGTTTTTCTGGATTAAACTGTAAATCTTTTATATCCTTTGAGGTTAGTATCTGTTTCTCACAACTCATTTTATGAGAATTGTCTGCCAAATTCCATAGAATATACCCCTTTTTTTCTCTCCTCAGTTAAGCAAACATAAATAACCAGAAAATTCCGTATTTCATGAACAGATTTATATAATCGATACGCGGGAAATTCGACAGATTCATTTGTATAAGGATTCATTTTAAAGTGATATCATTTCCAGGGCATTATATCGTATTCTTGCACTATACTGTTAAAAATTTATTTTTAAAACATTTTGAAATCCTTTTATAAAATTTCGATTTCGTACAAGATCTGCTCCTGATAAAAGCAATAACATGTCATTTTCTTATAAATAGCTACGAATTTAGAAATTTTTCTCGATCAAAGTGTATACCTTTGGATCCACCAGAGGTAGTAACTATATCCAAGAACTCATTTCCTGAAAACTATCCGTAGTTATCCGTAGTTATTCGTAGTTACGATATCCATACTTTATGTCCCTTTTTTCTATGTTGAGTTTTAAAAAAAGACAAATAACTAAGAAATTCTGTATTTCATGAACAGATTTATGCAATGGATATGCGTAAGATCAGGCAGATTCATGCGAATAAAGTTGAATCTTAAAGTATTTTAAAACTGATTTTACCTTACGTATAAACTGACGCAGTTTTATTTTTTACAGTAGAAGCTTTTCTGGACCGAACTTTGGGTCTCTCAGAAGTAGTATCTATTTTTCAGAACTCCGTTTCAGAGAGCTATCTGTGAAATACATAGCTTATATCTTTTTTTTTTTTGTTCTATTCTAAGTTAAGAAGACATAAATGTATGGGAAATTCCGTGTTTCTGAAATCTTTAAGCGTGAGATCAGACAGTATTATATGAATAAGGGTGCATTTTAAAGTATTTTAAAACCGATTTGACGTAATGTATAAACTTATGCAGTTTTATTTTTTCTGCGAGGCATATTTATTTGAAGATATCTTCATTTGATATTAGATAATATTAAAATGTTACATGTACTTTAAAGTACCATAATTTCATAAGCCATAAACAGAATAAGAAATATTTTAATAATTTATTTTAAAATAATTTCAAAAAATACCATATTTTTGTGAAATTTTTATGCGAGATTAATTTTATTAAAAATAGTAATTTTATTAAAAATAAAAAGTTTCATTAAATTTTTTTTAGATTTCATTTTATTATCTCGAACGACATCAAGCATTCCCGCCGTCTGAATGATATTTATTTTGTTACCAATAAAAGAATATTTGTTGCTTTTTATAGTCGGAGACGATTGTTACAAATTATCCGATAAAGTAAGTTGAAGATAGCTTAAAAAAAATAGAAATGACAATTGTAAAAACTTTACGCATTCTGGGTCTGTATGGCCGTACACCGGTTTTAGATCATAACTGCTCTAATTTTCAAAAATGTTTGAGTACAATACTTTAGAAAAAAAGATAAAAGCTGTTATATAATTGTCACTTTTCTGTAACCTTTTTAAGAATATTTAAAAAGAAATAAAAGATCATAGCAGAAACCCTGATGCCGCAAGAAAAATATCTCGCTGCCATGTACGATGATTTAGTAACAAAATTTTCTCCTTTGACACTGACCAAGACGGAAGACGGATACATGAGCACTTGTTTGCCGCCCATCAACACTTGCTGCTGAGCAAAGTTTTCTTTATTGTTACATTTTAAAACTATCTTTTTCCTTGGCTTATACAACTGCATTGCTTCCCAGATATTCATGTGACAATATACGGCATTCTAAATAGAAGATTTTAATTTGCAGGATTTAGAAACCGGTACTTGACTTATAACCATACTGTATATTTGTTAAAGTTTGAAATAGAGACAAGTCAGAAATTGTGCATTAAACGAAACATAATGGGGACATTTGTGATATAACTAGTTTTATAAATATTCTACTCTTGTGCAATAAATGTTGTGATCATGTGTAAAACAATGCATGAATAGAATATTTATTACAATTCTATTTCATAAATTTGGTAACACAGAGATCATAGGACTTCATCTTAAACAGGAATTAAACAACATGGCAACATATAATCATTACATACCATAAGATATCATCAAGTGGGTGAGGTAAGATTATATTAAACAGAAAGAAGAAAACTTTTATTTGTTTTTTTAAACCTTATATTCATTTTTTATAGAATTTGAAGTGACTCGTCATGTTTCTATAAAGATTATACATTTATTAAATATCAAACCATTCGGCTGGGTAGTTTTTGAACTATTATATGGGAACAGACGAACAGACATACAGACGAATCAGTCGACGACTAAACATGTTATGTATTTATGTAGTTATAAACACAATAAAAAAAGCAACATCTTTCAATATAAAAATATAGACTACATTGAGAAAAAATTTACATAATACAAAAACAAAATGCACTCAGTATTCATTAAATTACCTATAAATATTATATACTGCCCTTCTTCTCAAGAAAATGGGATATAAATATTGGATTACATGCTTCGTTTGCATATAATATACCATTAAAAACTCGAAGCAAATTGTCGCCTCATTTGACAGTTTTTTGAAAAAAAAAGCCTACATAATCGCAATTTAACTAAACTCTGACGATAAAATGGGCAATAATATGGTCAGAATAGCAATAAAATAAAAACTTAATAGATTAATTTTTCTTTCAACAATAGCATTTATTTTCTCATTTAGTTGTCAATCTATTGTCAATTTTAATGCTGTGCCACCTTAATTTAAACTAAAATTCGTTAAAAACTCAGGATATATAATTCGGCAAAATGCAGAACGTTGGAGCATTACAAAATTCGATAGAGCAGTACATAAGATTCCCAATGGACCATTCGAATCTTTTTGCGAGGCTTTTCTAAAAATACTTAATCTTATCCAAGAAACATGAAAGCTAATATTATAGAAGCATCTAATTTTCTATTCACAACTTGTTTGATCATCTGAGACAACCAGAGTCCTTATTTGCAAAGTATATCATTGCTCGAGACAAGAATAAGTGCATTAAAAGATCCTTTAACAACTTGAGGCAAATGACTTGAATTTTATATTCTAGCACCCAAATTGATTAGAAATATTCAGAGGGATTTGCTCACCGAAGGTTCATCAATTTATCAATGCAAAGTTTAAAGCAAAATAATGAGTAATTGACGGCGTGTCAAAATTCAATTACAGAAAAATATAGAATAACTACAAATGCATTTTTCTTTTGCTGGAAGTATCTGTAGTAAAAATTAATGAACGGAACAAAAATAATTTTTCTATTTCATTTTCTGTTCCTAACACCGTATATAAAAATTTAAATTTATTTTTTGAATTATTATATATAAATATAAATTTATAGAACATAAATGTTACCAACATCTTCTTTTCTACTTTTCTAATGAATATTTTGTTTAACATCACATGAAAAGGAGAAATATATTAATATCGAATATTCTTATATTTCAATTAATGAAACAACCTACAACGATAGAATTCGAGTCAGGACGATCTAGCGAAACTAGAAATCGAAAATAGAAAGAAGAATGGAGAATCGAAACCAGCCTTTTTTGTATCCGGACAAACATGGTTTTGAGCACCTTCACCCCTCAGTAAAGTATATTTGCAAAGATAATCTTACTAATTTTCTAATAGCCCAGATAATTTAAAATTTAAAATATATAATAAGAAAATATGTAATATTACTTAATTTCCTTCGTGAAATATTAATTCATTAAAATCTTGTAAATTGAAAAATATTCCGCTTTATACAGGATCCTTATGCCATAATATCCTTAAATACTTGCATCCTTCTGCATGATTCAGACAGGATGATTATAACAATACCATGTCAAATATATACATGAGTAATATTCACATATAAAATCTTTATTCGGCGCCTTCGCTCTGGTGCCCGGGCCATATGCTCCCCCTGTCCTCTTAATTTCGGCCCTGATCGGAGCTTCTAAACCAAAACAAAAGCATCGTATACATTTGAATTATTTCTAAAAAGAAATTATATCTAAAATCTTTTTCATTTTTCAGATTATATGAAAATCGGCAATAAATGTTAATATACAATATATATATATACATATATATGTATATATATATATATATATGACATTTTAAAGTGAGAAACACGAAATATCTTCACCGGTTCCCCTTTTTCAAAACACAGAGTCGTGGCAAACGAGGGGGGGGGGGGAATGAATAAAATAAATGTAGACGCTTCGTTGAACTACATATTGGCTTCTCCAAAAAAGTTTATTCAAGTGCAGGCATAATAGCGGAAAATGCTCACTTGCAAGCCGTCTTGAATATAATCCACGAAAGAAGGAAAAGAAAAATATTCCAACATAAAATGATTATTCCGCGGTTCGTTCTAACCAAATCATCGGAAGAAAAAAAGGAATATCTCTCCGTCATCCCCTCTCAGCTTACTTCTTATATCTAAAAACAAAACTAGAATATTTTATAGTCTCTAACCATGATTTTCACATGCAAACAGAATTTATGTACAGCATCGAGATTAATTTCATTCAGACGATAACTTTTATTTAAATAAAATATCATTTAACTAATTTACAATCGAACTCTGAATTCGATATCCTACAGACGACATTTTGAAACAAAAAGAAAAGAAATGAATTTATTGATGTACACAAATACCAAACATTGAAGTGGGAAAAAAATAAATAAAAAGAATGATATTTTTTCAAAAGTATGGTTTCGGAATAAATTTATTAAGACTTTTTTAAAAAGGGTTGATAAAAACAGAGAAAAAATGAGTTTTATTTAGAGTATTAAGAAATAAAGTTTAATTAAGAATATTTTTTAATTTAGAGCTATTTTTTTAAATTTACGCATATTGGAATAAATGCTTTTAAGGCGAATTAAGAATTTATATCGCTTTTTAAAAGATTAATAGATTAGATCTAGTAACAGGATTTTAATTTAATAAGTTGAACTAAGCACAGAATATTGTTAAAAGTAAATTAATATAGTATAAGCTTAACTTTGGAGAAGAAAAAAAATTAAATTTGTAAAAAATATATACATATGTGTGTGGGATACATTCTTTGTTGCACCTGAATTGGACTGTATTTTCCCTCCTCCACTCGCTTACCGGAACTCTGCGTCGAGATTAAAAAAGAACCGAGAGGTAGCGAAGCTGTGTGACGAGGGGTTGAAAGAAAAAATGTAAATAGAATGTTTTCAACGACGGCAGTGAATTTTTTGGATTAAAACTAAGACGAAGATTTCGACGATATAAAAATGACGATTTTAAGATGAAACTTTTAAAGAACTATAAAATACTTACGACGTATTGATAGTTTTAAAGATTGTTGAGAAAAATTACGAAGAATGAATCCATGTTTTATTTTTTATTTGTTTGTTTTGTGTGTTCGTTATAATAAAAATATGTGTGCGGCAGGGATTAGTTTTTATTTTGAGTAAGGACTCACCGGAACTTTGCTTCGAGATTAAATAAGAAACGGGAAGTAGCGAAGCTGTGTGAGGACGGGAAAAAGAAAAAAGAAAATAGAATGTTTTCAATGACGGCTAAAGGTGTGGATTAAAACAAGGCCGATGATTTCGACGTTTTGAAAGCGACGATTTTAAGATGAGACTTTTAAAGAACTATCAAATATTTACGACGTAGTTTAAAGATTGTTGAGAAATTACGAAAAAGAAGTCGATATTTTATTTGTTATTTGTTTGTTTTTGTTCTGTCCGTCACATAATAAATGTATGTGTCCGCCAAAAACTAAAGCTGTTCTAAATATTCCAGAACCTAAAAGTATAAAAGATGTACATTAATTTGTCGGACTAATGACATATTTTCGTAAATTTATTTAAGATAATTCTTTAATCGCTAAGCCCTTAACAGATCTCCTTAGAAAGGACACTAAATTTTACTTCGGTGACCAGCAGCGAAATGCATTTAATCAGTTGAAACACATCCTTGCTTCAGGTCCTGTTTTAAGCATTTATAACCCTAGTAATGAAACAGAAGTTCATTGCAATGCATCTATTGATGGTTACGGAACAGTCCTCCTTCAAAAGTTTTCTGTTGATAATCAATTTCACCCTGTCTACTTTAGGGCAAAAAAAAAACCACAGATGCCGAGCGTAAATATTCGAGTTATGAATTAGAAGTTTTGGCCGTCATCGAGGCTCTTAAAAATTCCGTGTTTATATTTTAGGTATTCCTTTCAAGATAGTCACAGGTTGTAACGCATTTGCCCTAACTATGAATAAAAAAGATCTTTGCACCAAAATAGCTTGATGGGCTTTAATGTTAGCCGATTACAACTATACAATCGAACACAGACAAGGCACACGTATGCGCCACGTCGACGCCTTCCGTATGTATGACCATTCAAGACAGTTTTACTTCCAAAATCATACAATCACAGAACACTGACTAACATATACAGGCCATCAAAGAAATTTTGAAAACAAAGCCATATGACAATTATTTCCTCAAAAATAACGTTCTTTATAAAAATCATAAAGGTTACGATCTGGTAGTTGTGCGGGACAAAATGCAGCTAAACGTCATTAAACACGTTCATGACAAAGGCCACTTCGGACGCAAACGTTATGAAGAACTCCTTAATGAAGAATTTTTTATCCCTAATATGGCAAATATGGCAAATAAGGCAAACTGTGTAACATGCCTTTTATATAATCGGAAACGTGGGAAACAAGAAGGTGAGTTACATCCCTTACACAAAGAGGAGACTCCCCTCCAAACGTACCACATTGATCATTTAGGCCCTCTCGAATCGACTAACAAAAACTATAAACATATTTTGTCTTTAATAGATGCATTTACCAAATTCGTGTGATTATACCCAGGTCGAAATTCATGCTGGTATTTGTTTGCTAGACAAGCACCAAGTGCTATAGCTCAACAAGTAAAATAGCATAAACTAGCATTACACATTGCTGGTTCCAGCAGAATTTCCAGCAATTCATGGTGTGTATTGGCCCACTTTGCTGGAAATAAGCATGAGATGCTTGCATATAGCTTGTCATGCTTTTGTTGTGCAAGCTAACGATATAGCATGTGATGCTAGCTAGCATATAATAGAATAGAATTTCCAGCATTCATGGTGTGTATTGGCCCACTTTGCTAGAAATCTAGCAGACATAGCAATACCTAGCAATAACTAGCATATTTTTGTTGCTGGTACAAGCATAAATTTTGACCTGGGTATCCCTGTAAAACTACTTCTTCTGCCGAAGTCATATCGAAATTGCAACTAAATAGTTATACTTTTGGCAACCCTTCCAAAATCATTAGCGATAAAGGCATAGCATTTACAAGTAAAGAATTTGCTGATTATTGCCAAAATGAAAATATAAAACACTAGACAATTACAACTGGCCTTCCCAGTGCTAATGGTCAAGTAGAGCGACTTAATTCCATCATAATTTCAGTAATCTCTAAAATGTCCAAATACGAACCGACCAAATGGTTCAAACATGTTCCTAAAGTTCAACAAGCCTTTAATTCAACTTACCAACGAAGCATTAAGAGAACACCGTTTGAAATACTATTTGGTACAAAAATGAAACAGAAAGAAGATTTACAAATTATTGAACTCCTAAACAGCGCAGTCGAAAAACAATTCATGAAAGATAGAGAAGAACTCCGAAAAGAAGCTAAAAAGAATATTCTGGAAATTTAACAAGAAAATCGCAAGCATTATAATTTAAGACATAAGAAAACCCGGAAATATAGCCTTGGAGACCTTGTAGCAATTAAAAGAATCCAACAAGGACCAGGGTTAAATTCGAAATCTAAATTCCTAGGTCCATATAAAGTAACCAAATCTCATCAACTGACGGACCGATCAGTATTAGTTCGTGTGCTGAATACATGAAGCCTTGACATGACGATAACTGAAACTTTATTTTTTTTCCCTTATCTTTAATGTGTATGTCCGAACATTTTAAAAGTCAGCGATTTTAAAGAACATTTTCATAAGATGTTACACCATTTCAGAAGAAAGACTGACTGATCTTTCTAGTGTACGAACGAACTCTATTTTTTTCCTAAGAACAGTTACTGTTTTCGTTTTTGTTTCTTTTCAGATTCTGTAAGATCCCATGTCGCTGCGGCAGCTCCAGATGTCAGGACGGCCGCATGTGGGATATACTCTCGCATGTGGGATACACTCTTTGTTGCACATGAATTACACTGTATTTTCCCTCCGCCACTCATTTACCAGAACTCTGCGTCGAGATTAAAAAAGAACCGAGAGGTAGCGAAGCTGTGTGACGAGGAGTTGAAAGAAAAAAAGTAAATAGAATGTTTTCAACGACGGCGGTGAATTTTTTGGATTAAAACTAAGATGAAGATTTGGACGATATAAAAATGACGATTCTAAGATGAAACTTTTAAAGAACTATAAAATATGTACGACGTATTGATAGTTTTAAAGATTGTTGAGAAAAATTACGAAGAATGAATCGATGTTTTATTTTTTATTTGTTTGTTTGTGTGTTCATTATAATAAATGTATGTGTCCGTCAGAGATTAGTTTTTATTTTGAGTAAGGACTCTTCTATCCTATACATATTATATTATCAGTCTATGTTGATTTGTACTAACAAGAGTTAGCACAAAAAACGTATGCTTAAACACAATCAAATTAATTGCTACATTCATCAATACGAATTGAATATTTTCAACTAAGCGAAAAAATGCCCAGGAAGGGATTCGAAGCCCAGATCCTTGGTGTGGTAATCTGTGCGAAAAATGTTCACCTGTTGTCACTCAGTTAGCTTAAACGTTGAAGCATTCAACTTGTAAGCCAAGGATCTGGGTTCGATTCCCAGCCTGGGCAATTTTTTGCTCCATTAGAAATATTAAATTCGTAAATAAGCGTATTAGATAAAAATTACTAAGTATAGATTAAGTTACTTCCGAGAATAAATTTCGAAAAATAATAAAGAGATAAATTGAAAAACAGTTTTAAAACATCGAAATGAGTCATAGAAAATCTAATGGTAAACACATCGACAAACAAACGGGTAAATAGATTGATTCTAAATATATTAAAAAATGACACTTCACATTATCAAAAATGGATATATTTAAACAAAATAAAATATATATATTTCTATGAAATAGTCGTCTAATATATATCAAAATTATGTAATCTAGATGAAATGGAATGTCTCTATTTTGAATTAATCAAGTTTAAATGCACATATTTCTAAATATATCGATAATTTCCTTATATTTTTAGACTGTCACATATTTTAGCTAATTTAAAAATTATTTTATTACAAACTGCACAATATGAACATTAAAACGTTGAAACTTTTAAGTAAGTAGAAATAATAGTTATATTTTTTAAGAAGTTGCATGGATTAAACGTATTTAACTTCCGATTCATTGATTTTAATATGTGACTATGTAATGTACTTAGTTCATTTCAAAAGCTTAATTCAGAGCACTACGAATTTTGCTTCGATTGTATTACATTATTATTTACATAACATTTTCTCGGATTAACAAAACTTTGTCTATTTTGACAATGCAGATAATTTAAGAATTTTAAAGTTCCTCTGTATGTCCTCAATCATACTAGTATATGTTTCTGTTCAGGTATACATTACATTTTACTAGAATAAAATACACTTTTCGATTCACACTGTAGATAACAATTTTTTAAACTAAAAAAAAAATCAGAGCATATCCTAATTCAAAATATTTGAACTCTCAGATAAATATGCAACTTTTTTATATTGCACCTAATCGCAGAGGTAACGATGCACCTAAAAATAATTAATTCGTTAAAGAATAAATTTGTTAATATAACTTGACCATACTGTTTGAGACTACACCTGCGACTCCCTTAAAGCAGACAATTTAAAAACCATAACACTCTATTTCGGACGAGAACATCTTTTGTGAAAAATAAATTTTCAAAGTTTTCATAATATTTTGTGTATGCTTGTATTTACACACAATTAACTCCTTAACACATTTGCCCGAACTCTTCTCTAGAATATAGAATTCGCTTACTTTATTACTAAAAGATTTGTTAAACAATTAATTAAACTGTAATTATTGCTATATTAAATAGTGAATTTTTTTTAATTATACAACACGAATATTTTAGTATGGAAAAAAGTTGTATTTAGTCGATATTTTTAATTTAATGTCACTCAAAAAAAAAAAAAAAAAAAAAAAAAAAAAGCTGTTAATGTGTTAAGCCATTTTTTAAGTTTCACTATTAGTGTCTTGCTCTACATCAGCTATTTTTATGAAATAAATCTTCTATTCGGTAGCATTTCCTGTGAAATCATGAGATGGATTAATTCGAAATCATTCAGCACTGGATAGCATTTTACATAGCTGCCACATTTATAAAAATAAGAAAAACACTGATAAAATCTTTAAAAATAATTATATACATATATTAAATCATTTACAAGCGTGCTAAATATTGGTCCATAAACAAAAAAAAAAAAAAAAAAAAGTTTTCCCGCGAAAATATAGGTAGTTTAATTTTGATAAAGAAAATTTTAACGATTATTTTTTATTCAATTATTCGATAAAAATTATTTACTTATTAAAGTATATATTTTCCCATTAAATCATGTAACGGAATTTTTATTGATAATGATAATTATCAATTTTTATTGATAATTAAAATATTTCGTTGTCTTTTGTCAAATGACATGGAGTAATAGAACAAAATTTAGT
Organism: Maratus speculifer; assembly: GCA_964019185.1. Lineage (NCBI taxonomy): Eukaryota > Metazoa > Arthropoda > Arachnida > Araneae > Salticidae > Maratus > Maratus speculifer. The sequence goes on along the minus strand of OZ025289.1, from coordinate 347,737 downwards.
ATTAAATTAATTAGGTAATCCTCGAAATATAGGGGAAGATACGGATATTTGAGCCACTTTTTACATTTTAATTTTTTTTTAATTTTTTATAATTGTTAGACAAAATAAAATATTGAAAATGAAAATTTGACATTTTTTCTTCAACTGAAAATCCCTTTTAATTAATTTTGAACTATTTTTCTAAGTTTAATAAATTTTTACTTTTTGTTTTACATCGTGGCTCAAGTAACCCCATGAGAAGGATGCTTGAGCCATGGTGAAGGGATACTTGAGCCAGTGCGGAAAAATATCTACAAAAGTAATGATTTTCGCTTCTTTTAACCCTAAATATTTAACATAAGGATAAATGAAGATAAATAAAGTCCTTCAAAACCAATTGTGCAAACAAAACTAGTAACATGATAATTTTTTGTAGTGATAATTGGTGGTCGAAGGATCATTTCAACGTGGGTTTCATCGATGGTAGCAACATCCTCAGTTGGTGGCCATTTAAATTTCAAGTCTGCAATTTTTTTAACAAATTTCATGTTCATTCAGTAACAGAGGTTATAATTTTAATATAGAATATTTAATCTTAATATATTAAGAAATAAATATTTTAATATGTCTGACATGCTAACTAATTAAAATATTAGAGATTATGACCAGTAAAACAGTTTAAAAAAGTTATTTTATTGTAATAAGTTTAAAGTTAAATTAAAAACTATACTTACATTTATCTAAGCAGGCTGTTTTGTTAGTCAAAATGAAAAATAAAATTAATATTTTCAGTTTTAAAAATATATACATTTTTAAAAATTTTTTGAGTCGTTATTTTTTTAAGAAAAAAAAAGAAAGTGTCTCTCTTTTATCCAGAAAAAAATATCAGTGTATGATAAGGAAGTATTTTTTTCTTTTTTGTTTCACCCATACGCCTAATTTCCTTGTGAGGATGATTGAGCCATGGTTCATGTATCCCCAATTTCAGTTGCTTAAGTATCCCTATTACCACCATTTTTGTTTATCAAAATTTTACTAAATAAATCATGCAGATATTTGAACTGTTTTAGATTCAAAATACAATTGAAATTACACTTATTATATCTACCTGTGTTGTTGCAGCTTTAAACAAAACTTTGATAACAAAAAAATAAAAAAATATGCACCTAAATATTTACTTCAGAGAGGGAAAAAACAACTATTAATCACCATACTTTCAAAATAGTACCAAGGTATGTGATTTCTTTTTTAAATGTTCAGAACTATAAATGTGTTACCATGTTTCCTCTTTTAGAAAGAAAGAGATAATAGTGTAGAGATAATAGTGTTGGCAAAAGTATCCCCTATGATCAAGTATCCCCACTCTCTCCTACTTCTTCGACGTGCTTATGTTTAAATTTATAATCTGAAAGTGTATAATTTAATCTGAATATTGTACTGACATTAACTATTTCAAACAGAAAACGCAGAATCATTCCAAATCTCTTAAAGTAATAGCAAATTGTATCTAATATTTCCATTAGAGGTTTCGATAAAGTAGTAAATAAAATCCCCATAGGCATTTGCACTTCGTATCGCTTAAATTATCCCAATGAACTGTTGTAAGTGGAATATTTATAAACCTATTTTCTCATCCAAGTCAGTTGAATGTTTATCTAGACAAGTATAATTGGTATTCACAATTTACTCAGTAGCCTGAGGTAATCCTATCTGATCATCTTAAAAGATTTTCATTACACGAGAGACGACAAAGAGTTACAAGCGCCTCTAACGTCTTGATGTAGATGATATTACTTTTACTACCTGATAACTACATTGGAGCTGATTAGGAGTAGAACAAGAGATTTTTTCAGGGAGAAGTGATCTATTTCTCAGCACAATGATCATTGGAATATCAGTTTGTAATTTATGAGGTGTCGAAATAGTGTAAATAGAAAAATGTAATGCAATTTTAGAAAAAAGAAATTATTTTTCATTAAAAATCTTGTGAAGAATGAGAAAAAATATTATGTAATTATAACAATATTGTTTATTAAAATATATTGAATTGCAGAAAATCTAATTTCTGTATCACATTAAGCTACCTTTCTACAAAATTTCACCACATTGTTATCTTTTCTTTCTCTACCCACATAAAAAACTTTTACGGCCTTAACCACTATCAATTACAATATCAATATTTTTTGTGACACCTCTCATAAGTATAATTTTGTTAAATTAAAATACCACTCTTGTTTAGAATTGAGATCATAAACTGTGTCAAAACTGATGAACAATTAATTCACAGTGTTGTCACAAAGTTTGATACATATGTATAGTACAATGTGAGAAAGAATATAACTATATGGGAAAGCTTTTAATTGTGACTTAAAAAACAGTGTATATCAAAAGTTTTAAGTAATGAACCAGAGAAGCATTTAACTCGTGAAAAGACCAATTGGCACTCCTAAAAAAGCTTCCAACGAGCTGTTTTTGAGGGCGTGAATAATTGTTTATGACAACAAAAAACATTCCTCCAAAAGCGCGGCTTTTAACTTCTGGAGTGTCTTGGGAGTGGTTTACGCTGTTCAAATTACTCTCTTTCTCGGTATTCCCAAACATGTTCAATAGGACTGAAGTCCGGAGACCTCGAAGGGCGATCAATATATTCTTATTCTTCGATCACAGACCGACAAATATAAAATGGGGAGACATTTTTTTCTTTTCAAAATCGCCATATCCATTGGGTTGTCATTTAAATTCTATGCAGCTCTGGGACTCTATATAGTAACATAGCACATTGGGAGTACATTTCAAGCTAAAAGAAGTTCTTAGTTCTAAGAACTTAGCATTTATACTGTCTGAATTTTAAAGGTTGTCAACAAAAAGAACTATATAAATTCAATTTCTGCTTTTTATGCGAAATGTATTTTATATTAATGATAGTTCTCTTAATGATAGAGATATGATTCAGAATTCCAACTTCGTATATTGTATTTATAATAAATAAATTTTATTTTCTGTTACATTTTTACATGAACTACTATAATATGTTGATAAAATCGAAGGAATTATCTCATTAAAATATTTATTTCTTACAAATATATTTGCATACTATGTTATTATTATCGGTAGTCATTGTGTAATATTTCTATTTGATTAAAAAGGTGTAGATATGACAATATTAATATCATAAATAAAATTTCTCATTTTTTTTAAATATTGACAAAACACATTACATGTCTTCGATACTTAAAGTAATCTTAGCGGTTTTCAATTTAAATGGAAATATGCAAAAGTGTGAACATGCAGAAATAATTTTAATGTTAAGACTTTTGGTTTTTGTAAGCGCTAGATGACAGTTTGGTTATTTCTGATGATTATCATATACATGCAGTAAAAATTTCATTGCTCACAAGAGTTTCGCTCTTAATGTTGCCAACCTCATTACATGCATAGTACAACATCTGTTTATGTTGTGGTTCAAATACATAGTTAATACTTTAATTATAAAAATCGGCAACTGTAAGTGAAAAATATTACTCGTATGCAATATAAGATACAGTTTTAAATCTAATTCCGAAAAAAAAGTTCTATAAATATTTAATTTAATTGTTTTATAATTTCGAATTTTGAAATGTCAAAAATAATTACCCATGCAAAGCCTACACAAATAATAAAATTTATGTTTTTAAAACATTGTTATAAATTGTAATAAAGCTTAAGTTAAACATATAGTACAAGTTATTGATTACATGATTTATTTTTTCTTTAACGATATAGTGCAGCAGTTAATCTTTACACGGGAAAAGAAAACATTGAATGCAATTTTATACGAAAAAAAGCACAACAAATGTTACATGAAACAGCTGAGCCCTACATAAGTGTGCATTAAACAATCTCGAACTAATTTCTGAGTAACAAATAATGACTCGTTGCAATGCTATTTCCAAAAATATATTTTGTTGCCCAGTAATGTTAGTGCATAAAAATACGTTTTCATTTTGTGAGCAAGCTTTAAATTTTTCATCATTACAAGTAAATATGAGCTTAAAATTACATCTATAAATTCTTTTTAAATCTAAGAATCTAAAACTAATCAGAAAATAAAGCAAAAATATTTTTGTAAGTGATTTTTATTTACCTTATTTTTTATCTATTTTTACTTGTTTCTTATCAAAAATTTTTAAACGCTGTAATATTTTTAATATATGATGCAAAATAGACACTTGATAGGTAAAATTTTTAAAGATTTTAATATTTTTATATAATTATGTTCATCATTTTGTAGTGATACAAATAGAAAAAAATAATATTGTATAGAAATATGATAGCAATCAATCGTATAATGTGAATAAAAATGAAGTTTTGTCTCGTTAAAAATTTAGAAATAAGCATGCATTTATTATCTAATAACATTACAAGATTCACAAAGCTTAAAAAAATTACTCATCAATGTAAAAGTAAAAATTCTATCAATTTTTTACCTTCGCTATTTTTTATTAGATGGTAAAAAATAATTTTATAAGAAAAAAAAAATTCTTGCAAAATTCCACGCAACACTTTTATGCAGATAAAATTCGGAGAGAAATCCTCGAGCATAACTTTAACGATTTTTAATGGATTATAATACACAATACTTATTATTCAAGTGCTGATTATTTTGCTGCATAGGAATGCATTATTATTTTTTTAATTTTGCGATCACATCGATTAATTTTTATTTTTCTGTCACAATGATTTGCTGCAGTATTGATTCCAGAAAAAACAGTTCCATATTATATTTATAAATTCTAGATTTCTTTTCTAGAAAGTTCTAGTTATTCATATTAAAATTCATGGCCGTTTTTCTTTAATGTTAAAATCAAATTTACTTAAAAATTTTTGCAAATAAATGCAAATACAAGAAGTAAATTTTAGTAACAGCATTTCTAGTTTATGAAATATTTCCAAAATGGAAGAGTGATAATTTCTCGAAATTCAAAGATATCCCAATATAATGTACCCTTTCATCACCTAGAAAAGGAGTAGTAGGCTTGTAGAAAAGGAGTTATGGATTATTTCATTTTTTCATTTTTTTTTTTTACATTATTATTTGCAAAACTCCTCCGATGCATATTATTCTAATTCAGAGAGTAAAAAAAACTACATATTTGTTCTAAATGAAGGTGGTATACATTTTTTTTCAGTTTAGTCTTCTTATTTTGTGAATCGAAAAAATAAGATCAAATTAAAAATCTTTTGGTATTTCAAACTACAAACAATACTGTTGTATGAAAATGAATTTTGTGTTGTTTTGAAATCTTAAATTAAAATACATTTGATTATTTCTTCCTTAAAAATATCCTTTTTAGAATATGACTGCTTTATAAAAATCTTGTTGCCTTCTTTTGTTATTATTATTATTAATATTAATATTATTATTATTGTATTCGATGATGTGCATTAACAGGGTTTTATCAGATAAAACCTACTTATAATTTGTAAAACGTTTTTTGTAAGCAGATTAAGATCGATGCAAGTTTCTCACGAATAACTGAAATGTTTTTACCTCCGTTTTTAAATATTTTCATTTATGTAAATACCAATTATTTTGTTGTATTTTAATAAGATTTTAAAATCGATTATCTATAAAAAAAACGTTTATCTGATAACGTCGCAATACTATTACAAAAAATTAAATATAATATCTTTATAAAAGCTCGAATTAAAGACACTTTTATTATTCAATAACTAGGAAAAATGAGAAAATCCTTTATAAAAGTTTATTAAATAAATGGAAAAATCAAGTATGTTGCTGCTTTTTTTCTGCTTCATTTTTTGGCTTCAGAATTTTCAAAATCTACTACTTAGAAACTAATTTAAAAACAAAATTTTTTGTAATTAATAATTTTATTTATAATTTTTTTAATAAACAATAGTGTTTTTTAAGAAGTAGACAAATTTTTTTTTTCTTTTTCTCATTTAAGATTAAAATTTTTCCTAATTCATCAAAATAAAACAGATTTATCTAAATGATATTTTATTTAATAAATCCTACGTAATATATCATATTAACATGCATATTATCATAATGTTTTCTATTAATGTGGTATTAGCAACAGATGTTTCAATAATGCTATATTATTATCTAATAATAGTATCCTATATTTGATATCTCTTAAGAGTAAAGACATAATCAAATACTTTCGGAATCATCGACGAAGATAATTATTTATCATATGTAATTGACATCTCATTTCAGATGATTAAATATAATTAACTTCCTAATACTCCACGAAAAATATACTTCGTACAACACATTGACATAAGAAATTACGACTGTAAATTATGATCTGTTATAAAACAAAAAAACTTATGTTTGTAGAAATTTTGATTTCATGAATGTAACTTAGGTTAGTTTTGAATGAGTTTATCTGACAATACTTCCAAATGGATCATTTATTAAAAAATTTTAAACATTGAAATCTGTAAAAAATTGCTATAAAATGTAGTGGTATAACCATACATTAAAACTTTGCATGCAAACTATTAAAAAACACTTTTTTCACATAGGAAATTAGAAAGGAAGCTTTCATATTTGTTTCAAATGGTACGTGGCTCTATTAACTCAAAATAAATAATGACTTATTTAAAAAAACTGAGAATTGTTAGTATTTTTAGGAACGTTTTATTTTCATCATTATATATACATGTATATTAATTAATAAATGAAACAGAATTTAAAATATATATGACAAAATCTTTTTTATACAGTGTTTCTATTATTATTATGTTATTTTTTTATATCAATAAAAGCATTTGAAACAAAAATTGTCTCTGCATGATACTATATTAGAAAGTTCTTAATTTGAATATTATTAATAATAGTTGCATCAAACAATATACTAAAATATCAATTTAACTTGAAGAAAATAGAATAATTTTGAAATATGATTAAGAAATTAATATCCAAAGAAAACATTGCATCTGGTTACTAACATTAAGAAATGTTTACCAATAACAACATAATTTTAAACAGAGAGTCCCTACAATGTATTCACATAACAAATGTAAGTGTCTATCAGCAGAACTTATATATACTACATTATAATTGCATTATAATCTTCTTATAAATTATTCCAGCGTTGGAATATATGAATTGAGTATATGAAGTTAATATATGAATTGGGATACACAAAATTTTGATATACAAAACTCTATATTTGGCATAGTTTTAAGTCAAATAAGCATGTATTCTATAAATTTCTGCTAGTTATTTTTTTAATAATGTTAATATGTTATGCATGGATATATAGATAGATAAACAGATAGGTAAGTACATGAATGGATATATAAAAATAATTTTACAGATAAAAATTGTAATATATAGAGTGTCGAATTTTTTTAGATCTATTTTTTCGACAAATTTATTAAAGCATGTTTTACATAACGTCGATGTTTTAACTTTATGTTTGCGCGAATCCGCAATAATGTGGAGTTTACACGTTAAAAAATATTTTCAAGCTTCTATAACAGTGTTAACAAAAATATTTATTTCACAAAACTCTAGTTATTATAAAATTTCCCACGATAAAATATTACATTAAAAATGGTTAAAACCGTGCAATGTTTCTTAAAATTATATTTAAGTGGGACTTTTTAAGGACTCAGGGTGTTGCCCCTCTTAACTTTTCTTTTTATTTTCACAAAACGCTGAATATTTTTATCACATAGAATGCCTATATAGAAACACAAACACTGATTTAGATAAACTCAGTTAGAAACGGGTAATGTTTCAAATAAATCTATTTAAGCGGTCCTTTTTAAAGAAAAAGAAGATCAGGGTCTGATATTCTGTTGCCCCACCCCCTTTCTTTTTCTTACACTTTTACAAACAAATAAACATTTTCTATCGCTTAGAATCCAATTTGTTAACTTTTTGGGCTTTAGAGTTTGTATTTTTATAATCTGGCAATCTACAGGGAACTATTTCATTTTATTTTATTAGGGGTAACTAAATTACTAGGACTATTACAATTAACAACTAAATTACAGGGAACTATTTCATTTTATATTATTTTGCGTGTATGTCGTTATTACCCACATAGGTGGGTAATAACGCCAAATAGCATTGGTCAAGAAATTGCGCCATTACATTTTATGAATACATATCCGTTATTTATTTATTTTATTATTTTTTTATATAGATAGTCAATCAGTTGCTGCATCAAATCATGTATTTGTTTCAAAAATACAATCTAAAACTAAGCCGTGAATATTGGTAGAATTTTAATGAAGTGTTATTACCCCAGTTTACCTTATATAGTCTTTTGCGTCTTATTAATAGAACACTACTTTTGATTGAGTATTACGGTCTCTTACAAATTATTTTGTTATTAGATTCAAACAGTTATGATAGTACTTATTTTTGTGAACTATATATTCGTTACTAAACTTAATTAATATTATTAACCGAACTTCAACTTTAATTATTAATAATAACTGGTTATTATTAATAATTACCGAGTTTATCAAATTAACCGTAACATATACATCTTGGAAGCATGATATATTTTAGATTTTATTTTTAAAGTCAATATTTATATATTAATTGATTCATATAAATATCAAAAATTGAGTTACTCGCTTTATCTCTTTAACTGCAATTCCTCTGTTCAAAAGCGACACTTCAAAAGCAACCCTGATAAAAGTTTTCTAAAGATGAATGTAAACAAATAGGACACGAGTTTCATTAAAATATCCAATGGAACATAAAATTAGAAGAATCATTGAAATAGCTAAATATTTAATTAAATTTAACTGCATTCAAGTGCAAATTTAATTATTGATGTCCATCTTAGAAAATTGGACTCTTTATACCTGAAGAGGGTGTTTTTCGGAACAGTATTTACCGACCATTTCTCGTTTGCATACAGTGTGTTCATTCTTCTATGCATTTAGTTATATTTTAACATATAACATATAATAACTAATTTAAAGAACACAATATCTGAAAAGAATTCAGAAATATCTATATTATAAAATAAATACATATAAGTGAGTAATAACATATATCATATCGAAATATCAATTTTAAAAGTTTTTTTTTTTTTTTTCAAATAATCGAAACAGTCTATTCTTTATTTTTATTCTTTTTCTTTATCCTTTCAAATATGTTTAAGTAATATGTATAGTATAAATGTATATAAATTTATTGGTACAGTTATATGGTGCAGTTATACGGTGCAGTCATTTGCATGCAAATAACGTCATTGTATATTTTGACATAAACATCTTGCTTCAAAGTGTCATAAATTTATTTCCAATTTTTTATTGGTTTAAAGCTTAACTATATCATTTTAATTACTGTAACATATCTTATTATATCATATTTAACACTCCGTCAGGCGCGCCTGAAAAGTTGCACCATCGGGCGCGTTGTACCTGACAGATACATTCTGTATTTCAACATCATATATTGTTTAAAAATATTATTTTTCTTTTTAGTTCCAAGCTTTACCTCCCCTCCACCTGGACCTTTCCTCGCCATTTTTTGCGCTTTTTTAAAATTAAGTACAAAATACAATTTACATACAATGAAAATGTTAAAATACAATAGCATAATGATGGGTAACATACGAACATATTTTTAAAACAAAATTAACATATTATGTGAAACATTCAATTTGATCAATACAGAAAAAATAATAGGATTGGAATAAAGCAATACATTTTTAATTCGAATTGATCGAATTTTTCCGGTACAAATCCTTAACAAAGCACGAAACCGGAAATTCCTATCGACAAAAATTTGAAACCACTGCATTCCAGGGACGGAAATGACTGGAAGAACAGATACTGTGAAGGTCAAGGTAGTGAAACTCCCTTTTCTTTTCAAAAATGAGAATTTCTTACGCATGTATCTCTCAGATACAACGCGCCCGATGGTGTGTTAACTATATCATAAATCGTCTGGTTTTTGCACAGAAAGAAAAAACAGAATTTCTTTTTTATTATTATTACTCTATCACCTCCCGTTTTTGTAGACATAACATTAAAATTTTATTTTTAAATCACGAAAATGTGTTTAAATAAAGTTTTGATGAAGTTTATCCTTGACGTTTTTAACTGAGGTAATCTTGAAACAACAAACACGTCAGAAGCCACTCTCTTTTCAAAACCAACACCAGTCCCGCCAAACTAAATATCGTGTCTCAGGATTACAGCAAATGCAAAAGCTCTTAAATAACTCTTTAAAAGATATATTGCTATTCCGATCTGAACGACCCGGGAATTTCATGCCAAACGTTGAAAATAAAAAGCATTCGTATTACAACAAAATTTTTAAAATATTCAGGTCTTTGTGTAATAGTAGGAGAGACCGAGGCACTTTGGCCATAGGGGTAGGTTGGCCACCCAACAAACACTCGACTAACGGCCGCGTTCAAATTTCGTTGCGGCCAAAAGGCGTTAAGGACATTTGTAACCAAACAATGATGTACCGTAAACGACCCGCCGCTAATTGAGGCAGCTATCACCCAGCCGGTAACGGATCGGCGATGACACAACTGTTTCATTTATATTGCAAGTCATTTCTTAAGGGTGAGTTCCCGGCAAACATGCACTGGCACTTCATCTTCTAGAAAACAGAGGCCTAATATAATCTAACCCGCATTTTTATTTAATGAGAGAAATAAGTCTTCATTTCTTTGAAAAAATATTTTAAATCTGGGATTTAATAAACATATAAATATGTTGTGAGACTTATATTTAAAACAGTAAAATGATGACATATTTTAATTCAGTTTGAAAATATTTTTATATAAAAAAAGCTTCAAATATGCATACAATATTCCATATATTTTCTTCTTCGACGCCCTTATATATTCATTGTTCTTCAAAAATAACTGAAAGAAAATTAATAAATATTTAAAATAATTTAAAAGCGTGGAAACAAGGGAGACGTTATGGGGCTAATAATTATCCCTTAAAATGAATAATGTTTTTGTAGAACAATACTTTTTTATAAATTTTTTGTTCATTTTGCATCAAAAGTGTTTTAATTTTCCCCCGCTTAAAAACATGCTTTTGATGTATTTTGTGACATCATTTAATATACATTTAATTATTTTTGTAATTAAATTAATAAAAATTGTTTTTGTAATCAAACAACTTTTTCCATATTTCTATAAATGTGTATACTTGGAATTGTATCCACACTTCCATCGTATTTTTTTCACCGGAGTCTTTTTACATTCATTATTTATAAAAAAAATAATTGAAACACAAATGAATAAATTTTTACAATAGATTAAAATAATTTAAAATAAATACTAAAACATTATAGCGTCCTTATATGAAAATTGGTAATCCCCCACCCCTGCGAATGATGCATGGTGCCTTCTAAATGAAGGACTTGGTGCGCTTCTCTGCATTTGAATAAGAATACCTCAAAATTTATGCATTAAAAAAAAAATGAATGTGTCACAAGTCCGAAACTAGAGGGGGGAGAGGCATGTGCCCAGGGCGACAGAACGAAAGTCGCTCCATTTAACGTTTCATACAAAAATGTATGTATATGTATGAAATACAAAGAAACTCTCAAGCTTATGTTAAAACTATTATGCTAAAACTATCTTTTTAAAGGAGGTTGGTCAATAAGGGTTTTTTTCGCCCATCATATACCCGCAAAAAATGTTTCGAATTCAGATGATTGATCTTTGGCTTTGTATAGTTAAAGATATGTATTTTTGTTTAATATATATGGAAATCTTTTTCCTAAAAGTTCTTGCGGAATTATCATTAACTCATAATTGATTCATATCGGACACCGTTTAACTTTTAAATATTTATATTAACTTAAATTATTTACAGAGAAAATATTTACATAAGACTATTTACAAAGCAAACAATCATAACTCTAATTAATTAATTACATCTTATACGGGGAATTGTCTTCATCTTAAATTCCTTTTACATCAACTTAAAACTAAAAACATTCCATTCTCCTTTCTTTCGTTCAGTTTTTAGCTCACAGGCTATCATAGCCTGAGAGCTTATGTGCCCGCCCGTTCTGTATGTATGTTCGTACGTAACGCGATAAGTCATGATAAAAATATCCGATCCACTTGAAATTTTGTATGTACGTATATCCTAACAAGGCGCTTCCCTGATTAGTTTTTGGAGTTCATTCGATATGTATAAGAGGGGGAACGGGGGGCTCATGCCCCCCGTTAGTTGATATAGATGGGATTTTCATGCAGAATTAAGTTTTCAAAATTTAGATTAGGATCATTCTGATGAGGCGATTCCGTGACTGTTATTAGGTGTTCATTGAATAAGTATAAATAGGGGGAACAGGGGTTCTAATGCCCCCCCCCCCCGTTAGTTGATATAAATGGGATTTTCATGCAGAATTAAGTTTTCAAAATTTAGATTAGGATCATTCTGATGAGGCGATTCCGTGACTGTTATTAAGTGTTCATTGAATAAGTATAAATAGGGGGAACAGGGGTTCTAATGCCCCCCCCCCCGTTAGTTGATATAAATGGGATTTTCATGCAGAATTAAGTTTTCGTTCAAAATTTAGATTAGGATCATTCTGATGAGGCGATTCCGTGACTGTTATTAGGTGTTCATTGAATAAGTATAAATAGGGGGAACAGGGGTTCTAATGCCCCCCCCCCGTTAGTTGATATAAATGGGATTTTCATGCAGAATTAAGTTTTCGTTCAAAATTTAGATTAGGATCATTCTGATGAGGCGATTCCGTGACTGTTATTAGGTGTTCATTGAATAAGTATAAATAGGGGGAACAGGGGTTCTAATGCCCCCCCCCCCCGTTAGTTGATATAAATGGGATTTTCATGCAGAATTAAGTTTTCGTTCAAAATTTAGATTAGGATCATTCTGATGAGGCGATTCCGTGACTGTTATTAGGTGTTCATTGAATAAGTATAAATAGGGGGAACAGGGGCTCTAATACCCCCCCCCCGTTAGTTGATATAAATGGGATTTTCATGCAGAATTAATTTTAGTTCAAAATTTAGATTAGGATCATTCTGATGAGGCGATTCCGTGACTGTTATTAGGTGTTCATTGAATAAGTATAAATAAGGGGAACAGGGGTTCTAATGTCCCCCCCCCTTAATTTATATAAATGGGTTTTTCAAGCAGAATTTTCAGATTTCGTTCAAATCTCTGAATTGTTTTGGAAGTTTAATGGTTAAGTATAAAAGAGGGGGATAACTCTTTTTAAATTATATAAATGCTAAATGGGTTTTTATTAAGAATTATCTAATTTGCTCTGAATTTTGGATATAGATTTTTTATATGATAAAGCATGTCTTTGATAGTATAGGAGGTTCAATGATTAAGTATAAAAAAAGAGAAAAGGGGAGAGCTGTTTCCCCTTCTTAATTTTTTTTTTCGAACGGAATTAACCCTTGAAAATATAAAGCTTTAATGTGCAATTAGTATTTGTAGCCTGTGAGCTCAATGCCTTCAGTTTAACTGGGCAGTATTCTTTATTTTTTTCTACCGCTTAAATCGTCTGGCTTCTTAGGAATTAATAGCTGCTTCAAAATCGTCTGCCTCACTGAGAGCCTTTTCACCAGAGTTGCGATGCGTGGAAAATAATATGCAGATCTAATAGTGGAGGAGATTTTCCATATATAAGTTTTACGTGATAAATAAAATACTAAGTCATGGAAATTATAGCCCGAAAGTAGAGTGTTTTGGCTTTTTTCTGCATTTTTGACGTTTTTTGCGTCTTTGAATTAATTTTTTACTAAGAGGCGCTCGATGAACCCAAATAATTTTCACATGCACTGATTCTACTCTTTATAAGCTTTTATATGAGCATTATTTTATTTGGGTTCAGTGTGCGCTTCTACCTGTAAAAGGAAAAAATGTATCATGTGAAAGAATCAAATGCCCTACTATCGGAACGCGTTCAGACTTCTTTCGCCGTACTTAAAAAGCTTTAACGTTGTTCAGACGTCAATGTTGTTTTCTAAAATTGCTTTCGTAAATATTTATAAGAAATTACTAATAAATAATGCTTGGATACCAATGTCATAATACTTACAATACTACTGTAATCGCTCAAGCAAAATTAAAAAACCTAATATCGAATATGTTCATATATTGTACAAGATGCGGCCGCTGGATGGTCCATTAATGATTCTGGTGAAGCAATCCATAACGAAATTTGTTATTTATTATTTCCGATTTTCATGTATTGAAATAATAATCTTAGTAAGCTCCATTTATCTTAATTTTACACTTATTTACTACGCGTATTTTTTTTTTTTATTTACGCGTATTTACTATTGATTATACGGATTAAAATACAATTGTGTTTATGCTCATTAATACACATAATATTTACTTAAATATATATATTATTTTTTTAACAATTATTAAACTTTCATCCAAGATATTATTATTTTCTTACTTGTTATGAAGTATACTAATGAAAAAAATGTATGTCACGTCTAGGTGCTGATGGGCGAAAAATGGCCCTTATTGACCCACCTCCTTTGTAAAAATAACTTCATAAAATAAAAATTCTGCAGCCAAAAAAAAAGTAAACATTAACTCGATTAGAATTCAATCCCAACTACTCTAAGCAAGAAAAGAAATGATTTAAAACTACTCATATGCAAGAAAAATTGTTTTAATGCTCCTATAGGTTTAACATTAGCGATCCAGTTTCTTCGTACTAGTGGAAGCTTTTAACACTCAAGCTAATGTTAATCCTATGGAAGCGTTTTTTTACTTTTTGCTAACATTTTAATTAATATTAAATAATTTTAATTTTTAAGGATTTTTGTGTGTGTGGAGGGGGGTCATAGGGTATCTCTGATTGATACGTTTTATTCTGCGTGAAGAGACAGAGGGAGGGGCGCTGTTTATACATTCACAGAGATGAAACAACAGCTTGCTGGACCTTGGCAATCAATGAGATCCAGGTATACCATGATACTAGACCATAAAATCAATCCTTTAATTGTATATATCATAGTATAATATATAATATAGATGATAAAAATACTTTTTTATACATTTAATGTGGATAATTATACATAACTTCCCTATATTTTCTATTATTTATGATATGTTTTATATTTACTTTTTGCATTCTAAAAGTCTTCACTTTTTTATCCTAAAAGTGAAGCTTTGAAAACTTTAATTATCAATAGTATTTAAGTGAGTTTTTTTTTTTTTTTTTTGTGAGTTAAATATCGATTTTTAACTATACAACTATAAAAATATTTTATTGTTATATATATATATATGTAATTGAGTGTGTGCGTATTTTATTTAAACCAGTGTGACATGGCACTCATTTGTAAACAAAGGTGACCACATAAATTCTACGATTTCAGATATTCCAAAAATATAATTATCTTTAAAAACTTATCCTCTTTATTTCATCTTTTTTTTTTTCATTTTGGACGTATTAAGTTCGGAAAAGAGCCGGGAATCATACGCACAGTAATGGCACATGTGTGAGAGAAAGATTTGTTTTGAAGAGGGCTACTCAAGGACGCGACAATGACATGTAGGGGTCAAAACATTTCTGCTGTATCGTGACATGAAATCACTAGGTGACGGGTGACTGGACTGTGTGGATTCACAAATATCTCTGGGGTAGGAATACACGTTTAAAATATTGTAAGTCTGATTATTTTGTTTGCCTATTCATTATATTAGCTTAATTTGAAATATTTCTGGACCATTATAATGCATTTTTATAATAGAATTATATAAAATAAGTAATAAAATTAAAATATGCTAATATTATTAGTCGTCATTTTATGAATTTATACGACGCAAAATGTTAGAATTTGCGACTTCACTCGGATTTTTAAAGGCATTTTTGTTTGGTAGGATAATTGTTTTTTACTATTATTCTTTAAAAATTTTTATTCACTTGTACCGCTAAATGGATTTTATTTTATGATTCTTTTTTCCCCCCAATTGTTGAAATTGTAATTAGTAATTTTAAAGGAAGTAACTAATTTTAAACATTGTGTCTTACTTATGTCACTTTCATAATTCTTCTAGTTTATTTAAAATAAATTAATTTGATGTTATAATTATATTTTTTACATGCGACTTTGAAAGAATTTTTTTTATCTCCTGTGATATCGGATTGTAATTTGTTCTTATGGAAAATTCATTAAATTAAAGAACTGAATAATTTTAATACAAAAAAAAAATCATTAAAATAACCAAGATATTTTGAAAAAATCTAAGATTATTTTTCAGAAGAAATGTTAGAATACATTGTTTAAACTCTTTTTTAAATTATAATTTGGCAATTTGATCATTCAACTTCAACGAGAAAATCTAATGGTACCCGATAGTAAACAAAATAAAAAAGAAAGGGATTTAAAAAAATTGTCATTAAGAACATATGGAAACATAACCTATCATTTTTAGGTGATTTATTATTAATTTAATAATACTTGTGTGAAAATTTGTGTTTATAAAATGAAGATGGTTCAGACATATTTCACTTGTTTCTTTATTATGATTTAATTATACTTTAATGAATGGTCAAAAATAATAAAATTATGATAACAGACTTTTCAATAAGTGTACTTTTCAATAAGTGTTTAAAAGAAAGAAAGAAAGAAAGAAAGAAAGAAAAGCACATTTTTTATTGAAACATACATAACTAAATTTAATATTACATACATTATTTAGACATATATTCAAAATTTGTCCTATAAAGAATATTTATAGGCAGACTGTTTAAATGATAAAGTGCTCTTGCTTGAAAAACACTATATATTAATAGTCATTTAGATTAACTTAAAGAAATTTATTAATTCACTTATCTTGAAGTTTTTTAAACATTTTTAAAAGACAATGCTTGGCATAACGAATTAATTAATTATTTTATTTTTCCAATTAATAATTTTAAATGTATATGACATGAAACTATTTAAAAACCAAATTATTCATTTTTAATGTATAATTTAATAAATATTATTAAATTCATTATGCCAAGTATTGTTGTTTGGAATTTTTTGCAAAAGTTCAAGGTAAGTAAATTTATATGCTTTTTTAAGTGTATCGAAATGAATGTTAATATATTTGTTTTTTATGCAAAAACACTTTACTATTTAAAGAATCTTCTAACAAATATTTTTAATAGAATAAATTTTGAATTTATACCTAAATAATCCTTGTGGCATGACAGTGGCAGGCTTTTGGCTGGGTTACATTTAAAGGAAACCATAAGAAAAAATTTTGCGGGCAACTTTGGGCTAAAATTTATTCTTGATAACCACAAATGGCAGAGTTACGGCTAGTTTCGGGCTAATTATCGTTTTTAATGGCCATTAAAAGAGTAATTGCGGCCAATTTGAGGCTATCCAGCATTTTAAGTAAAAAAAATAGTGGCATGATTGCGGGCATTTTGGTGTATTTCTGTCCAATTTTATTCAGGACTCGTTTTTGCCGGCGTGACACATTTTTCACGGAGCCGTTTCGGCCAAAGATAGCGGGCCTCCATCAAACACTTTCGGCCAAAGTTAACTTGCCATCAGTGGCCCGCAAGCTCAGTGTTTGTTGGACAATCTGCTTTAATTCTCAAACCAGACACCAGATGTCGCCACAAGTCCAGAGGCATGTTACAAAACCTGTTCCCCTACCCTTCCACGAGTGCCAGTTCTCTTAACAAAAGCAAACTAAGAACAACGTTGATTTTTCAATTTCGTCGATGTCGAAGCAAATTTTTGTCAGCGTGCAGAAAGTTTTGATGCTCTCAAATGATACTTCACAAGAAAAAGGGTGAGTAATATTTTGAAAGTTCAATTTATAGCTATTCTTTTGATGTAACAATAAATATTAAATGTTGTTAAGATATGTGTAGAATAGCAAAAGTATTTCTAACATGGCAAGGGAGCAAGTTGGCCCACTTCCGTTGGGGAAGGTTGGCCCGGTAGGTCAACGTGCCCGGGTGTTTTATTGGAAAATAATTATTGTTATGTTGTTAGCAAAAATTTTTTCTTAAACGGTTTGTAACCTAATTAGCAAGTAGGCCTACTATACATTACAACTATTCTCGTATGAAGGTGCCATACGCCTTACTGTTGAGAAGCAAACAAAGAGTTATAGCCGTTGACGCTATGATATAAACTAGAGGTCACCAATTCGATCGTATACCATCCTAATATTAGGCCTACTAGGTAGTTTATTTTCTTCGGTATATAATTTATAGTATTATTACATGCACTTAGCTACGGGAAATCTATAGTTAATGGCGCATGATTGATACAATAAATAGACGCAATGTAAATAGATACAATCTAAATAATAAAATATAAAAATAAAATATTATGTCACTTTAAAATACGTTAATAAAAGACCATGCTACAAGGCTAAACTTTTGAGTCTGTAGGCCTATTTTTGAATGTGCTTATTTCTGAAGGCTTACATATCATTTTTATTTTGTTAAGTGCTGCATCATTGTTATATTTATGATCAGTTATTCAGTGTTAATATTTTTGTATACCTTAAAAAGGGCTGTCCAAATATTACGTAAGCATATTTTTGGCAATTTTGACCCCCCCTCCCCCTTGTCGGCAAAAATAAGCAAATCCTTACCCCCCCCCCCTTAATAATTACGTAAGCAAATTACAATCCCTTCCACTTTTTTGACAGTAATAATTTAATTTTAAGAAATTAGAACTTAATTCAATTAAAAAAAGCTACTCGACTTAAAATAATAATTAAAAAAATACTTGCTTATTTTTCTTACAATTCTATTCAAAAATCCTTAATCCTTAAATCCTTAATTCCTTAATCACAATTTTAGAAGAATTTAGACATTTGCAAAATTTAAATTTGAACATGACCATATTTATTCTGATGCTTACCACGGCTTCTCAAGCCACTTTTCCATATCTGTTTTGATATTGGTTTCCAATTATACTCGATTATCTTCATCGCTTTTTTTTCGGATGCAACCTTGATCAACTCATCTCTATTGATCCATTTAACATCTTCCATATCTTCTTCGAATTTTACAATCCAACACATCGTATCGGTCCGTTCAATTTTATTCTATTCTCACCATTGGAAATCGTAGTAATTTCTCAGATATAATAAGCCCTCACGCATGAAACATGCATAGTCACTTCTAGATAAAAGGGACCGTTTTTGTTTTCCTTGTGCGGTAAATAGCTGACATCAGAAGTTAAAGTTTAATATTCTTTTGCTAATTTTTTTTCAATTTAAAATTTTTAACAGTTTTTTTTTACTACTAGTTAAGAGATTTTAAAAATGTCTTATGTAAGCATCATTCGAGCTTACGTAAGCGTGTACGTGCTTACCTTTCGTAAGCATCATTCGTGGGCCAACATACCTCGTTCACGGGAGGTTGTCCCACATGATATCACACCATAGCTAAATTCATAAAGTTCTTAAAATTTCATATTAACCAAAAATGAGCGTTTTCCTCACTAGTAAAATGTACTCGCTATTGTAAAAAAATACTACTGAAAATAAACAAAATTTAGATATTGAAAAAAATAACATAAAAACTTGGAACAACGTGCCCCGGTCTCCCCTATATAGTACTTCGTATAAAGTACAGCATCCGAAAACATTTGTGTCTCCCTGGAAATAGAATCTGCTTTTTATTATACAGGAAATAAGCTATTTCACGTTTTATAAAATTGATATACATTGCTGAGGTTTTCAGACCTTATATAAATGTCATAAAATATGAAATAGTTTAATAATATTAAAATACAACCCAAACTATGCTTCCCTCTACATCATTAAGCAAAGGAATACTTCTGTGAAGTCCTGTAAATCAATAAAAAATCTCAGCAGGTTCTTCACAATGTATATTTCATCATTCAACATTGATGTAATCAATTTTATTATATTCAAAAGACTTTATTATCATTAAAATTCATTTGTAAATATTTTTTTTCATTGCCCGTAACGTAAAGCAATACTTTAGCTTGTCCTAGTAATTGAACTATACATCCAATTCCGCAAAATTTGAAATGACTTGACGACTATAGGTGCAATGCATTCACATAACTACAAACGCACCTAAAAATAGGTGCTTTTACATTTAGTTCTAAAAGGACTAATTAATCAAACCCGTTTTTTATGCAAAATATCTCTTTCTGACATAACAGAAATGACGAAAACGATTAGAAATGAAGAAAATGCCTTCCCAAAAATATTCTCTTTTATTAAGTTAATAATTATTTTGAAATAGGAGTGCAAATAGTTATTTGAAACTACAGTACAAAAAATATATTGGATTCTGCTTTCAATATGTCGATATTTGTCAAATGCAGAAATTGATTTGTCTTTAGTTTATGTGAATTTACCATTTTTTTATTTTACATGTGATTTTTATTTTTGTTCTCTAATAACATAGTTTTTATGGTAAAAAAATATAGACAAAATCCTTTTAAAGAAAATTCTTTTTGGAGACATAATTCGTTCGTTTTGCAACCTAATAAACCCCGATGTATTCGATTTAAAGTAAATTGAATAAACAAAACTTTTTTCTGAAAAAATAATAAAGCTAGAAAATGGATTTGGCATTACCGAATTGCCCTATGATCGCGAAATATTGTTTGTTTGAATAAAGAATAAAATGTACCTTTTCAAGTCCGTATGTTAGAAAAAAATAATATGGTTTATTTATTTCATAGTTGTTTCCGAATATTCGTTATGAAAATGATACCGATTAGTTTCGTTTCCAGAAATCCCTACATTTTTGTAAAAAGTATTCAACTGATGAAGTTATTTTCTTTAATATGTATGTCATAACATTTCAATGTAGATAATTTTTCCTGAAGTGCTTTTCACAAAAAATTTCTTAGTTATTGATTAATTTTGTTATTTATAAATATTGATATTTTGGTGTTTATCAAAATGTCGTGATATTTCACGTTCGGAGAAATTATTTTATAAGTTTGTAAAATGCTTAAGGATGCACATCAATTTCCGCTGATTGATTTATTTGTACGCAACTCTTAATTTTCGGACTGCCGACAGCACAAAAACCTCAGGTATCGAGCATAAGAAAAAGAAAGAACCTTTTTTATGGAAGAATAGTAACAGGAGAATCTAATGGTTTATGTCTGCCGGAAATGAATAGGTGCATAAGTCAGCAAATAACACCGCGAGTGCTTAACTTGTAAGTTTATAATAGTGTTTCTCTTACAATCCTTTCATATCTTTGATTGTAGATCTTGTTGGTCCTGTCCCTGCTAGCGAAGACACACGAGAGCTAATACTAATTGTATTAAGATATTTTTTCTAATATCTTGTATCCATTTCTACATTTTTATTTTATTTTTATTTTATTTTACTTTTATTATATGTATATATATATATTTTGCATTGGACATTTGAGGTCCATGTCTGCATCGCATATTTTTTATTATTTCAATTTTGGTTACAGATATTTTTTATACAATGACATTTTCATTAGCGCAATCGATTCCAAAAATGAAAGCAATTTTAAAAAATATATCTGCAACAGAAAAAGCAAAAAAGTGAATTGTAAAAGTAAAAAAGGAGGGATGTAGGAATACATTCCAGCTTTCTAATAAAAATATTTAAGTTTATTTCGTAGAAATACAAACTAGATATTAGCAAATACCCACCCAATACCATAGTGTTAGTATAAACTGCCGAGTGTCTTCGCCTTCATTAGCCTTAAGACATTTTTGCCTTAAGATTTCTGATTTCATACAAATATTTTAAATACTTACTAAAATAAATATAAATTCTGATAAATATCGGAAAAATATGTAGAGATAAACTATTGAATAAACTATTTCTAAAAATAAACAATTTTAAATGTATAAACATCTTTCTTAAAGAAAATAATAGATATAAGATAAATAATAAAATGGAAAATATACATAAGATGGAATTTATTTAAAAGTTACCTTATAAATAAACACAAATGCAAACAAAACCAATAATTATAATTAACAATTTGCATCAAGAAATTATTCTTTATTTAAAACCCATCTTAATCTAAAAATTTAAGTTTCCTTAAAAAAAGAGAGTAGCCGTCAAAAATAATCTAAAATTTCTGGCTTTATCATCATGTTTCAACCTTTACAGAAAGAACAATATTAAAGTTTGTATTAAAGTTTTTACTGCTATTTTTCACTATGCTTAAAACTACACAATTTCGTTTTTTTTTTCTTTAACCATTAGTCAGATATACTAAAGTAAAGGATTATTAATAATTATTGATGCTACATATATCTGTTTTTCCTTATCCCGTCAAAGATAATTCAATTTTATCTAAAAACAAGTATAGACAAATCGTTAACCAGATCTTTTATTCATACATCATAACAAATACTCTTTTTCTAAAACAATTAAATCATTTCTGGCAAAATAAATATATTTTCTAATAAATATTAAATGAAACTTACCAGTATCTGTTTTTCTGTTAAAAGCATCGTGTTTTTCGTTTATAAGTGAGATGCTTGTGTCTGTTTTTCATCTACTGAAATATTCCCCAAACTAATCTAATTGGTTGTATTAAGAGATTTTTATAAATATTTGTATTATATCTTCCTTCAAATGAGGTTTATTTGTTTTAAATTATAGGTTCTCATATGGATTTTTTTTTGAGAAATTTTAAATTATGCTCTAGTTTTTGAATATGATACATTTTTGCATAAAGGTATTGTACGTTAAGGAAAATTTTAGAAAAAAAAATAATATATTTTTATTTATGTGCTATAAAAATGTGTTTGAGGAAATCAAGATCATTCTTACAGTTAAATTTATAAAAATAAATTTTTCCTTTTGTTAAAATTTTATTTATTTTTCTTTTAATTTAATTAATTTAATGTTTTTCTGTAAAAAGAAAACTAACAATTGAAGAATTGTTACAGAGAAAGTTGTTTCAATTAAATTTCTAATAAAATTTAAATTTTTGCACGGCAATTCGACATATAAGCAGAACTTTCATTTTCAAAGTGCCGGGGAGAAGAGGTAGCTTTCATATACTTATTTATTTATTTATTTATTTTAAATTAAGTTATATTATTCAATCATACGAATCCCAAATTAGTGGAACCCGATTATATAAGATTGAATACTGGTTTTTATCAATACTCAATATTAATGGGAGTTTTTAGAAATTAGTCATATTTATTCAAGCTGGTTTAATTTTAAGCGATTTATAGGGCTGCCAAATTCCGCGATATCATGAAGTGTATGCCATTTTAAAGCAACATGATGGATAAAACAAACCAACGAGCTTGGTCGAAATCTTAATTCATGTGCAAATAAACACTCACATCCAAATTCATTAATATATACGAGTGCTATCGAGGGCAAATTGATTTTTTTTAAGTCACCAACATTAAAAATTCAAACTGCTATATTTCAGGCATTTTTTAAGGTAAAGACAAAGCAAAAAATACTCCAAAATTCATTATTAAGATCAAACACTTTAAATTTCTAATTTTTTATTTGCACCTCAATATACATTTAAAAGCTTTTTGACAAACTTAACTGAGAACTTTAGAACCAAAATGGCGACCGAAAATAAAATTTGGGAAAAAAATTTTCGGAAATTTTATTTTTATTATAATTTTAATGTATACTTCTAAAAAACGATTGTTTCAATTTTTTTTTTCTTACTTTTATTGATAAGCTGCTGGGATCGCGTTCTAAATTTAACAGTTTTAGATTTCCGTTAATCTGTTATTAAATAATGAATCATATAACAATGCAATTGTTATTTATTCTTTACGTTAAATTTTGCCCATCTCTAATTTAATCAAAACTATTAGAATGGCCTTCTGGGTAATCGAAAATTTGAGAAAAATTAAAGCGATATTACGCAACAAATACAAAAATGTCTCGAGTAATGGTATTTTAATAAGAATTGTTTTTTAAACATTAATGTTCTTTAGAATAAAATAAAATAAGTAAGGGTTGATTAAAGGTATAGAATTAAAAATAATATGTTAAGATATTACAAAAAGTAAGAGAGAAACTGAATATTAAAATAATTTGGAAGTAATTAACTTAGGATTAAGGCGAATTTTTTTTATTATTATATACATATGTACAAATTTTTAACTAAGAATAGGAATGTATTTTATGCTACACCTACCAATCAGTAGTAAAGACTTGATAATTTTCATGTGCACTGTTAAAAATCTCGCTATAGTTTGAACCAACATTTGGTGCTCAGTAGCTGCCAGCATAAGAAAATTAAATATCATACTAACGATACTGGCTTACAATTGGGAGTTTACAATTTCAACCTCGTTCCAACTATTGGAATTATAATTCAACAGGCGTTCAAATATTGGTTCAAGATTTCGCCATCTTACATAAGCTTCCATAAACTCTGTTATAATTTTATCAAGACAATATAATTTGAATAGTGTAACTCAAAAGTTTCATTTAACCGGAGTTTTAAAGCTAGCTACTTACAAATAAAAAATAGATGTAATCTGATACACAAAAATATAATCTTGTCTATATGTAATTCTATAAATTTCACAGTTTGGAAGCCAGAGTTGTGAAATGCTGAGTACATATGTACAAAAGCGCGGCCAAGACAACTAAATCCATCCGAAATCGAAATATTTTATAGTTAATTTTTAATGAATGAGAAAATACGCATTTAACAGTAATTTCTTATGAAATTAAAACATTTTTTTCTTGTAGTAATAGTCAACAATTAAAATTCACAGTAAAATTCTTACTACAGAAATTATTTTTTTTATTGAAAAATTTGCACGTCAAAAATGAAAATAAAATACGTAGTTTTAAGGAATAATATAAAAAAAAACTATTACGTCAAATCTCTCTCTGTCTCCCTCTGTCCCCTTCTCACTCTCTCTATATATAAGCCATTCTCTGAGGGTATTTCCCTTATTACCATTCTTCAATTTTAGAGCGATTTGAATGCTTCTCGCTGTACATACGTTTTTGAACATAGAAAAGGTCACTTAAAAAATGTGTCAGATCAATCTTCCTATATTTTCTCTGCTACCTTTCATAATTTAACATTATATAATATCTCCTTTTTGAATTTTATAATTCAATCATTTCTTTCGTGTTGCCACATTCTAAGAAACAATGAAATAATTTAAAATGCATTTATTTGTGTCTTTCTTTTAACAAAGCATTAAAACTTCAGTCTCGATCGCTTTATTTTTATATTTTCAAAATTCGACGTCATTCCAAACATGTAGACTTTCCATAGATTAAAAAAAAAATCTTTAACTAAAAGTGTGGTAAAATGACGTAGGACTTAATTTGATTTCTTTTAATGAAAACATCTAGTTTAATAAAAACAATTCAATTTCAAGAAAGCAATTCCGGAAAAAGAAAAAAAGGCTACATATAACGTGACTATTTATCATATCTTTTAAACGTGTAGCCAAACTGACTTTAAATAAATAAATTTTGTATTTTATTTACTACTTCGATTGTGTGTGACTTTTTATTTTTAATGTGCTGCTGTCTATTTTTAATAATGCATCATTTAAGAAGCAATTCTTGAAATTAATAATATTCGAGAAGTAGCTGCGGATTTTCGGTATCTTATTCGACTTGGGCTCACACTTGCCTCTTTTCAGTATCTTTAATTTGTCTAATTTTGATTTTAAATGTGTCCAATAATAATTTTTCATTGTTTTTTCCATTCCTCAATATAATGGTGAACAATTGTAATTATTCTTTTAAAAAATAATTTAGGTAAAGAATTCAACATAATAATTTTGGAGAGACGGAAATTTTAGGTGAATGTAGGGTCGCAGCGGTTGTTAGGTAACTTCAAAAATTTTATTAGTTTTAAGAACTTTATATTAAGACATATTTGTCTTTAATACAAGTCTTTTTTCATAAACATTCAGTTTAACCGTTTTAAACTAAGCATATCGGAAATTATACGCCACTATGGTGAATAAGGTGTGTTCGTTACATAACTAGTTTTTTAAATATTCACACCTTTTTGCCACAGTTGCTACACTCTTATGAAAAAATGCATGAGTACGAAATCTATTATGGTTCTATACATATTAAATTCAGTAATACGAATCTAATAGAAGTATATCTTTAATAGGACGTCGTCACCATGGCAATATATAATCATTATCTATCATGGAATATTGTTGTACAGACATACAGTAGTATTTAATAGAATGAAGAAAACTTTTATTAATATCATTTTTAATTTGTCTTGGATTTTTAAATTATTTGAAATGACTTGACAAAATTCTGCCACGATTCTACAAATTTGAAACCATTCAGTGTCGTAGTTTTTGATGTTATATGGGGACAGACCGGACGAGACTATAAATGCTACATATTTATATAATTAGAAAAAAAGCCTAGAAAAAAGTTATTTTAAGTAATCTAAATAAACTATAAGATGATTTCAGTCGAAAAGTCCAATTTTGTCGAATAAATATGAATATAAAAATTAAATCGCCTTTTAAAAAAATCTTTTTTTGCGCCGATTACCGACGATTCGTTACAACATATATAATAATAAATAGTCTCATGGGAATAAATCTGCTTAATTAAAATTTGTAAAACGATTTTTTGTGAAGATTTAAATAGATAAGAACTTATAAATAACTTTTTTCCGGGGATTATGTTACATAGTTCTTTTATAATGCGTTTATTTAAATTCAAAACCTTACAATCACATCGATTAAAACCTTTTGTTTAACATCTTTATATACATTCTGATTTTCTTTAAATTTTAGAAACTACATAAAAAATATACACATTATATTTTTCTTGAGATAAACCCGCTAATACTCTTCTATTAAAAAGTCTTTAGAATGAGTATTTTAAAGGATTCTAATAAATTACACTGTTGTTTTATGAATATGCATATTTTCTTATCTTAAAATTGCGAATTAAAAACACATTTATTATCTACAAGCGTTAAAAAACAAGATTAGAAAAAAAAGTTTATATAAAGTTAAATTAAATGATTCTCCATAAATTATATTGTTGTTTTATGAAAAGCCATTTTGTGGTCTCTTAAAAGCTCAAAATATAAATAGATTTATTATCTACTTACGTTAGGGAAAAAACTGTAAATGCTTTATAAAGTATTATCTCATTTTTTTAAATATAAAAATTCTATCGCTTCCTTTTGTATTTTTTTACACATTTTAATTAGAAAAAGTTTCTTGTACCACACTATATCATTGCTCAAAAAAAAAAAATGTGTGTGAATTAAAATTTTACACATCTTATTATGAAAAACTAAAGAGATTTTTGTTATCATTCCAAGGTTTATCAAGTACTTTTGTTTATGAACATACTTATTATTTTTGTATATTGTTATTGTACTGTACTATAATGCGATTATTTATAAATAAAATCTTATGATCTTATACCTTAGGATTCTGTTTCCTAAATGTAAAACAATTCGTAAAGTGCATCAATTGTGTTAAGATTCTTAAATGCTCCTACTCATTAATCTAACGTCATGAGATATTTTTGGGAAAACATGGATTTCCAGACATTTACCACATCCTTACTCTCCATACATGGCTCCTTGCGACTTTTGATTGTTTTCGAAATGGCAGCCATAGAGTGGATGAAGAGTATAAAATAGTTAAGGCAGAATGCGACATTATTGAATCGACCATGCGAAAGTCTTTTGAGCTGTACGAAATGGTGAACAAAGTGTATGGAAGTACAAGGGGTCTATTTTGTAAGGTATAAGTGTCACAATCTCTTCAGGTATTTTATATTTTTTTCGATTAATTAATTGGAAACTTTACAGGCAGGCCTCGTATTTATTTCAAAAGATTTTGCCGCAAGAAGTTATCGAATATATTCTATACTTAGTATATTAATAAAAATCAAAGATCTCCAGTATCTTTTTTTATGTACGCAAATGTTTCGTTGTGTATTCACATTAGGGTAATTGTTCTAGAGGATCAGATCTACAAGTCTATTTCGAATTTTGTAGCTTATCATAAAATTGGACACTTCATTAAAAAGTCTGTCAAGTAATTTTGATATAGAAATTACTTACAATATTTCTTTGAAGTTATTGGTTCTCAAAAAAAGTATGGGTATTTTTAGTCTGTTTTATTGATTTATTTTACTTTAGTGAATTATACATACTGCTGTTTATTATGTTCTTGTTGGTCTTAATACAGTTTATTGCAACATACCGTGTTTATTTTATAAAATATTAGGAGAATAATCAAGCAGTAAAGCAATATAAAATTGCTCCATGTAATAGAAAATCTAAGAAAGGAAAATTTGATTTACTTTCTATGTTTCTTTCGAATTTTTCTTTTTTTCACATGGAAGAACTAATAATAGTTTGATTTAAAAGAAAAATATGAATAATCTAACATTCTGCATACCCACATTTTTTATATGGGATATATTTCGATGAAATAGAAAATCTAAAAAGACAATATTTGATTTCCTTTCTGTTTCATTGCAATTTCTTTATATTACGTAAAAAAAATAAAAATAATAATACTTTGCCTTAAGATAAATTTTAAGTATAATACAATGTTCTATATCCTCCCAATTTGTATATAAGATATATAGTTTAGTAATAACGTTTTTTATTCCAAATACATATGTTTTAAAAATAAATTTCCCGCATAAAGCTTACTACTCTGAATTCCGTATAAAAGATAAAACAGACAGTTTATAAGAATTTACTTCAGTTCTTATGTATATATACGTACAGTGTTAATGAAAAAGTTGGAAAAACTACACAAAAGCTACTGCTAACGTGTATGTTAGTATTTCTTTCTGTAAAATTTCGCATTAGTATAGATATGTTTTGAGGAGAATTTTGCGATACGCTTTTAAATTAATTTTTCTTTAAGAAATTTAAAAAAATTTTGCCAATAGATTTTTTTTTAATTTTAGTTTTTTTGTAACTAATATAAAACATATACGTATGCAAATACAATGAAACCCATTTTAGATATGAATCATTGTACCGAAGATAATTTGCTTCTTAAGCGGTATCGTATATTAAACTTATATATCTTAAACAACTTTCACTGCATTGAAAGAGCACTGCATTTTTAAACGTTAAATGTTCACAGGATTGGTCTTTCAATTTTTAAACATACTAATAACTACGCGAAACTACAGAGTATCACTGTAAAAAAATTCGTTAAATTTATTCAAAAACTGCAGTGAAAATAGATATAATAAAAAAATATATCATTTTTACTGCAGTAAATTTAATAGATTTTTTTTTAGAGTTGCGCTTATATCGTAAGATATAATCATATTTTCGAATTATCTAAATTTTGCGGAAGGGAAACCTTAGGGAATCTTATAGACCACGGATGCTGTGATGGTTCTTATTAATAATATTAAAAATAAATATTCAACTTAACCCAAATAAATGTTTCAGCTGAAAAAAATTACAAATGGAAATTTATGCATATCAAACAACATTTTGTTAATGCAGCCAAGTGTAACAAACTTAGACGGTACTGAGATATCTACAAAATGAAAGAGGAACGCCTTCCTTAAGTCCACTTTGAATGGAATCCGGAAGGCAAATGTGGGCGAGGCAGATCGAGGTTGACATTTGAAAGTTCTATTCCAGAGACATTGGAACAACTTAATTCAACTGATGATATTAGTGTTGACAGCGAGAGATGGAAAATATCTCTCATAAGTATTTTTATGGGCAGAGGAAACCCACTGTTTATTGGAAATTTCTGAAGCTGATGAATACACTTATTACTTTTCTGAACTTTGTGATAAATTCTAAACAGATGTTTGAAAAATAAAAATGAAAAATTTGTTAAAGAACTAGAAATATTACAAAACATTTTATTCGAATTAAGAAGAAATGTTGATAATTATAAATTAATGATATATTTTCTGAAAATTCAAAAAAACACGAAAATATATTTTAGTAAAATTTTACCTAATTTATAGACATTACAAATTCATTTAACTATTTACTATATTATACATTAAATGTTAGAATATGTAAATATGTAAAATGGCATAAGATTTTTAATTTTCATATTAAAAACTTGTTAATTTTGTATTTGTATTTTTTTTATTAATAAAGCGAAATATGTGTTGAAGTATAGAAGCAAATTAATTAAACGCGTTATTCTAAAAACGAAAGAAAATTTCTGTGTATTCTTTCTGCAAAATATTGCATTTTTGGGGTCGTTTGGCACACCGAATAAGTCTCTACCGTAAAATATTTTTCTTAAAATTAAACTTGTGGGGGCTAAACATTGCATACAATTAACTATTTTTCTGTTTCCATTTTTATTTTTATCACAAAGAAATTCATCTACCTTCATAAGTTAAGGTAAAAATTTGTAAACAGTGCTTTCTTTTTTAAAAGGTTCTGCATGTTTTGCAAAGTATAAGATAAATTTAGTTTCAAACTTATTTTTTTAATTTTTTATACACAGTGTTAAATATTTCTAGTTTTTCAGATCGTTCATACTTCACAAGCTACAGAAAACGAATAAAAATATAAGATGAAATAGAATAATTTTTATTCAATATATTTTAACGCAAATTAAAATCATCTCTTAGTTGTTTAAACTTTTTATTCATAAATTATAAGCAATATTTGTGTGGAATTCGTTGTTTTTTAATACTCTTTGATTGGCATTGTGATATATTTTTTAATTTCTTAAGATAAAATAATGTGTTTTTTAAAGGCATTCTTAAAATGTGTCATTAAAAATTATTTTTTTAAAACATGGCTTTATTTGCACATATGATATAGGCAAGTTTCATTAAAAAAAAATAATATGCCAGAGAAATGAAACTATTTTAATGATGCCCTTAAGCACGCTATCTCCTCACTTAATTATCTGACATGATTTGAATTCAGATTTTCCTTATCACCCAGATTTCAATTGATGATTTGAAGAAAAGAAGTAGAAGAAATTAAGCGTTATTATTAACACACAAAATAGTAAATAAATCTAGATGCATTACGAGAATATTTTGTTTGTCATATTTGTTTAGTTACAAACACAGTCGTATGATTATTTTTATTAATGATGTTGATATTGAATTTCATTTTTGTATCTCTATTTCTTGCATTTGCCTAATTTAAAATACATGATTTATTTTACATTTGTTTTTGTTTATTTATTCAATATAGCAGCTGTATGTTTTTCAAAATGGTACTTTTATTGCATTAAATATGAGAAATCACGGATATTTGTCAAATTCTCAGGTTAGTTTCAAAAGGAAGAAATCTGTATTTTCAATATTTGCTCACAAATTTTATTATTTTTTATGTAATTATTAGAAAATCTATCTCTATATCTCTAATCTCTATGTTTGCTTAGCATCAAAATATAAATTAATATTTAAAAAATATATTCTTGCTTATAATCAGAATATAATTGAAAATATTACTTAATATTTTTGTGTAAGTGATTAATCGAAAAATTCAATTATCTTAAAAATAGATTATAGGCACACTTCTTGTTAATTTCATTGCACTGTTTTCATAATATATATTTTTTAATATTTTGACTGTAAGATATCACTAATTAAAAAATATATATGTGCATTTTTAAGTAACTCATTAAGCAATAACACATTAAAACCGTAGTCATGGGAAGACATCCGAAAGCTAACATTAAACTAATGGAAACATTTCTTTTTAAATTTCTCATTTTCATTTCAATATTTTTTTTCATAGGATATCGAAGTTAAATATCTATCTAGTTTTTTATTTATTGTTGTTCGATTTTGGCTGCAAATAAATTTTTGTAAATAGTTTTTTTTTTCTCTTTCGGAGTCAGTGTCGAATATATATATATATATATATATATACATATATATATATATACATATATATATATATATTTATTTATATATATATATACATATATATATATAAACTATAAAATTTGCAATAAAGTTCGAAAATGTAAAGATGTACCGGATTAGAAATCCACGTCTAATGTTCCAAGTTCTTTTACCTTGCAAAATTGTTCGATTTGCATCAAATTTGGCATAACAGTTTATTCCATTAAGAAGTTTCCTTTAATGCATTTAGAGGTCTGTTTTTAAGTATGAAGTTGTAACGAGGGATAGTCCACCCTTAATTTAGATAAATGGGTCTTTCATGCAGAATTATTCGATTAGCATCAATTTTCATGTACCAGTTTATTCCGATAAAGAGCTTCATTGATTAGATTAGGAATTTCATTGGTTAAAATAAACTGCAGAAAAGGGTATGTTCCCTGCTTAATTTAGATAAATATGATTTAATGCAGAATTATACAATTTCCTGCATTTTTTCCATGTTTATTCTGATAAGGAGCTTCTCTGATTAGATTTGAAGCTTCATTGGTTAAATAAAAAGTGGAAGAATGGGAGAGCTAATACCCGCGTTAATTTATCGATATGAGTTTTTCATCTAGAATTATCTTATTTGCTCCAATTTGGTATATAGGTTTTTCTGATACGGTGCATTTCTGATATGGAGTTTCATTAGCTACGTGTAAAGGATGAAAATGGGGACTAATAATAGGCGTCAGCGACATGTAGCTTTTTATTGAAGAAGATTTCACTTCTCTAAAAAGACAAATTTTAATGGGATAAGGGTTTTTACACTCTCTATGTATGTCAAACAATTATTTGATGAACATTCTTTACAAAACATTTCTATTTTATTGCTGTTTTTAAAAAATAAAAGTTGAGCAAAAAATTCTTAACATTCTGTCAGAAATCTTACATTATACATTAATAAAACTAATAAATAAAATCTTGATTTAAATTTTTACATTTAGCAACGAAAGGAGAAAGGTGTAAATTTTGAAAATAGGTGTAAATTGTGACAAATAATAATAATACCCATTTTCATACGGCGAAGGAAAATTTCCATTTGAATTTTACTAGAGAAAATATCGCCAAATTTAACATAAAAACACTCCGCGTTTCATTGAGATAAAAATTTCTGCTCTAAAATTCTAGTGGAAGTATGAACATGAGGTAATGTGATTGTGTTACAATATTCCAATAGCGATAAAGAAGAAGTTTTGTTTGGAGCTTAGGGCTTAGCTGCTCTCATAATGCGGATAACCTATAATTAAAAGGATTCCTGAGTTTTGTGTATACGAGCTTGGGGATCTCGATTTCAATATTTTTGCATGAAAGAACCACCTATTTTATTATTTTTATCATTATTTATTTTCAAAAATTTTACCTCAATCTCTCTTATGCTGTTGTCTGCAGTTATTTTAAACAATAATACGTTACTGATATTCCTGTAGCCGACTGTCTAGTATAAATACGCTGATAGTAATGCTTACAGTTGTAGATAGGCAAATGTCTCCCAATCAGTGGGTTTTCACGGCACTTTTCGAGCTGTTAGCAAGTTCTCTATTAGCAAAAGTGAAGTTCAACTTAATAAGAGTTTTGATATAGATTCTCCCTCTGAGGAGGATTTCTAATGTAAGACATTCAATGTAAAAAAGATAAAGAAAAGAAAGAAAAATCTGTTATTATACAGAACTAAGGAGCGGAAATTAATATGCTTACTGAAATTTAATAAAAAACAATAATGTAAACCAACAAAACGTGTTAGCAAAGCTACAGAAATCTGTAAATTTAGGGTAATCTTATAAACTTTATTTATAACCCTTGTTGCCATTGCTTAAAATTTCTATCTATCCGATTTTCCTAAAAAAATCATAGTTACAATTCTTTTTGTTCTCAGTGAAATTACATGAATTTTTGTTAATGCTATTACGTAAAAAAAATCTTGGAATACAGTTTTCCTAAAAAATTTTAGTGACTCTTTTTTATCTATTTATTTATTTATTTATTGTGATAACGTTAAAAATTTTTAAGTGATCTTGTTAATATTGACTGATGTTCGTAATATAATAATTATCTTCTTTCTATGAAATTCCCTATACATTCTTAAAAAATATTTAAAATAAAACTTTCGTACATAATTTTTTTAATGAAACTGACTCTTGTAGTTGTATGTGATGAATTACTCAATTCGAATTTTTTAAGTAATTACTGCATTAAATAAAATATTACTTATTGATCCTTTATATTGCTTATTAAAACAGATTAATTTTAAGCAGTTTGTTTATCAGGTGATTTATATTCTCCTTTATTTTTAAAAAATCATCATAAAAAAGAGCTATTACTGTGATTATTTGAATATTACAATTTATGTTGCCAAAAGCAAAATAAGAAGTTACATTTGTATTTCAAGACTAAGTAATCTTCATTTAGATAACGGTCGATAAAGAAGATATTTCTTTCTCACTAAGATTAAAATGTTTGTCAAGGGATTATGAAAGACTTCATAGTTTTCCTCCTTTTTAATTGAAATTATCTGTGAATGAAAAAGAAACAAAATTTATACAACATTTAACTTCCAAGAAAACTGATCTCTTAACTGTTTGAAGATTAACCGACTTCTGTTATCTTTTGGGATAAGTTTTCGACACTTTTAATTAGTTTTCAGAAGTTTACGCGATCAAAAATACTATGTGAAAGATTAAGAATATTACATATTAAATTGAGTATTTTCTTTTGAGTATATTTTTGTAAAGTAATATGTAAGCCTTCTGTATAAAAGTTGTTTTAATTTTAATTTAAAATATATTTAAAATTCCAAGAGTTATGGTTACCTATTCCTCTGAACATCATTAAAACTTTTTACAATGGAAAAGCAAATATACGGTTTGTTTATAACACTTTCATTATTATTTAAGTTATATTGTTTTCTTTTGAATAGATTTTCGTAAAGACTAGGATATATTACTGATATCTTGTTTTGATATTTAAATATGTTTTGCATTATTCAACTTATGCAATTAGCCGCAAAAACAATTTTTTTCACTTCTGAGTCTAATTACTCCTCAAATAATCCTATTATTGTTTAATAAAAATAAATTATACAATGTATTTCTCTCTGAATAATATTTAACTGCTTGTCTAGAATTTCTTAAAGGCTATTTTATTCTGTTATTTTAGATTAATATTATAACCAAATGATAAGTAAAATAACAACTTAGCAAAGCTCTCAAGATTAAACTTTATTTATATTTACCATCGACTTAAGATAGACATCATTATAATTTCCCAATGGTTAATTGTTAATGCTTCTAGCGATTAATGGACATTTGTTATCTATTGCGATAAGTTTTTAATGCATTTCATTATACTTCTGAAGTTCTGTTATCTGTAACTGTCAACTAGTTAAGCAGATTTCTCAAACAGAAATATCAGTTTTTAGATCTATCAATTCTTAATAGAAAAATACTGCTGCGTATTTCAATTTTTAATTGTACTTGAATTAATTGCAAAAGAAACAAAATATTATTCATTTTAACCAAAATTAATTTTTCTTAATAAAAAAAAAAACAAAATTATTAAGACAAAAGTATTAAATCAAAATTAAATTTATTATTTTTTTATTTTTTTTTTTAATTTTAATATTATAATTGTTGACATGGTTGGTTAGAGATTTACATGAAAGCATGGAGTACCAGAAAAAAATTCTTGGTCTTAGGCAACAGATTTGTCCAGTCTAAAAACTGATCAGAAATATTTTTTAAAATGAATAGTAACAAAACTAATTTTTTTTATAAATACTGTTTTTAATGAGGATAATTTATTAGCTTTTACGGTTTTCAATAAAAAATAGCACTTGTTTGAATCGTGGATAACTCGAACATGGCTATTAAATATAATTTTTTTATAGTTATACTACATTCTTATAGTTTAAAAAGGTTTGCCTTTGTTTGTGTGTGTATGTGTTTTTACATAGCATTCTTTACTAAAACAACTGTAGAATACCATAAAAGACTGCATTTTATAACAACGATTTTGTTAATTAAAGTGGTATATAGCATTTGTTTCATCGTAATAAAATTTTTTTTTGATTGAATCTAAGATATGTTTTTATATATCTGTAAAGAAAGTGTAAAAAGGTAACAAAAGTCAAACGTATTTGTCTTGAGCATGTCTTGATGGCTATATTTCAAAATCATATTTAATCTTGATGCCTAAATTTAAATCTATTGATGCCTGTATTTTAAAAGGACATTTTATCACTATAGCTTATATCACTATACTATCAGCTTATAGTAAAAAAAATATATATATATACGCATTTATACACCTACACTAGTTTTTCAAGAAATTATTCTGAAATTTTACCGCCTGAAAAATTTATAAAAATCGTGTATTCGAATAAAGAAACATTTGCATCGAATGTTGAAACAGAGAGACAATATAAATTATTTATTAAATATAAACATAAACAATATAAATTATTTATTTTGCGGTATTCATAGGCCTTGAATTATACTATTTTTTCTCTTAGACTACAACCTAAATCACTGAAGAAAGATAGAGAAATATACCATATTTGCATAGAAATAGCATCATAAAACTGTCCAACAGCGAACTGTAATCACTGAAGAAAAAATGTTTTTTCGCTTCGAAGATTTCCAGACAATAAATAATTTTTTATTCGTGTTTATCATATAATTTAAATTCTCTTTTTTAGTATTTATCCTAATGAGTGTGTACATTTTCTATTGTAATTCAGAAGTTTTTATACTGCAAGATGTCAGTCACAATTTGACATTACTTAATAGTAGCAAACAGTATTTTATCGTTGATTCTTATGATTAATTTGAAATAAACCTGAAATATTTCCCAGACAAAATATTCTGTAAAATTCTCTATTAAATGCACTATTTTACGCATGTTAAGTTCTTTTTATTGTGTCTTTTCTCCAACATTTTCATTTATTTACCTCTCATTGACAAGACCGTGTTAATACGTTCACTGCGCTCTAAGTGTCACTGCATTCTGAGCAATATTTAAAGTAATATCACTCCACGGATTCAATGTATTTTTAATATATTAAACAATGATTAAGATTCTCAAGCATTTTATTCATATTCATAATTAAGAATTTTTTATGTAATATTTAAATAGTCACTTTTTTAGCATTTAAAATAGAATACACAGAAAAAAAAACATTATACTTTTGTCCTTTTGCAAGACTGTCTGAGTGTAATACACAGTAGACACGTTTTCTTTGAATTATACATTTTTTACTAATTTCCATTTTTGGTACAATTTACAGCTGTTTCTATTTGACATATTAGTTTATTCGCCAATTCTCTCTATTCGACAACAGTATATTAAGCCAAAATAAAATACAAAAGTATTTTGATACAAGCAAGCACGTGTGAAAAGAATGAGCTTCTTGATTTCGGTAAATGAAAAATGAAATTCACAGAGAATGAATCTTTGTGAATTTCATTTTTCCTTTTTCTTTTGTATTTAATGGGAATTTCTTTCGTATGACTGACGGTTTGGCTATGGGTAATAAACTTAGTCCAATTTTATGCGATTTGTACATGCACTATTTTGAATTAAAATTGTTTGAAATCTTAAAATTTCAGTTTTATGTTCGTTACGTAGATTATATCTATGCTTTAGTTGAAATGAATTCAGATATTAATCCTATTCTCTCTGTCATGAATTCTATTGATTCTTGCATTCAATTTATTTTGAAATTGAATCCAACAATTTTCTTTCTTTTTTCGGATGTCCTTGTTTTTCGCAATGAAGATATTTTTCAAACTTCTGTCTTTTGCAAACCCTTTGCGGTTAGTCTTCTACCTCACAGATCTTCCACCTCCTATTCTTCTCATCCTTCTATCCAGAAATTTGCGGCTTTTAAAATTTTTGTTTTCCGGGCTTCCAATATTTGTTCAACTTTTCAGTTACTCTGTGATGAACTTAATTATCTAAAAGCTATTGTTGTTGATCGTGGTTATTCCTCTAATATTATAGATTCATAGAAAATTGACAAAATCGACAAAATCCATCCAATCTGAAAAGAAAAAATATTAAACTCTAATACTTTGACTGTTTTGCCATTTTCCCGCAAAATCAGTCAACAAGTTGATAAAATTTTAAAAAAAGGTTCGATTTTAATATTATTTTTTCTCCTGCTAATAAAATTGTTTTTTCAAATCTTAAGCACCCAATTGATCGCTTAGATATCTGGGGTATTTACCAAATTTCTTGCCTATGTGTTCTTTGTTATATTGGTCAGACTAAACGTGCTGTCAGATTTCGTTTAAAGGAGCGTAAAAGGTATGTCAAAAATCAAACTCTTTTATTGCTCAACATTTTTGGTTTTCACAACATAAGTTCAACTTTTCTTCAGCCACTAATATCCATAAGTGTCCTTCTATTCTTGATCTTCATCTTTGGGAAGCTTACCACGTCATTAAAAACTCACTCTTTGTCAATGACTTATCAAGTACTCCTTATTTTGCAAGCATTGGAAATGTTCAGTTTAATGTTTTTTTTTCCTTTTTTCCCCTCGCTTTTTAAAATTTGTTTTGTTAGTTCTCCGGTAGATGTCGCTACTTGTCCACACAGTTGTTCAGGATGTTTTCTTCTCATTGGTTGCTTTTCTTTATACGGGATCGTTTCCGTAGCGGGTATATAAACCTGCGTTTCTCTGTCTTTTAGCTCAGTTTTGCACCGATGAATAATTTCGATAGCAGATTCGAAACAACTGTTTTCTACCTTTACATTATTTGTGTATTTATAACACTGGTTAACAGCTGTTTCGGTGCCGGGGTATTTTTAGTTGATTTTATATGAATTTGATGTCCTGAATTCAAATATGGCATTAGTTTTTCTCTATCAGCTCAGTTTTTTAATAAAAACAACTTTTTGTGAAATATATGTTTCATTATTTTAAGGTAAATCCATGTATTAAAAAATTATGTAAAAATAAAATAAATACAGGATTTTTATTTTTTACAATACACAAATGTTAGTTTTTATTATTATGATATACACATATTCAAATAATAATTTTTTAATTATATTATACAAATATTTTTACTCACAAAAATAGAGAAAAACGTCACTGATGAAACTGATACTCATTGAATGCTTCGGAAGCTTCTTTTTCGTGACATTCTGGAATATATTTTAGAACAGTGTCTTTTTAAACTCAAACTGTAATCTGAAACCCTTTGCGTATCTCATCTTTTTTGGTAGCGGTGCTCATAGTCTTAGTATTGTGGTGAAATCTTTTGGGCTGTTTATCACTTGTGCTTCTTTATTTTCAAGACAATGCTCTAAGTGACAATGTAAATAGTGCACTTTAATGCTTCTAGTACAGCCAAGAGATTTAAAACTATTATGCTTTTCATTTACCAGTTCTACATAGATTTCTCCTTTGCATTTGCCCGGAATGTTTTTGTGAAGTGCCAGAAAAGAAGTCCAGGCTTTTTATTCAGCCTTATTCGTTGAATTTACGAAAGCAGGATCCTTAACCAGTTGTCTTATTTGTTGTCCGTTAAATATTCCTGCTATAATATCTTCATAATTTAATTTCGGGTGTTTTTACCTTATCTATGGTAATCATAACCCGTTCTTATGGAGAATTTACACAAAATGCTTCATAGGACAGAGCTTGATATGCAGTGCAGATAGTATGATTTTCCTTTCGCCCAACTAAAGTATTATTAATGACATTCCTTTCTCCAACATCCATGTTTTCTTTCTTAGGCCTCTCTTTTCTAATCTAGTGGTGTGTTTTATCCCTGCTATCCCAAAAATATAAAAAATAGTATTTTGTGTAACTTCTTTGCTGTCCAAGGACAATCATCTGGAAAATATTTAGGAAGAACCAATTTTTCTAACAGTTTCATGACAAAATACAAGATTGTTTTTTTAAGAGAAGAAGGGTAGTAGACAATTTTGTCTTGTGTGATAAACTGTAAATTTGACTCTTTGTTCTAATAAATTTTTGTCTTTTAATCTTGAAACCAACCAGTAATTCAGAAGCTTCTTTTAAAACAGTGAAATCTCTTTTCAAATCATTTAAATCAACCTGGTTGAAAAATTTATGCATTAATGACGTCTCCTCATAATCACTGTTACCTTCACAGCTATCTAAAAGATGATCAGAAGGACAATATTCATCCTCACTAAGCTCTGGTAGCTGGGAAGTCTCTGGTAGCTCCAAATGTTGGGATCGGTAGTTCCTCTGAATGAGGAAGTGGGGGTCTTGAAGACACTAAATCAGGATAAGTTTTCTTTTTACAATTGTTTCGATTAATTCAAATAGTATTCCAGTACTAGGTAGAAATAATAGTCATAGAAATAGTTTTGGAGTTCTCTCCAAACCACTGGTAAGCCGAATTTGAGATTTCTTCTTTTCCGTCAGCCCACTGTCATAAATGTTCTGTACAAGTTTTACAGACTTGTTGCGGTGCCCAGATTTTATCCTGATCTCCAAGTGTAAACCCAAAGTATCCATGATAAGCTCTCTTTACAAAGTCAGTAACATTTTTTCTGTGCTCTTTTAACTTGTAATCTCCGCATATGTAGCAAAACTCATCTGGATGATTTATACAACTTCTTCTACTTGAACTCATTTAAATTCTATTCAACAACACAAACACAACAAGCTACAACGCAACGCGTTTTACGTTAAATTTATACGAATTCTACCTTAAAGGTTTACTACCTTAAAGGTGTTAAACCTCATGGAGGTTTAACAACTTTAGAAACTCAAAGAAAGCCAATTTTGTTTCCATGGAGCGAACTGTGAAACTAACCTTATCTCTTGGAGGCTTTTACATTCAGCTTTATGGATGAGCAGTGCGGAATCATAAGCATGCGCAGATCCTCAGTTATGCTTGCACATCTGTTTTTTTCAAGATCTTAAGGTATTACAACGTCCTGTAAATCGCCTTGAGTGTCGTTACAGGGCTATGTATCAGAAGGTCGTTTAAGTGTTTAAGGTCACTTTAGTTCTAAAAAATCTTTAGTTCACTTTGCATATCTAAAAAAGTAGAGCTGATAGAAAAAAAACTGATTTCATATTTGGATTCAGCTTCCTAAAAATATCCAAAATCAGTTGTTAAATCTCAGGCACCAAAAAAAATTTTTTTTGTAGGCCTGTGTAATTTATGAAATGTTTCTTAGTTTATCTGTTTATTAAATAACACATTATTTAATAACTCTTGTGGTTTTACTTCATTTGAGAAAAATGTAATGCAATCTTTACATGTGTAATATGAATGAAATTACTACTATTATTTTTAGTTTTTTAATTACACATGCATTTTTATTTCCTTAGCGGCATAGTGTTCTTTATGTTTGAAAGTGTTTTATTATATTCAATAGACTGAAAAGATAATTATATATCGAATTATTAAGGTACTATAAAGGTAACTAAATAAACCAAATGTATGGTGGTAGATGTAACCAAAAGAAATTAC
This sequence comes from Maratus speculifer, assembly GCA_964019185.1. Taxonomy (NCBI): domain Eukaryota; kingdom Metazoa; phylum Arthropoda; class Arachnida; order Araneae; family Salticidae; genus Maratus; species Maratus speculifer. The sequence goes on along the minus strand of OZ025289.1, from coordinate 306,473 downwards.
TTATAGTAAGATAAAATTAAAAACATTTTATTTTTTAATCAGATTAATTAGATGCTACAGATTAGCTACAAAATCACAGCTGTAAGAATTAAAATTACATTTTTTTCTAATTCTACGATTAATAACTCCAAAAATCAATAATTTATTCATGTAATTCATTAAAGTGAAACTCTAGAATTGTGTTTGCGTCTTTTAATTTCCTAAATTATATTTTCATTCAGATAAAGTCATGTTCTGTATAAAATGTGAGATAAATTATTATTAATGAATAAGATTACGTAATTAATATGGAGAGGTGGTAAACAATCTGAAAAAAAAATCTGCATCATTAATTTTTCAATTTTAATAATAAATCAAAGTTTAAAAAAATCAGTAAAGAAACAGTTTATTTGTACATAAAAAATTCAAAATTTCTAATTAAGCCTCTGCGCAAACTCTCAAATAGTGTCTGTTGTTTAATTAAAATAAGATATAATGCACGTGGGATATTTATAAAAACCACTATAATACTTTTCGACAGCTGTCGCCCCTAACCGAGACAAGCTAAAGCGTCTTTTTTTCGCCACTTTAATAAGTCTTATTAAAATGCATGCATAAAATCAATACAGATTTTTCTAATTAAAAAAGAAAGTTTTTCCTTGAATAAATGTTGTAAAAATATAAGAAAAAGTACAAGTTAATAAATACTAAAACACTTTTTAAAAATTAGTTTATTATATTGATATATTTGTTTATTTCATATTAAAGCAATTTTCTTTAAATGATGACAAAGTACTGTGAAATAATCATTTAAATGATTTTTATGTGATCTATGTAACATGTTAAAAACGTTTAATGTTAATCATTTAATCATAATAATTATCATTGTTAAATGATTAATGTTAATAAAATTATTTACGTTAAATATCGTAATTAATAATTACATTCCATATAATCATAAATTATAAATTGTACAAGAAATCTCTTATTGGTTTGTGCATAAGATTCCGTAATTATTTTTAATATTCATTTTAAAAATACTACACTTCAGATACTAAAAAAAGTTAGTTTTTCGATTTTCGTAACAAATCATATTTTGTTATTTTTTTTTTATTTATATATATATATATATATATATATATATATATATATATATATATTTTTAAGAAAAGAAAATTTTCATTTAGCGATACAAATAAGAAATATCAAAACACATAAAGAAAATAAAATAAGCTTTTTTCAAAAAAATATCAACCGACTTCAAAAAAGCGCTTAAAAGCATTAAATAATTCTTTAAAATTCTCTTATGACAAAACGTTATCCAAAAATCAGTCATCGGATATCAGATACTGGCATAAAAACCGTTAAATTTAATTTATATAATTTAATATCCACCAAACATGGATTTTAGAGATAATATTTTTTACAAGAGATGAATTTGCATATTTATGATTTAATTTATGAATATATACATATAAAAAGTAATGAATTACTTTTTGAAGTTGGTCCCAAACAATTGCAATCGATAATGATCATCACCATTTTATTTTTTGGTACTATTCACAATATATTGACAATTCTCATTATATTTAAGATAGTTTGGCACCAACTTCAAAAAGTAATTCATTACTTTTTATATGTATATATTCATAAATTAAATCATAAATATGCAAATTCATCTCTTGTAAAAAATATTATCTCTAAAATCCATGTTTGGTGGATATTAAATTATATAAATTAAATTTAACGGTTTTTATGCCAGTATCTGATATCCGATGACTGATTTTTGGATAACGTTTTGTCATAAGAGAATTTTAAAGAATTATTTAATGCTTTTAAGCGCTTTTTTGAAGTCGGTTGATATTTTTTTGAAAAAAGCTTATTTTATTTAACACTTTTTAGTTATTCATACTGCAATACTCAGTTTTGTATACTAACATATGATGTCTCTTTGCAATGCATTGACTAATTGATGTACTTTGCTGGGTTTTGAAATATTCAATTTTCTGGTCAATTTCCTATTTCATTTTCATCTATTCGAAAGTAACTTACAATCACGGTTAGTATCGTTGTGGATCTTTAGGTTTTTCGGATATGGTATCTTGTTTAGGTAAGATTTCACTCTTCGAAAAGTTGTCGCAAACTTCAAGGTCCACATCGATTCTTACGGACCTCAGAAATGGGTATCGACAGACGCAGTTTTCCAAAATACACAAAATGTAGAAATTTTCTATTCCGAAATTTGGCAATAGTCTTCTGAACAAGAACGATTATACGAATGCAAGAACAATACACTCACGTACATCTGATTTGTGTGCTCGACACGAAACCCTACTTATATGTAATCGTCAATATACAGGGACGAAAAAGCGCAAGGAAATTTTTATAACACGAAGGAAATACAGCCGGGAGTGGTGGTGGAATGGGACCAGTGAGATTTGAACCCACAACCTCCTACGCTCGAAAGCGATTAGTGCGTGGTGTCTTGATCCCTAGGTGTCGGAGGCCCCGAGTGCAAAAAGTTAACTAGCTTCACTTTGATGACAAGCTCATCAATATGTTTCCCCATTTTATTTTGTCTAGATTCGTCTCAACTTTTCAAATATCCCCGTATGATAACATTTTGATATCGAAGAATTCTGCCAGAAGAAAATCTGAAAGCATTCTGATATCTGATATTTAACTCGACAACTGAATCTGAACGTCAATACAGTATTGATACACATAGCAATTTAATTTAATTAATTTGTGCATTCGGCATAAAAGGCACCCTGACAAACAGGCATTTGTGCTCTGACATATAAAAGTACTTTAAAAGTGGATTTTCAGCTTTTGACACGTATTTTCGATGTCGGTAAGCATCGATGCAGGCCCTCCATTTTGGTGCATACGAGAATTCACTGTAAAAAATATGACTATTTTGCTGCATCGTCAATTCCCCGCTTTTATAGAATATCACTCTTTTGGCCAATGAGAATGCTCCGTGATAGCCTGAAGTAGTCGTTTTCTATAAAAGCGGTGGAGTAACGATGCACCAAAGTAGTAATATTTTTTACAGTGTACGTGGTGTAGAAATCTGATATCCAAATAGTGCTAAAAATTCGTATCCTATTCCAAAGTGTCGATCACAGCGACATCTGCGGGATGTTTGTATTACAATGTATAAACTAGCAATAATTCTTGCAATTTTAGAAAATGTTCTGAAGTTTCGCTGCTATCTTTAGATTTCTTCAACGTTGTTGCACATTTAAGGGATAAAACATTGAGAGCTTTTTTAAGTATTCCTAAGATAGCCGATTTCCACACTACACTGTAAAAAATTTTACCCTTTTGCTGCATCGTCACTCCCCCGCTTTTATAGAATATCTCTCTTTTGACCCATGAGAATGCTCCATAATAGGGTGAAGTAATCGTTTTCTATAAAACCGGTGGAGTCACGATGCAGCAAAAGGGTAAAATTTTTTACACTCTATATAGTCTAGATGCTATACTTCTGGTTTGGTGGATAAAATAACTTGGCCGGAATCCAGGTAGAATTTGCACTGTTAGCGAAACCACATTAACCAAACAGAAGCCTCAATTTTTGCAAAATTTTCACTGTTTTAAGTAGTCTGCTAAGAATTTTAAACTTTTGCTGCATCGTCACTCCATTCCTTTTATAGCATACCCTATTTTGACCAATGAGAATCCTCTATAATACGTTGAAGTAATCATTTTCTATATGAGCGGTGGAGTGACGATGCAGCAAAAGTCTCGAACTTTTAACAGTGTAAATTTTCTTATTAATCAATCTCGTCTCGCAAACAGCGAAAAAATTTATGTGAATCCCGGCCCTTCTCCAGTTAGATTTTCACACTTTAAAAAGATCATGTGTCTGTGTAAGCATAACATGCAAGTATGAAAAATGAACGCTTCTAATTGGTCGATTGCTTTATAAAGAATCTAAATATTAAAATTTTTATTTTTTTTAAAGTTCTAATTATCAGATTTCTATAAAATTCAAATGGGACCACATGGGCCCCATACGCTTTCAAACAAAAAAAGAATTATCAAAATCGGATCATATTGACAAAAGTTATGCGTGAACAACAAATACATACAGGTCGAAATCATAACCTCCTCTTTGAAGTCGGTTAAAAAGGGAAGTTACGCAATTTGAAGATTCCTTAAAATACTTATAACGAATTTTATTAAGTGCCAAACGGCTTTAAATTAAAAAAACAGAGAAACAGTAAAAAAGATTTAATAATTGTTTACATGTTCCGGCTTCACATTAGCCATTATCAGTAACTTAAAAATATCCTACATTTGTATGATCTACATTATGCAACACATTTAAATATCATCATTCATCCTTTTTTTTATCTCATGTTACACACATTATTTTGTTTTATTTAAAATTTTATGTTTTTTTTCTATTCTCGTGAAAATAAAAAAAATCGCTTGAATACACGATTATTACGCAACATTAGCCCGCAATTACCCGATTTTTTTTTTAGCAAAATAAATCCACCTCTAGAATCTTATGATTGTCTTTGCGTTACTAGCTTAAGCTATAGCAAAAATATTCAAAGTAGATTGTGCACGTAAGATATACGAAAAATAATAGACCATGAAAAAAGCATGATTTATACCAGAGTAAATCGAAGAAATGCATGCTAGAATGAATAAAAAAATAGTAAGTTTAGCGTAGATTCTGTCTACTAGTACAGCGTAAATATCTTTCTACAAAATTATGTTATATTGCTTTAGTGTAGCGAAAAAACATTTCATTCGATCAGATTATCTCTTAAAAAATTAAATTACTCCTCATAGTCTTGATCCACTTGTCTTAAATTTTCGCATAAGGTGGTCTGGTGTAATAACGCCAAGTGCTAATATTATGCATAATTATTAAATAATCTGGTAAATGACACCCATGTGCTCTGCGCAGAAGGGTTTTGAGTCATATAAATCGCAAAAAAACAGCTTCAAGTTAATTTGTTTCATTTTTAGGTCTTATTGTTTTTACAAGCAAATAAAATTAACGCTTGATCTAAAATTTGCGAGATATGTTTTGTGATGTGAAGACTGTTTTTTTATCCGGAAATACTTTGTTAATTACATAAATTTGTAGTACATTTCATGGACTTTCAAAATTTTGAAGATTTTGGATATCTTCTCGAGATAATTTGTAATTTAAAATGTACAGCGCAATAACTATAACGGGGTAATAACGCCAATCCTTGGCATTAATACCCCGGTTGATTCCCTACAGTGGCCGAGCTACATCCTAAATACTGATTCAAATAAACACAGTTAAAACTGTGCAATGTTTCTAATAATTCTATTTAAGCGGTCCTTTTTAAGCAAAAAGAAGCTCACGATCTAATATTCTTTTGCCTCATCCTCCCCCCCCCCCCACACACACACACACCCCACACCTTTATTTTCCTCACACTTTCACAAAAAATTGAACATTTTCAATGCTTAGAATACAATCTGTCAATTTCTAAGTTTGTAGAGTTTGTATTTTTAGAATTGGGCAATCTACATGCAATTATTCCATCTTATTTCATAGTTTTGTTTGCATGGCGTTATTACCCATATAGGTGGGCAATAACGCCAAATAGCATTGGTCAAGAAAAAACGCCATTACATTTTATGAATACATATCTGTTCAATTATTTTATTTTATATAGATAGTCAATGAGTTGCTGTATCAGATCCTATATTTGTTTGAAAAATACAATCTAAAACTGAGCCGTGAAAATTGGTAGAACCTTAACGTAGCGTCATTACCCCAGGGTACCTTACTTTAGAAATTCCTCCACTTTTAAATTATTGGATAAAGTTCACATCAGAGAAATGTAGAACAATGAATTTTTCAACAAAATTAAAAATGGAAAAACAGGTCATGTTTTGTTCTAAAATAATTATTGTGTTAGGAAAAAAAGAAACCAATAATGATATAATGAAATAATAGTTCATTGCACAGTGTTATTCCATTTCATTACACTTTATTTTAGTATTAGCTTTTGTGCTTATAAACTATTACTTTGAAATTTTAGAACATCTCGATTTGTTTAACGATAGCCTTCCAGTTACTGCGCTTTAATAGCGAAATCTCACAATTAAACGTATTTAAAAACAACTGCGCATGCGCCAAAAACAATCAAACATGAGATTATTTGTTTATTTCAGAGTAACTTGAATACATTTATGTTATATTAAATGTAGAAGGAATAACTTTAAGTGCAGCTTCTGTCTGCGTGAAATCAAAATTTCCTTTCTACAGAATTAAGTTATATTATTTGTAGTCTAGTAAAAAACAACTTATTTGTATCATTTAAATGACTGGGTTAAGCATTCTCTTGTTCCATTTTTTTTAAATTCTCCGCGTTACGTATTTTTACAAATTCTTCTACTGTATTGTATTATTGGATAAAGTTTACATTACAGAAATCAAGAACTGTACCATTAGCAAGAAAACTACAAAAGAAAATACTTGTCAAGCTATGCTCTAAAAAAAAAAAAAAATTGCGATATAATGGAAGGAAATTTATTTCATTGCTCTATAATTCATTCCAAAAATTTTTGTTAGAGATGAATTTATAATATATTTTCGCTAAAAATTTGCTTAAAAGGTCCTCATTTAATAAAAAAAAGTTTATTTAGACTTTTTTATTTTTTCAAAACGGCCTAATTATTCTTTTTTTACAACAATGCTTGTATTAAATTCTGTCGAAGAAAGATTCAAGGGATTAAGACAAACTTTAAAGTATATACAAATTTCGTAATATATATATATATATATATATATATATATATATATATATATATATATATATATATATATATATATATATATATATATATATATATATTATTTATTTATTTATTAATCTTACATGTAAGATTTGAGATTTTACAAATCTTAATTTTTTATAAATAAATGCAAATCTTGTCACTCTGCTTACACAAAAACTAATGTTGAGCAGGGGTTGCTGAAATGCAATTTATTTTTATTATTTTGCTTGATTTAATAATATTTCAATAAAAATCTCATGCAGATTTTTGAATTAAACTTTATTTTTTCAATGACTAATTTACATAAAATTTCTCACAAGAGATAGAATACTCATAAAAAATAATTTAAAAATAACACATTTATTCATGAATGAATGGTTGTTTTTAGTACTACCTTGAAAAATTATATTAAAGTCTCTGAAATTCAGAAAATAAGTAAAAAAAACCGCACTATCTGATCCTAAACCTAGGTAAAGTGTGAAGATTTTAGTATACTCAGGATCATCCCTTAAATTACTTGTCCCTTTATCCGAATTTTTGCTTATCCGAACCAGGGTCGGTCTCGACTTCCTCGGATAATCTCTGCTCTACTGTACTTTGCTTTTATTTCATAAAATTTTTCATTCTGACTTATTACTGTCCTATGAAAACCTTAAAATTGTTTTCATTTTAAAAATATAAGATTTAAATATTTTTAATATGTTATGTTCAAAATACTTTTATCTGTATTCTAAACAAGTAAAGAAGTCAACCGAAAATTCAAGATAGTAGAACATTTGTAAAATTTGGGTTAGTGTCATGGTCTATACGCTTACGAGATGTACTAACGTTTCGTATCCTTTGACAGATGCAAACCTAAAGATAATACTTCGAAAAATACAATTGAAAATAAATATAAATAAATACAGATATTAAAATCGACGCTGGTAAACGAAAGAAAGATAAATAACTATTGTCGAACTATCTGTGATTATCACAGTTTTCCAGTTTGAAAGTTCATAATTTTAGAGCATGATGGTTGGGCTTAAATATGCAATAAGTTTGTGTTTAGTTCTTTAGCAACAAGAAAAAATAAATGGCAAACATATATATATATACATATATCTTTCAATAGTAAAAAACTAGCCTTAAACAAATCTCCAGGAATGACTCCTGGAATGATGCAGATGTGTAAGGTTTCCGGAAATAACGCCTCCTGGTGGACCACACCTTCCATGAATTGAATAGACCAATCAGGAAAGGGCTCCGTCTATGCTTCGACTAATGAAGAGAGGGATGAATTCCAAAATTGAGTTTAAACTGTTAAAAATCTGCTGCATTTTGTATATAATATCTCTATCCCAACGAATGAGAAAGCTCCATTTCACGGCCAAGTAACCGTTTTCTATACAAGCAAGGGAGTGCGTTGCAACAAAATGCAGCAGATTTTTAACAGTGTATGGAAAATAAGATATCGCGAAGCCATTCCATGGGGTATTGACGAGCGCAGCAAGCAGGGGGGGGGGAGCCTCCCTAGTATATATGTATATATATATATATATATCAGCTATTTGTACCGTAAAGTCTATTACCTATTTACCTAAGTAATGCAATGAAACAACATTCAAAATTAAATATGTATACAGTTTTAGCCGTCTTGTATATTTGCAGTATCCCTGGGTGAATATTTTTAATTCGTTGATTTTGGATAATTGGTGCTATCGAAAAAAAAATTCATTTATGGTTTCGAAGAATATTTAATTTGTTTCTTTTCCTATAATTAAATAATGTAAGAATCGGAAAATACTGTCGCATACACTTTCCGAATAATAAATATTTTCGTAAAAGAATGGCATCATGTTTGCGAACATTTGCTAATTATAAGTAAATAAATTGAGTAAGAAGGTAAAGCATTATTTAGCAAAAATATATATATATATATATATTCAATTTACGTGAATAGTAAATAACATTTAAATTCTTTAAAGAATTTTTCCTTTCAAGATAATTACATTTGTATCGGAACTGCTCCAGAAATAAAAAACAAAAAAATATATATTTATTTATTGGTAGAAGGTGAAAATTAGTTAGGCAAAGTCTCGGGCAAACTTATGTGAAATTTAATGAGCAAGTAATCAGTTTTAAACAAGAGTAGTTAAATAAAAAATAAAATAAGAATTTGATCGTATTCATTTTACGTATTACGTATGCAATTTAATCCAAGTATTTCTTTTAACAACTGGTATATGTAAAAAAATATAAATAACATGCAACATGTAAGAAAAGATAGTAAAAAGTCCACAAAAATAATATTTATTACAAAAATATTTAAACAAAGTTTAAAAATACGCGTCATTTCAAGCGTATTTTTATTGTATATGTATTTGTTGCAATTTTTATCTGCTGTAAAAAAAAGCCGAAAATGAATAATTAAAAAAACTATAATAAAACCAAACACGCAAAAAAAAAAAAAAAAAAAAAAAAAAAAACACCCAAAGATTTTGAAAATGCCCCCTATATCTTAAAAATCTCTAAAACTTATATATTTTTTAGAATTAAATTATCATTAAAAAATTAATTTTCTTTTACTGTCACAATTTTATGGAAACGTACCCGAAAAGTTTTTACAATGCATTAATATTAATACGTTTTCTAAAACTGGAATATATATATTTCGGATGCTCATCACGTCTTAAGTAAACAATTTCATTTTATTAACTTAACACATATATTCTTAATAGGCGAATAAACTATACAAATTGTAATTTTTCAACTGAGTGAAAAAAGTGTGCAGTGACTTAAATCAGGTTCATTTTTGGATGCTAGCGCTCTACGAATTGAGCTATATTGCCGCTATATAGCTGCCAAATAAAGCATTCACGTGTTAGCAATGCAACCTTGCTAATAATGAAATATTGTGTTTTATCTGAAAGAGTTCAGCAGAACAAGATAAGAAAATAATAAAATTTCAAGAAACGCTGCATACGTTATTATGCTTTTTTAATAAATGTTGCAATTTTCCTACTCAATGAAAAGTTTATCGAACAAGGGCCGTGATTATACTATATTTTTGAAGATTAAGATACTCTTATTTCTTTCACACTTCTAATATTACGCTTTCAACATCACAATTTCTTACATGTACTTCTATTAATAATTGCGGAAAAATGTGGAACACTTCACGATTCACAAGTCAGGCTTCACTAGTCATCCTTGTGCAGAAGCCAATCTACTGATCAACCCAACTTCATACCATTAGCACAACCCACTATACTCTCCCATTCTTTGTCCTGAGGGAGCAGTCTATGCCCTGGCAGGCGGAGCTTGTTTTGTACACGTATTATTATTATTATTATTATGTATATATATATATATATTTCTAAATATACTTCTAATATAACAGTAATATATGGTTGGTTTCATAAATCATGAGCCTTTGTTCAAGGGAACAGATTTATTGAGTGAATTGTTGCGATTGCCTGGAATTCTTCAAAATAGGTAACTCCTGCATCAATACACTTTTGTAGGCGGCATTTCCATGACTCGAAGGCGACCACGTTGTCCTATTTCGGGATGGCTTCAAGGGCTGTCTTGACATTTTCTTTGATGTCTTCGATCGAGTTGAAATATTTACTTTCACCGCTGATTTTAAGCATGTAAAAAGAAGAAGTCAGGGCGAGGCAAGTCCGGACTATAGGGAGGATGTAGTAAAATCGAAATGTTTAGCTGAACCTGGTAAGTGCTTACGATGAAGAAGGTGTGGCTGGTGCGTTATCGTGTTGAATCTTACAGACATAATTGATGTCCCTTCGCTTGCGCGCAACCCTTTTTTTCAGCCTTTATAATATCAATATGGAAGTCGACGTCTCCCACCATCGTCCCTAGCAACAGGTGTGCATGCCGACGTACGATAGTGCCAAAATAAAGTGAGGCTCATGACTTATGAATCCGACCATGTATAAATAAAAAAAATGATGTAATTTCTTTTACACAGTTTTCGGCATATTTTTGAAAGACGTTTTGTGACTTAAAAATTAGAAAAATCGCTCTTACATTAAATAAAAAAGCTGTTCAATTTACGATTTAATACTGGAACACCCAGGTGCCAAGTGTAAATAAGGAGTAGTATACTCTCTTATAAATGTGCTGGCAGTAATATATATTAATACTATTGGCTATAATAATACTGCCGGCAGTATTACTATTTATCGTACATTTTATTATTCTTGATTTTGAGGTATAATAGTAACACCTTAACTGATAGTATTAAGCTATAAAATTATTTTTTTATGCGCACTACTGAAGTCTTATTCAGCAATATGTGAATCACGAATGATATTTTTGTTTCGAGATGATACTGAGCAATAATTTTTTAAGCAAATGGTTATAAAAGTAAAGTCATATCAAAGTTAAAAAGAAATTTACAAACCTTTATATATAAAACTGTATAGCATCACTTTAAATAACGTCTAAATTTAATTTTAAATCCCGCCACTTCAGATAGTAAGAAGAATGCTCTAAAATAGTGGGAGGCAAATGGATTAAATTCGATTTTATGTTTCAAGAAGTTTTTCAAAATCAGAGAGCGTGAGTAACTTTTTTGAAATGGATTTTAAAATTACTCTCGCAGAGATGAAACAGAGTGTTCACAGTTTCAGTATACGAATTGCGCCATTTCTTGAATTATATATTGCAAAATCTTATCACGCTTTTTTGGTTGCATGTTTGTGATATATTATTGCTCTACTTTATGTATTACATATGTCCATGCAAGTTTATTACACATGTTTAAACACCCGTAATGAAATTGTATTAGACATATTTTATGGAATTACTTAGGAATTAGGCGATGAAATTAGACATAAAAATAATTTAATGGCAATAAACAATTGACATTTTTGATAACTAGAAAATGATTGAGGAACTATTTAGACTTAAGATTTGTTTTTTTTAATTTGAAATAACACATCAAAATGATAAAAATAGAAAACGACGTTAATAATGGTAGAACAATTTTAAAGCGTACTTGTCTCAGTGGTATGTAGCGTATTATTCTAAAGAACTTGTAACTTGTAATAAAATGTTTTGCAGAGCACTTGGAGAGATTTATTCTTTACCTCTAATAGATAAATGCAACATTTTAAATAAAAGATGGACAGAAATTTTCTCATATATGAGAGAAGAGGATACGAATGAAAGGTTTATTGACAAATAGGAAAACAGGAGAATACGGTACAAACCAATAGAAAATTAGCATATTAAATAGTAGTGAAACTAGGAAAAATGGAGTGTGATTAAGAAAAAGAAACTTTTGGCTGTGACGCTTAATGCTACCGAAACAACTATTCTTTAAAATTTAAAGTTTTGTTGTAATTAGCGTAGCTTTTTATTTGTATAACATTACGCCAAGTTTTGCCTTAATTTTTACATCAAAATAATTCAACAGCAATTTTCCAATATAGCGAAGTGCACTTTTTTATTATATCCAACCAATTAAAAAGACTGGTTTTATTAGAATAAATACATGATTTTTCTAATGTAAAAATCTGGTATATATATAAAGAACCTGTGCCTAATATGCTGTGACGCTTAATGCTACCAAAACAACTATTCTTTAAAATTTAAAGTTTTGTTGTAATTAGCATAGCTTTTTACACTGCTCAAAACAATTAAAGGATATTTGAAGTTTTATATAAAATAAAGATATAAACGAATTTTTTTTGCCGAAAATAGAAGAAGAGAATTACAAATGCAAATTTTTCTGGTTTTCAAACTGTAGAGTATGCAAATTTTGAGTTCGACGGCAAAAACGTCGCTTCAGCGGCAGCGAATGAAATTTGACTTTCAACTGGATAAAAGAGAATGAAGACAAGGATGATCGGTATTCAGTGATTGCTTTGTTTCGATGAGTACGATGTCTCAACGAAGTCATTTGACAGATTCAGAAGCTTGGAGAATTGTTGGTAGGTTAGAAGGGGGCCAAACTCAAGCCGAAGTAGCGCAAGCTATTGGAGTGTCACAAAGTGTAATTTCCAGAATCTGGAACTGTTTTTTGGAGAGTGGGTGTGCAGGCCGAAGAACAGGGCAAGGTCGTAGACGGGCAACAACGCCCAATGAAGATCGGTATTTAGCGTTAACAGCTCGGAGACACCGAAACATGAACGCTACTCTTCTTCAACAACACCTTCGCTCGGCTACAGGCACCACGATTTCAACTCAGACTGTCCGAAACCGGCTCCATGGTGTAAGTCTGTATGTTCGCCGACCGATTGTATGTGTTAGATTAACATATAGGCATCGTCGCGACCGCAGGGAGTGGGCAACTGAGCATGTCAACTGGAGGAGAAATGAATGGAGCAATATTCTGTTTTCTGACGAGTCCCGTTTTTCTGTGCATCCGGATAATAGGCGTATTTTCATCTGGAGGGACCGTAGCAGTAGGAATAATCCTGCGTTTGTGCACGAAAGTGTCAGATTTGGCGGTGGAGGAGTGTTGGTGTATGGTGGCATCTCCATTGACGGGCGCACTGACCTCTACATCATTCGAGATGGAGCTCTGACTGGTCGCCGATATAGGGATGAGATCCTCAGACCTATTGTAGTCCCTTACGCTGCAGCAATCGGAGATGACTTCATTTTAATGGACGATAACTGCAGGCCACACCGTGCAAACTTGGTGAAGGATTTCCTTTTCGAGGAAGGAATCGTTCTAATGGAATGGCCAGCGTGTTCTCCAGACATGAATCCAATCAAGCACGTTTGGGACGCTCTAGGAAGACGAGTTTCTGGCCGCCAATAACCCCCACAAACTCTCCAAGAACTGGAAAGAGCTCTTCTGGAAGAGTGCGGCAGAATACCCCAACTCGTCATTAATAGCCTCATTTAGTCCATGCCTCAAAGGTGTTCAACGTTGCTGGCCGCCCATGGAAACCATACCCCCTACTGAAAATGATTTTCTTTGAAGAAAACACCTTTTCTTATTCTTTTTTTCTCATATGCACAAATTGTGTTTTTTTCCTTTTGTACACTAATGCGCAACAAATGACACAAAATTTACCTAAAACTGCAATATCCTTTAATTGTTTTGAGCAGTGTATTTGTATAATATTACGCAAAGTTTTGCCTTAATTTTTACATCAAAATAATTCAACAGCAATTTTCCAATATAGCGAAGTGCACTTTTTTATTATATCCAACCAATTAAAAAGACTGGTTTTAATAGAATTAATACATGATATTTCTAATGTAAAAATCTGGTATATATATAAAGAACCTGTGCCTAATATGCTAAGAAAAAAAAAATTTTTGAAAATTTTTATATTCGAAAATATGTTTTATCAGCTTACTAAAACAATCTACTTTTTAATATTTAAAGTAATTTTACCATATCTAATAATAATTTAAAGTTACCTGTAATTAAGATCAGCACATCACGAAACAACAAGTTTCCTTCTAAAGTGCGAAAAGCCCGCTTTTTTGCACTTTTCAGGCTTAATTATCTTTTCAAATACTTTTCTTCACGGACATGTAACACTATCTCGCTATCAAAATTGTTACTTTTAAAGATATTAGGGGTGTCCATATTGAGAGCACTGTCCATATTAGGTTCAAATACCTTATATATATATGTATATTTAAAATGCAAGGTATTAAAATTTTTTGAATAAATATTATGCAAAAAAAGATGTCTCAGTTTAATTACATTAATGGAAATTTAACTCAAAGCTGTTAATAAAAGTGCGTTATGCGAGTAGACTAAACTTTGTACGTAGCCCAAAAAATTTCTTTGCCCTTTGAAAGTTTTAATGATTTTAACAGAACTTAATTTTTAAAAAAATATTAAACTAGTTGGATGTGTCAATCCCAAAACTTTCTTCTATCTCATAAGTACATTTTAATATTTAAAAAAAAACGTGGTGACCTCAAAGTTACCCACTATCGAATTTCCTCGAACATTTGACCTAGCCTAATGAGATTCTGGTATCCGAAAAGCCTAAAACGCAAAATTTAATTAATATTCTGAGAAAATGAGCTTAGCAGTGCCTCATGTTGGGTAATTTATACTAAAACCTAATAAGCATCTATTTATGTCAAGACCTAACAGAATTTGAAATTGGATGGAATTTCGTCCATTAGTTCTTGAGATATAGTTATAACAAACAAATTGCAAAACGTAGCACAACAACACCATATCTTGGACAATTTATGCCAAAACGTAAAAAAGCGTCTAATTATGTTATGGTGTAAAAGAATCTGAAGTTTGATGAAATTCTGTGCATTAGTTCTTGAGATATAGCTAGTTTTAAAAAAACGTGTAAAATATAGCACAGCAGCACCATCAGTTGAAGGATTTATAACAAAACGTAATCATCGTGTAACTATGTTATATGTCATTTTGTAACAAAATCTGAAGTTTGATGAAATTCTGTACGTTGGCTGTTGAGATATAGCTATTGGAAAAATCGTGCAAAATGCAGCATGGCTGCACCACCTGTTGCAAGGTTAATACCAAAATGTAATCAGCGTCTAATTATGTTATCTATTCTAGTGTAACAGAATCTAAAATTTGATGAAGTTCTCTGCATTAGTTCTTGAGATATAGCTATCGCAAAAATCGTGCAAAATGTAGCATAGCAGCGCCACCTATTGGGCAGTTCACACCAAAACCTTATCAGCGGATATGTATCTCAAGGTATCGCGGAATCTGAAGTTTTTGAAATTCTGTGCATTAGTCCTTGAGATATAGCTATAACAAAAATCGTGCAAAATGTAGCATAGCAGCGCCACCTATTGGGCAGTTCGCACCAAAACATTATCAGCGGCTATGTATCTCAAGGTATCGCGGAATCTGAAGTTTGGTGAAATTCTGTGCATTAGTTCTTGAGATATAGCTATCATGAAAACCATGAAAAACGTGGCATAGCAGCGCCACCTGCTGGCCAATTTACACCAAAACTTAATCAGCGTCTATTTATATCAAGGGGTCACAGAATTTGAAGTTTGGTGAAATTCTGTGCATAAGTTCTTGAGATATAGCAATCTTGAAAATCATGAAAAACGTAGTATAGCAGCGCCACCTGCAGGCCAATTTTCACCAAAAACCAATAGGCACTAATTCATATCAAGGTTTAACTGAGTATAAAATTTTATTAAATTTCGAGCATTAGTTCTTGAGATAGAGCGCCCACAAATTTTTTGTCACATACAGACAGACAGACTCACAGACAGACACACAGACTCACAGACAGACGGACAGACTCACAGACAGACATTTTCTAAAAACAGTCAAAACGTGTTCAGGACCTTCTAAAACGTATAAATCCGTCGAAAACCGGAAGTCGAAAATTTTCATGAATCCAATACTTTCTTCTTGTAAAGATAGAAGAAAGTAAAAATGCATTAAAATATAACTGAATTTTTATCACTTTGCGTATGAAATTTCATTAAGTATTTATTGATATAAAAGTTGAAATTTAAGCAGCAAAATTGTGCAATAAAAAAATGATCAAAAAAGATTTGAACAACGTTTCAAGAAATGCCTAGAAATAAATGTGAGTGACAGTTTGAATAAATTAATGGAGCAGGAATACGAAGCTTTTAAAATCGGTCTGTTTCAAAGTACGAAAAAGTTAAACATATGTGTAACGCAAAAAGTTCTTTCTCGGTCAAAACATTTAATTATATTGACAGTATGTGATAAAAAAAATCATAATTGATTGAGGAATATATATTAAAAGATTGCGTTTAAGCACAATTTCTAGACCTTTGTCAACATTGAATTTTAAAATTCCTCATTTTATATACGATGGAGACTGCGCCAATTAAAATATTCATATTCAATAAAATTAAAACGACGAAAAAAGATTTAAGTTTGATTTCCTCGTTAAAAGGAAGGGCCAGAGAATTCTATTGCCGAATTTTATCGTTTCGTGAAGTACAAATACCCAGCAAACACATATTTTGAAAACACGGCAGGACTGAATTTGGAAGCGTTGGTTAATTGTCGTCATCGTCACAGCGGTTTCTGTGTATTGTCGGCAACTGAACCCTAAGTATGTGCTCTTTCTACTGCAGTTACTGCAATAGGTTCTGTTATGGTTATACGCCGGAGGGCATGTTACACATGACGGATAGTGCAATACATATGCAAGAGGGATATATGTAAGTAAGGTATGACGGATATGTTATTTTTGATAGTGGCCTGATTAAAATTGTCAACATCAGTTCGATTTCTGAATTTTTAACCTTTGGCGATATTTTCATTTTCTTTTTCTTAATTTTGTTCGAGATTAAGTTTTGAAAAGACTTATATGTTTATGTATTTCATATAAAATTCTAACAGTAATAAACAGAATTTTTTTCAAACCCCCCCCCCCTATATTTACAGCTCGTATTCAAAATATTAGAATAATTACTTTTATTTACAAATTGAAAATATTGTTTGGTAATTTAATGCAATTCAATACAAATATAAAAAAGATATTTTTATTAAACAGTTATTTTTGATTAAACTTACTTGTTATGTTAAAATTAATATCATTTTTGAAAGGATTAATTGAAAAAAATATTTTAAAAAGTCAAAATATTAGAATATTTTTTAAAGTAGTTCAAAGTATTAGATTATTTCACATTAATCCTATTTAAATTACCAATTCATAAATGGTGGCATCATTGAATAAATTCAAACGATTTTATTTAAAATCAGCACCCTTTTTGTAGATTATGTGCTTTTTCGTTTTAAAATGTGTCTTGTGAAGGATATTCCTGAATCTATTAAACTTCATAAGTTTGTACATATGCACGCTAAAAATCAATGTTATATAGCTAACTATTTACATTATTCGCAATCAAGCATTAATAAAATACCAATACAATATTCAAAAAATGGAAAATTTCAAAATAAGCACCGAAATGGCTGCTAAAAACATAAAAAAAAAAAAAAAAAAAAAAAAAAAAAAAAATTGCTAGAGATGAGAGAACCTGAAGCCTGTAGTTAAGAAAATCCGTTTCAACCGTTTCTTGCACCGAAATTGGAAAGAAGAAGTTTCACATCGACATAACATGATTCCATCGAAATAACATGATTCACATTCACATAACATGATTCCATCATCAGAAGATTTATTTGAAGGTGGGCGCAAAGCAAAGTACGGATTTCACGGATCACTACGCATCTGGACACCGTACCACAAAAGACCGTCTGTACACACAAAGATAAGAAAGTAAGTTTGTAAAGCATTTTAATTAAATGGATTTACGTGTTAATAAGTAATTTTTCTACCTAATTTGAAGATCTTAATATAAGTTCAAAACTGCTAAATTTGAAACATTTATCGAAATTATACAACTAATAGCTAAAAACAGAATAACCGATCGATACACCATATACATAGTTATTTTTTTTTTATTATTTTGCATCCCTTAGTTTATTAAATGCAAATTTAATTTAGATAAAATCTGTTTAAACACAAGGCGATCAACCAGAATGCTTTGAAACTCTGTCTTTCATTTTATAATTAAAATAAATATGCGTTAAAAAAAAAGCTATAAAAACCTCGCTCTCATTAAATTTTCGATTTTAATCATACCTGTTTTTTTTTCTTTCTTATCAATGCAGAAAAACATATTTTTTTATTATTAAAAATCAAGTTTTACGATGAAAGCTAATTATAAACTCTCAAATCTTATCACTCAGATTAATGAAAAGAAGATGCAAAGCAACTGGGCGATTTATTAAAATTAATCTAATACGCTTAAAGCTTTCTTTGACAGCTGTCGCTGTAAAACCTGTAATCTTAAGCGTCCTAGTATTTTTTATACTATGATACATTTACTTTAAACAGATGCAAATCTCTTTGAATAAAATGTTAAAAAAAAAGACATGTAAGTGAAATGTAAAGAATTAGAAGAGTATGTTGCATTAATTTTGTTGGACGCTTATTGGTCATCATCACAGGCAAATTACTTCCACATAAAAATGATCCAAAATATTATTAACTCATGCATTTGATTTTGATATTAAAATAAAGGTTATTAAAAAAATATTTAAAAATTGATTTTATTGATTTTTTCTAGCTTATTTATAGTTTATTTTCCCCCCTTTTTTCTATCAATAACTATTTATTATAAATTTTCAATGAACGAAAAATTAAGATTTGCAATTAAACCTAAGTGCAAACGCCAAAATGTATCCATCTTATTAATTAAAAAAGTGTAATGTTTAAGTTATTGTACAGTCGAAACAAACAAAAGCGTTCTAGTTTTTCGCACGCTAACAGGTTTTTTAAAGGATACGAAAAAAATAATAGCTACCGCGTTTTTAATAAGTAAAAAAAAAACTTTTTTCCCATGGAGGTTAATATAAAGAAAAGCTAATAAAAATCATAAAAATCTCGTTCTCATTAAATTTCGATTTTAATAATACCTCTTGTTTATCAGTCTAAAAAAAGCATTTTTTTATTATAAAAAATCAAGTTTTATGTTTAAAGCTTATTACAATCTCTCAAATCTTATCTCTCTGCTTAATGAAAAGAAGATTTAATACAATTTAGACATTTAATCAAATTGTTATTACACTCTTAAAACTCTCTTCAAGCTGTCGTACAAAATACTTATATTCTAAAATATATTGATGTTTTTTATATATAAATATTTTTTCTTAAAACAAATACATAAGTCTTTTAATAACACTTTTGGAGATAAAATTATAGTAATTTAAATGGAGTGTAAAAAATCACTTGAAGAGTAATTTGTACTTTATGATTGTAGTTGGCGAAGATCTAACAGACATTAATACAGACAAATTTCTTAATACAAAAGAATAAATAATCCATGTGAATGTGATTTTAAAATAAAAGCTGTTAAAAATGTAAAAACTTTATCTTATTGATTTTTTTTTCAAATTAATAATAACTCTATTCTTTACGTAATATATTTGTAATTTTATAAATGCGTTGCACATTTTGTTACCATGTGGCCGTTTGTGTCCGTCAGTCCACTTTTAACAGTGCAAAAACTTCTCGGTCAAAGGTTTTAAAATTAGTTACACAAAATTGTTTCCAAATTTTGTCGAGTAATTACAAATTTTACGAAAATAGAATCAGAACTTAAGAATATATTAAGTATTTTTATTTTATTAAATCGTATCATACGTATTCAATTAAATAATATCCATTAATAGGTAACGATACTAGGTTTCCATGGTGATGTCTTCTCATTTAAGATAGACTTACGTAATATCCGTATTACTGAATTTAACCTATAGAAGGCCTAGGACTTTATCACTCCTTCATCAGTCTCTGCTTAATGCAGGTAAATAATAAAAAAAGTTTTAATTATTTTAATTATCATTAATCAATATGTATTTAGGTAAAGTCCACTAAGTCTTAAATATATAAAATTATCATGGAAAAAAAGCGTGGAGTGCTCCATCTACCAGTTGTTAAGAAGCACCCCATGCTTTTTTTCCACGATAATTTTATTTTTTGCTTATTAATTGATTTCTATAATAACAATGAATTTATAGTAATATAGTATTTTTCATCTATTTTCGTTTTCAGCTTATAGTACTAATTATTTTTCACTTTTTAGTTTGATATTCTTAAAAAGCGTGTTTTTTAGTTTTTTTAAACTATATTTATTTTTCACTTTTTAGTTTGATATACTTAAAAAGCGTGTTTTTTAGTTTTTTTAAACTATATTTATTTTTCACTTTTTAGCTTGATTACTTTAAAAGCGTGGTTTTTAGTTTTTTTAAGCTATATTTATATTTAATATAAAAACCAAATTAATCGGTTGGATAGTTTCGGAGTAATTGGTGAACATACATAGAAAAAAATACATACGCGTCGAATTGATAACTTCCTCATCCTTTTCTGAAGCCGGTTAAAAATAAAAATTGTAATACGGAAATTTTTTTTTAAATTTTACATAGATGTAAATAATGTCAGGAATGGGGTTCGAACCCACAATCTCTTTCGAAAAACAGAGCTTCAATCCGGCGCCTTAGATCGCTCGGCCATGCTGTCTACACCCCATTCAGTGAACGTATTCAACACTTTTAATTAGCGAAAAATCACTAATTTTATTAGTTTTTGCCTAATTACTAAAAAAGTACTGAACCAATTTCGATGAAACTGAAGTGGTACCAATTCGAGAGCATCGTCTTTCATTTAACACCAAAACCAAGTTAATCGGTTTCATGGTTTCGGAGTAATCGGTGAACATACATAAAATAAGGAGAGTTACAAACTCACAAACTCACAAACTCACAAACATACAGGTGAAGTTAATAAAAGCGTGGTAAAACGCTTTCATTCACTATTTAAAAGAAGAAAATTAACATTTTGTCTAGGTTTGTGGAAAACCGTTCCCTTAAAGATTGAATATTATCACATTCATATAAAAATTAATTCATCAAAATCCATTTGACAATTTAAATATTAGCCGTTTGTATTGAATATATTTTCCTTTAAAATAATAATCGTCTGCTAGATAAATATATAAATTTTTAGCAATATCAGAAAGCATAAAAATACTCGAGTAAACAGTTGAAACTTTGCAATATGAAAAATAGAGGATATTAAATAAATGAATAAAGCATATAATATACTTTTTTAAATATATATATAAATAAACACCAATAATTAGTGACAATTCATTATGAAGCCATAATATCAATATTTCTCTTATTATCCAGAGGCAGTCATTAAATCTAAATAATGGCTTTGTTATTAAACGCTATATCAGGTATCCTCCAAAGCCACTAAATAATACGACTAAGTAGGGATTGGTGGTTCATATGTTTATTTAACGGGTTACTGGTGGTTTGCCTTCTGCCTTTTCTCATCAATGTGTCATAAAAGATCTAATTGAGCTAATCTTCACAGATAATCTTCATTCTGTCATTTCCGCAATTCTTTAATATTAGAAGAAAAATAGTTTTTTTAATGTAATAAACAAATACATTTATTGTCTGTTCCAAAGATTTAAAGATTATTACAATTATTATATGGTCCTGAGAAGCTAAGGGATACTATAAAACTTAGATTTGAAATAAACTGAATTCAAAGGTTGAACATCAATAGTATTTGATTGAACTAAAATATGAAATTGTTACTGTTTTCATAGAGGTCTTTGAACTCTTATTTTAATAACTGTGAACCTAGCGCAGATAATCGGACGTCAAAAATCAACCAACCAACCAGCCATAACTGCCACAATGAAACCAGAATTATTGTCTAAATATTTTCCGTTTATAATGTATGAAAATAAAAGGTATTTTCTTATTTCTAAATGCATTTGTAGGTAAATTTCAGTGTTAATCAGCCTTTTCAACATTTTCGCAATGAATGTGTCCTGCTCTAGAAAAGATTAAAAAACTTAAGTAGCTGACCTCAATAATTCAGCACGTAATTCAAAAATAAGTTTTTTTCTTTACCTCCAAACAAATAGATTTATTTAGAGATAGCGTATAAACTTAACTGATTTTTTTTCCACATATACCCTTATGTATGTGGAGAACACATGTAAAAGTTAATTCATCCAAATCCGTGGAGTAATTGAAATATTTGCAATTTGTATTGCCTTTTATTTCTTTTAAAGAATAACATTTTGATAGATAAAAATAAATAACATGTAACTAGTTTGATTTACATGCGAAAATGGATGCGTGATGGATTTAAATTATTTTTCTGGTTTACTCTTTTGAATACAAATTAACTGTTTTCTCATCCTAAGTTAAAAAAAAAAAATAAAAATAGTCAGAGTGAAAAAAAATGTCAAGTTCATGCATTTCCTTTTACAGGGCTCTCATATGTCTTGCGAATTGAACAAAAATATTTGTTAACATAAAATTTCGTGGTAGGTTTCTACGATATTTTCGAAAGAATTAATGCTCAAAGTTTATTTTTGTGCAATTTGCAAGAAAAATCTAAAACGAAAATATTTCAAAAAAATATATGCATTCAGTTCGCGACCCTTCTTATATCATATCATTATATTGTTAGGCTTGTTGAAGTATTTTACTATGAAAAAAAAAAATTTAATATTCCCTTTTAAATAACTTTTATGTTTTATGCAAAATGATACTAATAAAAAAGCAACTTTTTATATTCACCAGTTTAATTGGTATGAAAAATTAATATATTATAAAACCACTTTAACATTACTTAAACCAGCATTTTTTTAAAATTTAAATGCTGTATGAAATATTTATTATCATCTCATTCTCGTAAGATGGCATTTGTCGAATTTTCTTTGTATGGTTTAAAAATGTAAAGCCAAAGAGATATTTTAATTTTTAATATTTATTTGTAAACAATAAAAATTACTTCTTTTTGCCACATGAGTATACTTTTAATCATGAATAAATAGATGAATATGTTTTAAAAGTTATTAGAAAATTAAATTTATTTTTCTTTTACGAAAGCTTTTTTTATTATAATTTGTAAAGAACATAATTAAAAGTCAGGCTTTAGAGCACTTCAGATGAAAAGAATAGTGAAAATTTATTTTAAATTAGCTTTTCTGATGTGTCACCGTTTAATTTTAAACTCAGAACTTGTTGTAACTCATAATACAACTCGTAAGCATAAAATTCCCGATTATCGTGGCCTTTTACGTGTAAATATAGATAAAAAACAAAATACTTTCATTCATTTTGAATTTTATGTTTCGTTTTTATTTCTTTCTTTATTTTATTTCATTACAGATTGTTTTGAAAAGATTAATTAAATTTAAAATTCAGCGGCTCTTTTACAAGAGAAAATAATAATAGTTCTGAATACAAGTAAAATGTATTAGTGGTGTTTTTGAAATAGATTGATTTAATAAATTTATTTTTCTTGTAAATTATCTACAATAGACTTCAGTTGCTTTGCGAATACTTTGTTTTGATTAGGATTTTATTAAAAATTCTCTTAAATAAAAAAATGTATATACTCATGAGATGCTATTTCTCATCTTCTTCAACTGATTGAATAATGTAAAATAAATTGAATTTTTCGTTTTTAATGATTTTGTGAATAGTACATAGTACTTAATTACGCGAGATTTAAGTACTTTTAGTTATGAATAAATGAGGCTATTACTTTGAAGACATAAGAAATTATTATTTTTTATTTTTTTAATATTCTAGATTTATATTCACTAAAGCCAATGACGAAAAATGTTTTCGGTGTCAAATTAAATGAAAAAACACATTATATAAAATTTGTTTTCAGATCAATTTAAAATTTTCAATAACTTACAAAATTTTCAAAGCAGATTTCGATTTACTTTATAACGGAGTTTTTTTATAAAATTATTTGTAACTATAAAATTTAATGCCATATTGTCCTTAAAAAATGAAGAAAAATTTGTGGTTTGTTTGTCGCATGTAACGATATAATTTATTAATTCTTTATTTATAGATCTGACTATCATAGAAATGTTTTCGATGTACTTAAGTTTCGTTCTTGATTTTATGTTTTGAAGAAGGAATGTTTATTAATTATAAAATGTTAGTTTAAACTACAAATTTTTTATATAAATGGAAATATAACATGTTATTGATAAACACAACATTGTTTTCATCTAAATAAATACTCTAAGGTAGAAGGACATTTTTGTTTTAATGTTCATTTGTGTTTATTTAATACTATTATGGGTTTAATGGGCCACTAAAATTTGTTTACTGTTTATTTGTGTATATTTATATTAGGTATTATTTCATCGCACAAGAAATGTATATTTTAAGGACAATAAAAAATCAAATAGATAGCTTTTTACTTTTTTGTAATGAAAGCTACCCAATAAAAGCATAAAATAGATATTTTTTTTATTTTTACTCCTTTGAATAATAACGAAAAATACTATTGAAAGTTATGCCAAGGTATTTTATATGTTACTCTGCCCAATCTGAAGAGAATTTTTGTTGCAAGCATTTCTATAATTTTTTTAAAAAAATGTTATCCTTGGGGAAAATGCATGATTTATCTGTATTTAAAAGTATGTTTTTTATTTCTTATTAAAAAAAAAACTAGATTATATGTGTTTTAAAAGTTGCCTATTCCTTATTAGAAATGATTCATTTTGTGTATATAAAATTTCTGCGCTGTAGGATTCTAGAGAAAATATATATTAATTTACCATGGTAGGTTTAGGACTTTCAGCTACCGATAAATCAACAACAAGTAAATGAATATTTTTTTTATGATACCAGAAAATTCAATTATATCAAGACAGAGTTTCATAAAACGTTTTACCAAGAGGAGATTAAAAATACATTTTGTACAGCGAACGCAATGAAAAATACCGTTTAATCAAAAATTATTTTTAATTTATATTTTAGCTTCTTTTTTAAATAATTTGTTGAAATTTGGACCTAGCCTTTTTTAAAGTTCATAAAGGAATTTTTTGTTATAAGATTAAATATACAGTTCAGTAATTTAATGCCCCTTTGGAAGCAAAAAAGGCATAATAGAAGCTCAATTTGTTTGTATTTATTTGTAAGAAACTGTTTGTCCTTATTATGTAACTGTATCTAATGGCTTTAAAAAGATTTCCTGCCTTATTTTTTGGATAAGAAATTTTTATTTGTATAAAGTTGAATTAAAAACTTTGAGGCAATCTTTCCATAAAGTATTGCGTTTCTTGTACTTGTGTTTTTAAATATGAGAATTTTGTAAGCTAAATTTGCTAATGAAATTTTTCTTAAAAGTTCATTTAAACAAATGAAACATCAATAAACTTTTGTTTACGGAAATGTTTTATTTAAATATCAGGCAACTGGTTTTTTTTCTTTATCCTCGCAAAACCTGTTAATTAAAATATGTTAAGGCTCTATAATTGTTTTGTTAAATAAAAAATTGTATTAAACATTTTTTAAACAATTTTAATTGACAACATTGTATGTTATTGTACATTTCCAAGTTTATAATTGTAAATGAAAAAATATCCTAGATGAAGTTCCTTAACCCCCTGACTGCCCGGCAAAAGGATAAAATTGCAACGTTGTTTTCTCTGTTATTTATCAAAAATATTAAAGAAAGTTGTTTTTCCAACCTGATACAAAATATATTATTATGTAGAGGTGTATAATCTTTGGAAGTATTAATCCTAACTTAATTTTTCAAAACTGGGTTTTATTTGTAGAATTATATTAATTTAAATATTGCTTATGCTGCAGTGAAACCTGCAAGTTAGTGTGCGAAACAATCAGCCAGCGGCAGTCAGGAGGATAATGAAATTTTAAAATGTTTAATCTAAAAAAAATAAACATATACAATTTTTAAAAAAGAAAATAAATTAGTTTTTATTCCAGTGGCGAAGTATTGACAATTTAAGTAGATAAATTGTGAGTTCTTATTATTTGCTACAAATTATCTATATATACTGAAAAAATACATAATAAAATGAAATTTTTGTGGCTTTTGAAAACAAAATGATAAGGTCTAATAAGATTTTATAAGAATGAAATGGTAAACAATTTTCAGTAGCTCCTGTCGATATTTTTAGCTTATTCTTATTCCTATAGTAAGAAGTAAACTTTGGACAGATGAAAAAATAAAAAGAATATTGCACAGTTAAACTGATGGCATTGAACTCACAGGCTGTGCATACTAATTGTACATTATAGCCATATATTGTCAAGGGTTAATTGTGTTCGAAAAAAATTAAACAGGGGGGGGGGGAGAAACAGATTCCACCATTTCGCCATTCTATACTTAATCATTGAACCCCCTAAACTAATCAGGAATATGCTTTATCATATACAAAATCTATATTCAAAATTCAGAGCAAATCGGAAAATTCATAATAAAAACCTATTTATATAATTTAAGAGGGGTTATCCCCCTCTTTTATACTTAACTATTAAACTTCCGAAACTATTCAGAGATTTGAACGAAATCAGATAATTCTGCATGAAAAACCCATTTATTTAAGGGGAGAGGCATTAACACCTCCTTACCCCTCTTATACATATCGAATGAACTCCAAAAACTAATCAAGGAAGCTCCTTATCAGAATAAACCTATATACAAAATTTCAAGAGGATCGGATATTTTTATCATGAGTTACGCACGAACGTACATACATACAGAATGGGCGGGTACATAAATTCTCAAACTATGATAGCCTGTGAGCTAAAAAATGGGCAAAAAATTAAAAATACACAATATATATACATGTATGCATATTTTTTAGCTGCCTTCAAATAACTATTTTATGCTATGTAGTTTTGTGTAATGTTTTCTTTGGAAGTAAAATGCCTGTAAATTCACTCTACATGAATATTTTGTAAAGTTACATTTTTATGCAAATTATTCAGTTCGTATATTTCTCTTTAAATGCAATGTAGTTTTACACTTACTAATAATAATGTTTGTGTTCATTTTATGTCAAGTAATGTTTTGAAATTTTTTTATAAGATACAAAGGTGGTTTTAAACGTTATTTAAACTTGTATTTTGTTCCAGTTCTTTTATATACATGAGTTTTGTTGTACATATTTTTCTGTTTATAAGAATTTTTTCAAATTTATATGCAAATAAAATTATATTTATTAACATTTCTTTACATATATGCTTTATGCCTATGTTATATGCCTTTGTTATAATATTTTGAATTTTTTTTAATTACAAAGATGTTTGATAACAGACTTTGATGAAATAATTTCTTTTCCATGGTATATTTACACCTGTCATGCTGTATATATTTTTTGCTTTTGAGAAGAAACATTGTAACTTACTAAAAATTATTTCCGTGGTTATTTAGGTTCAAGTAGTATTTTTCAATGTTTTAATCACGTATAAATATGCTGTAAGCATGTTTTTCTCGACTGTTTTTTCTTCATTGTTACATTTGTTATGTTTTTCATATTTTTCTATTCACGCAAAAAAAAAAAAAAAAAAAAAAAAATATTTTAAAATTAGTAATAAATCTTTTAGTTCACAATACCTAATATTTTCTGTGTTGATACTAATATGACTTCACAATATTTTGAAATCTTTTTTTTTTCTACTCTATATTTTAACTTATAGCATGCAAATATATAGATAATACTCCTCTTTATTGATTAACTATTTCTATAAGCTTAAAAAAATTCGGTTACTTTAGAAATTGTATAAAATACATAGTATGCATTTTGAAAAGTTCACTAAGGTACCTGTGCCTTATATGGACACCCTAAGGAAAATTAATTTTTTTCATCCCCATGTACACATGATAGGTGTCCAAAAATGTATGTCCATGATCCCTGGACTGTTGACTATCATTATTAAAATTAGCGACCTTGTAACTATTCCGGTTTAATTTAAATGATAAAAACAAAAAATGTGTACAAATGTCCATATAAGGAAGCACTAGTCCCTATTATGGACAGGTGGCTCCATAGTGACCTACCACACTGGGTGTATGGAAAAGCCACTCCTCTATGGAATTTTAGAGGAGAGGGGATAATAAAATATATCTTAGAGTATTGCAGGGAGGGTAGGGCACAGTAAATATCTTCAGAACATACACTTTAGAACGGGGGTCATTTTTGGTTTCGGCTCGTCGAAGACCGATACCAAGCACATCGATTACTACAAAATATTATGAAATAATGTAAGTGGTTTTGCTTAGCTTTCAATTTTTCTGAATCTGAAGATTCATTTGCTGTGCTTCCAAAGTGGACATAAGGTGTCTATATTGAAAATCGGGAGTAGTTTTATTAAATCTTGTAATAAATAAAGAAAGAAAACTTTTTAAAGCAATATAAACAAAAGCAATCGAAAATATGTTTTAAAAGCTTTCTAAAAACCCCCACTTTTCAATATTTAAAGTAATTTTTAATATCTAATAAGAATTTAATCTTACCTGTAATTAAGATCAGCACACCACGAAACAACAAGTTTCCTTCTAAATGGCGAACAGCGCGCTTTTTTGTATTTTCCTGGCTTAATTATTTTTTCAATTGCTTTTCTTCACGGGCATGTAGTGCGATCTCTCTATCAAAATTGTTACTTTTAAAAATATTAGGGGTGTCCATATTGAGAGCACTGTCCATAATGGGTGCAAATGCCTTATATTACTTAAAAGGCGACTAAACTGACATAAGAGATATTAAAAGTAAAAAAAAAAATATTTTATTTTTAAACTTCTCAGTACTTTCATGCTTTTCAAAGCCTTTGTTAAGAGAATTTTTTAATAACCCAATAACGATTATTTTATACAAATGCATCACTTCGTTATAAATAAACTGCAAACCGAAACAGTTATATAAATAAATTGCAGTTATTAAAATATTATCAGATGATCTAGTTGGAAATGCTCGAAAATTTCAATAATTTTATAATAAAATGTATTTTTTACTTGTAACACTTGTTTAGTCTCGCTTGTTTAGGAGCTTTGTAAAATTCATATTACATATTTTATGTTTCAATGAAAGTGCAATCTGGTATTTCATCTTATGGTTTATATGAACATAACAAGAACTGTCTTTATTTCCCTACTATATTTGTTAGATTTTAATATTTATTCAATCTTAGCTTCTTTTCGTAAGATTCAAAATGAGTACTTAAAATGAGTAGACTTATTACCAAATCTTGATTCGATTTCCGTATTTTTTCAGAACAATGCTTATAGCTAAGGATTTCAAAAAGAAAACTTTCCACGAAATTCTTCTCGCAGAAATAAAATATAACCACATGAAAGTTCAGAGAAAGTCTTTATGTTCTGTTTAATATGAAACAAGCTACGGAATAATTTACAGTGTTATTATACTACATTTAATACTGCCCCTTTCTCCTACAATATCCATTTTTTATTGCACACAATTAAACTAAGCTGGGTAAAACATTATTCTCTTGTTTTTTATAAAAATATTGTTGATGTTGAAAAGATCATCCTAAGAATATTAGATTGGATGTACTATTAAATCGAATAACTTTTCTTGTAAAATTGTATGCCAATATTATGCCTAACATAACTAAAATGTATTAAATAAAGTAAAATAAATAAAGGAAATTTATCAGAATTATTATTTAATATTGACTAATTATGATTTTCATTTTGCTATAATGTAATCATTTAGAAATAAGTGTAATAAGTTATTTTCTTTGGAAAAATGAAATATGACTGCACCAAGTAATCAGTTTTTTCACTGTTTAGCTTTATTGAAGTGTATAATACAATCTTCTATTATGAAATGTTCATTCTATATGTCAAAAACATATTATTAGCTCATTATCTTAAGACCCGAAGTGTATGTTTATAAAAATAAAAAGTAACATAATATTGATTGCTCAGGATTTTAAAAATTTTCGAAACACAGTCTTGTTAGAAAAATGGTAATAGTTAGACTTCCTAAATAGTAAAAAATGTTTTTATTTCAGATATGAAGTTTGACTTCAAAAATTATGAGATCTACTCTTTCGTGAACTGAAACTCATAACATAAAATTAAAGTTTGGATTAGTTTTGATTATTGTATAATTATGTAAGTATTTTTGAAGCATTTTTTCAATAATGTGTTACCAAACATGTACTGATCAGGAAATCAGCATTGATAGGCTTACTAATTGCTGCTAATTTCACGCCCAGCGAAGTTATTGCTATTGTTGAGCCATTGGTAAAACGCTAAAATGTAATTATAAAATACTTTCAAAAATTAAAAAAAGTTAAAGAAAAATCTGAATTTTAAAAAATAAATAAAAAGTGAATACTTTAGAAATTTCAGAAATTATTTAAAAATGGAAATTTCTAAATTATTAAAAATAAAATTAAAAAAGTTATATATGATAAAAAAAAATGTTTTTTATGATATAGGGTGTTCTCGAAAGGACTCCCCAACTTTGAAAAGATATAATTTCGAAACAGTGAGAGATAGAAATGTGAAACAAGTTGGATGTTAGACAGATAGGTTTGGAATTTTTTATACATCAATTTAAAAATATAGTTCCAATATTGGACACAAGAGGGCACTGCAATTACAAAGATATGTCTTTGAAATAGATCCTGAAAGTGGGCTGTTTGAGCTTTGATAAAAACTCCATTACAATCGTTTCGATATGGTTACCATTTTTAGCAACAACATGACGCAACATAAAGGTAAAGTTCGAAATCCCATGTTGCAATACTTCTACAGAAATGGATGCACATGCCTCACAGATGAATTGTTTAAACTGTTCCAATGTTTGAAGATTTTTAGAAAAAACAGTATCCTTCAAGTAACCCCACAAAAAGACCTCTGTACACGTGTCAGCAATGAAACAGACGCACGATTGAAATTTATGTACTTCGAGTACAATTAAAGCTCCATGTGCTTGTGCTGTCACCTATTATGCAGTATTGGGACTATTTTTTCCAAATTGGTGTACAACAAATTCCAAACCTATCTGGTAACATTCAAGTTGTTTTCCATATCTATTTCTCATTGTTTCGAAGTTATGCCATTTCAAAGTTGGGGAGTCCTTTCTGGAACACCCTGTATATGAGGTCAAATAAATATGAAACCTAATCATTTCCTCATCGTAATTATTATCGACGAATATAATGCGAATCATCTTATTCCCTTTTTTCTATGTTAATATTTCATGAAAAAATTTAATTCTAATTTATTTTCTTAATTCTGAAAACATAAATTTATGATCATAGAAAGATTTGTTATGCAATATTAAACGATAAAGCTTTTTTTTCCTTGTGAAATGTAACTAATTTAGTGAAATGGTATTAATAAAAAACATCCAATGAATAAATTAGTTTTTTGAGAATATATAAATTACGGATGCATAGAAACATGAAATACAGAATATATTTTTATTATTATCGCTTATTTCTTAACTTAATAACTTAAAAGCAAAAAGGACTAATTTTCTATATCATTTTATTAATTCGATGAGTTGGAGAAAGTACTATTCTTATTAATAAATATTTCTCCCATAACATTCTATATTTTATTTCAATAAACGCAACTAAGCAGAAAAACAAAATAAATCTTTATCATCGTTTTCACTTCTATAAAAATATAGCTAACGAAGCGAAGATGCCTATGATTATAAAAATAATTGTACATGATTATTAAACTAATACTGTTTTTTCTTGTGTGTTTATTCTGTTTTTTCAAAAAAAATAAAAAAATAAAGAATATCTTATAATCCTTAAACTCGTATAGCATGTTTATTGAAATATATGTTTATACTAATAAAAAATGGTCTAATATTGATTAATCTATGGCTTTCAAATTTTTACAAACGTAATAATTTCAGAAAATTGTTTGAAATGATACTGGGATCATAAGCATTACAATTTACTTTTCAGAAATGAATTATGTATGCATAAATGCTTGAAATCCGGTTTTTTACGTCTATTTTATCTCTTACCATTATTGCATGAAATCAAACTATAGAATGATTTTATTATTATTTATTATTTTCTTCACTTGATTGGACATAAATTAACAATACAGATTATGTTAAAAATTGTAATTAAAAAAGTAGTAAACTGTTTTTCTTTTCTTTATTTTTAATTTATAAGAGTAAATACATTTTGGAAAGACGTATTCGAGAATTTTCTGTAAATTAAGTACATTTAAGTATAAGTAAATTTAATATTGTTTAATTGCGTACCTGATTTCGCAAGTAAAATGTGTAACGCGTTGCAAAACATTCCAGGTATCATCATAGAGAAAATAATAATAATAATAATAATAATAATAATAGTAATAATAACAAACAATTTCTCCCAAAACTGACATTTCCCCAAAACTCTTTATGAAATTGATTTTCTAATCTGAAAAATTCGTAATAGAAGTTACATAGATTGTATAAGGATTGAATATCATAAACGAGAAGATAAATCTTTTTCAGGAAAAGTTCTTGACACTTTTAGGCAGCTGCAATATAAAAAAAGATAACTATTTCTTGATGCAGATAAATATAATCTCAAACAAACTCAAGCAAAAGGTTCGCACCTTTTGTTTTCTTAGAAATTTTTTATGCTATTTTCAAGGTGATCTAAAGTTTTTTCACATTTCATGGGGATTTTGTGACATCCGAAAAAGGAATTAAGGAGTATTACCCACAGTAATTGTTGACGTTTTTACTATTCTTCAATGCTATATTTACAAGTTTTTGCTATGTTTTTATCATTCGTCATGTTATATTATCATTCGTCAACGAATTTCGTTTTTCAGCTATTTCACTTAATATACTATAATCAGTCAATCAAGATATCTGCCGAGATTAAAATCTGCAGTCTAATGTCATTTACAGTATTTCAGCCTGGTTACAGTATATTCAGCCAACACTTCGCTATTTTTAATATTTGCGTGATTTTTTATTTTATTTTATTTTATTTTACTTTATTTTGAGAGGGACTTCCGGCGATATTTACGGAGTAAAATAGGAATGATATTTTAACCTTCCTTTGCAATTTAGTACATTCTGACTTCTTTAAAATAAAGTTTATTCGGAATTCGAAATTTTTACGACTTTTTTAATCTGAGTTTTTAGCAATTTCATAGAGACT
Organism: Maratus speculifer; assembly: GCA_964019185.1. Lineage (NCBI taxonomy): Eukaryota > Metazoa > Arthropoda > Arachnida > Araneae > Salticidae > Maratus > Maratus speculifer. The sequence continues at coordinate 273,238 of OZ025289.1, read as the reverse complement.
TTATGACATTCATCGAAACAATCCTAAATCGTTTAGCCGTATATAATGAATTTTTAGATTTAAAATTTGTGATTTTTAATTTTTTTTTCCTGATTCGCTGCGGTTTGTCACCTAGAAAAGTATATTTGGACTTTTATCAACTGTTCTGTGTTATCGTAAGAATGTCTTAAGAAGAAGTTCTAAAAATTTTAAAATTTTTCATTGTTACCAATTTTTTTCTTTTGTGTATGGTTTTTATTATTCTATCCTTTTTGGAAGTCACTGAAAATGGATTACAAAATTTCTTTACAAAATCTTTACAAATATAAAACAAATATAAATTGAATAAAAGATTACGACAACATGTTTGACGGTTCGCTCAAATACAAAATATTTCTAATATTAATTATAAAAACAAAAAAAAAAAACCTGTGAATATTTTATCAAATTATACATTATTTATTCATATTTGGTTGTATTTCATTGAAATTATTTCTGTTTACCGTATAAAAAAGAATTTATTTAAAATCAAACTTTTAAATCCTAATTCAACTTTTAAATTTATAATCCCTTTTATGGTAACATTTCATTTATAATATATAGCTACAATTCGAATGCAAAGATGTCCTAGAGTTCTATCTTGCAAATAAAATTAAGCTGACGGACGCATACGTTACATTACTTGGGCTAAATTTCCGACGAAAAAACTTAATTTTTAAGATTTCTTTAAACGAAACTCCTCTTTTGCATGTTAAGATTATTAAATTAAATTATATTTAATTGTTTTTCAAGGCATGTGCATAATGCTGCGGTTTGAAACACAATTTTTATTTCCATAACGAATTTTTAAAGTTTACACAAAACATGTGTAATTCAAGACTTAAAACTGCTTAATAGTATATATTTTTAATAAAAATTACTTGCAATCTTATATTAAATAACATTTACATTTAGTTAAAATGAATTTCATATATTTGTTTTATAATTAATGAAATATATTTGTCAAATTAATGATTTATTTTTATCAGAATGGTACTAATATTGTTCATATTTAAATTATCATTTTGTAGAAAGTTCCATCAATTTAAAACTGTCAAATTAATATTTATGATTCCATGTGTCTTTAAAAGGAAAACATTTATAAAAATTACTTTTTTTAACTAAACTAAGACAGTATTAAGCAGGAATTTTTTTCTTCTTGTGTTTGGATTTATTTACTGTCTGCAAGAGAAATATATTTTTTTAGCCATTTGTTAAATTTATTTTTTCTTTAACTGGTTGGATTTCAAATGGAATAAACAATAAGACTTATAATAAAACTAAATGGAACGATTTAACACTTGACACTTGATTTAACGTTTTTTCTATTATCAATTTTCATCACACTATATTACTCATTCATAAGAAAGACTCACCAGAGCTTATCAATTACAAAAGTGGCCATGTCTAGTTATCCATTCGCATCTCATGTCCCTTATATTATAAAAAAGATAATCTTTTCGATATCGTCTGCAGCGTACATGAAAAATACAGGGCGTTCGTATACTATGTATAAACATTGCAGAATGAGAATCCTGGTTCAGAGAGCATAAAAAACTATGCCCCTATTAAACACAGTTTTTGCAAGAAAGGCGGCACGCGACGACTGGGGGCCATTTTTCAAATTCCTTTTTTTGTTATTCTTTACAACAGTGAGATATGTTTGATCAAGTGAAAAGTATGTAAAAAGTAAATTGAATAGAGGTTTACAAATAACAATATTAGGTATTTCAAAACTAAACGGAAGGAAGCTAGGTGTTCACATTTTAGCGGTGATAAAAAGAGCTCAAAGGGAGTGAAATGGAAAACGCTAAATACCAGAAGTAATAGATTTTTCTTCTCTTTTGGACTATTAGCGTAATTCATTGTTATTTCACAATCAGTACTTTGTGACAATTCATTTTTATTATTTTGATAAATAAATGTTTTGAGTCTTGCAATGATTGTTTATTTTCATTAAGAATAAACATGCTATGGAAGAAAGAATAAAAAAATTCGCATTGCAGTTCTTTTAATTTTCTCTAATCCGTTATATAAGAGAAATAACTACCGTTGATAATATCTGAAATATTATGAAAACTATTACCACTCTTTTGTCATTATTTATAATGTAAAGAGTTGTATAAATAAAAATACTGGATTTTATATTATGATACAGCTATTTTTCATACCTGCACATAAAATAATTTATTCAGAATTTCTTCAAATGTATACATAAATACGTTTTTGGAAATAATTAAATATAGACCCATAAAAATATTTATTCGGTGTTATGCATTTTAGAAATGATTACATCTATGATTTACTTTTAATCCGATAAACATAGACTTTGAGAATTGGTATAAAAACTTAAGATTAATATATCGCATACTAAAATAGATATATAAAAAATAGTATAATAATTTGTACTATTATGCATACCTAAGTATCTTTACGCTATCGTTAGCCATATTTTGTTAATAGTATAAATAAGATAAACATTTAATCTGTTTATTATTTTATTGCTCTTTGCAACATAAGTAGGTATTACCATTTTTCTGATAAGATTACACGTGTAAAAATAGTATGAAATAATGTTTTTGTGTTAACATAAATATTAATTCAACGTTAAGAAAAATCTACATCATGCCTTGATTATATTACACTTTCATCTGTTAACAGAACATATATAAAAAATATTTTTTTATAAAATGATATGATATAAAAATAAGCAATTTAAGAAACACATAACTCATCAAAAATACATTTTTTAATTGTCTTTATGATTGACTATTAATTTCTTGACATTAATCTTGATTATGAAACATTTTCATCTGTTAGTAGAACATAAATTAGAAATTAATTTTTTATACAGTAAAATGTTATCTAAATAAGAAATTTCAAAAATACATTATTCATCAAAAATACATTTTCCAAAGTGGCTGTTCATATCCGATAATGGGTGCAGGTTCTTTAAATCCTCTATACAGCTCATATTCAAAATATCAGAATAATTGAGAAAAAGTAATAAGAAAAAATTATTTGTCATTTATTTATTTTTTATACTAAGTAAATGCAATTAAATTTCTTATAAATTAAATCTGGAATGTTTAGATAAGATTTTAACATTTATAAAATATAAAATACAGCACAATAAATTAGGTATACAGCTTCCTTAAACACACCAGAATATTAGAATAAAATTTAGATTGGTTCAAAATATTAGAATATTTTATTTTACGCAACAATATTACCTTATGAATATGAAGTAAATGGTAGTTAATATTTTGTAGCATCTCCTTTAGCTTTCATAACAGCGTACAATCGATCTTGCATACTATATACAAGATGTTTACAAACATTTCTATCAATATTAGCCCAAATAGACTTTATACGTGCCAATAAATCAGTTTTACTTGAAGGAGGATTTTCTTGAAGTTTTTTCTTCATTATACACCATAAATTTTCGATGGGATTAAGATCTGGTGAATTTGGTGGCCAAGGAAGTACCTTAATGTTGCGTTGGCGGAAACAATTCTTAGTTGACACCGAGGTATACGGGGATGCTAAATCTTGTGAAAGATGAAATCATCTTCAAATAAATCTTCTGATGTTGGAATCATGTAATATTCTAAAATTTCTTGATATATCAGAGAGTTAACCTTTTCGTAGACGATGCATAACTTTCCAGGTACTTCTGCACTCATACAACCCCAAACCATGACACTAGCAGCAAATTTTACGGAACGTTTAAGGCATTCTTTATCAAATGCTTCTTGCTTCATTCTCCAAACTCGAATACCTTGATTACCATATGAAACACAAAACATACTTTCATCACTAAATAATATATTTTTCCAATCTTCATTGCTCCATAAACGTCTTGATTTACACCAATTCAATCTTATACGCTTTTGTCTTGCAGTCATGAGAGGTTTTGTTTTCGGTACACGAGATTCAAATTTAAATTTATGGAGACGTCTTAATGTTGTCGATGTAGAAACTTCAACTCCTTCTTCTTTCCATTTTCGGTGCAAGAATCGCACACTTTTAAAACGGTTTTTCTTAAATATACGCTTCAGTTTCCTGTCATCTCTAGCAGATGTTTTTGGTTTTCGGCCACCATTTCGGCGATTATTTTGAAATTTTCCAATTTTTGAATATTGTGTTAGTATTTTACTAACGCTCGATTGCGAACAATGTAAATAATTCGCTATAAAACATTGATTTTTACCGTGCCGATACAAATCAACCATACGAAGTTTAGTAGATTCAGGAATATCACTCACACGGTCCATTTTAAGAGAAAAAGAAACAAACTGCAAAAAAGAATACTGATTTTAAATAAAATAGTCTGAATTTAATCAATGATGCCACCAGTTAAGAATTGGTAATAATTAAAAGAGAATTAATGTGAAATATTCTAATATTTTGAACCACTTGAATAAATATTCTAATATTTTGACTTTTCAAAATATTTTTTTTTGCAATTATTCTTTTCAAAAATGATATTAAATTTAAGATAACAAGTAAGTTTAATCAACAATAAGTTCTTAATAAAAATATCGTTTGCATATTTTCATTAAAGGACATTAAATTACCAAACGATATTTTTAATTTCTAAAAAAAAGGTAATTATTCTAATATTTTGAATATGAGCTGTATGACCTGTAGAATATATTGTCAAGACGTGATACACAAAACGTTTGGATTAATAAGAGAGCTTGACATTTATAGAATGGAAAATTCAATATTAAGGTGTAAATAACATTGCAAATTTACTAAATGGTGTACACAGTGTAACGTAAAGTCAACAATAGATATTATAATAATCAAGAACTCGATTATCATCTAAGATCATCCTCAGAAACTACTTTTAAAGTTTTTTTTTTATTTCAGTTAAATTTGTCCAGTTATTAAAACTCATATAACAATAATGAAAGCTTTATATATTGAGAATAACATTTTTAAGTTTTGAAACAGAAATGTTTAAAGTGGTTTTACCGTTGATCAGTAAATCTCTTATCCATTTAAACTATTACTTTGTTTATTTATTTATTTGTGTTAAGAGCCCAAACTACTGATTGAAAAAGACCCAGGTGATAATGTAAAGTCTATGGGGGCGTTCTTTTCAAATATCTCTCTCAAAATTTAATATTTTAAGCGACTTTTTTTTTTGCATAGGATACTTGAGGACGATCCACAACCGGCCTAGTTTTTACTTTTTTTATTTTAGTTATACTTTTTTAGGATAGTTTCAGTTTCATAACCAGTTGAAACCGTTTCTGAAAAATAAAGTAGTTAAAACAAAATCTGACATAAAACTGAAAGTAAAAACTAGATAGTCCTCAGCTATCCTATGCAAAAACAACACGTAAAAATATTAAAATTTGAGCGAGATATTTGAAAAGAACGCCCCCATAGACTTGACATCATCATCCGGGTTTATTTAGTCAGTAGTGTGGCGTCTTAACAAAAATAATCGTTACATTAAAAAAAAAAGTTAGACAAAAATGTAAGATAATAAATACATTTTGATGGAATTTGCACTGCCAAATATTTTTAGGGAAAGATTAACATGTTTCATATCGTTTTATGTTACTTATGTTCAGAATTGTGGGAGAAAGTTTTAAAATCAGGAGAATCCAATTATGGAATATTATTCATTTAAAAAAGTTCTACTAGCAGCATTTTGATGGAACTTAAATTGTAAGTTAGATAATTTTTCAGGGGATTTGTAGTATATTTCTTACCGCTCTACAATGCTCAGTTATAATGTTAGTCAGTTAATTTCGAGTAAATTTCTATAAGCATCTGAAAACGATTATGAAAGATTAGTCTCTATAAACACTAATAATGGACGAATTATCATGAGAGTTACATTATTAGCTATATGAATTTTCATGAATAGTTTTTGTAAATTGCTTAAGTTTGTTACTTATTGTATAAAATCAAAAATTCGTCTAGAATAGAGGACCAGCGAAGAGGGCGACGCCTGCCAGTAAATGATAAATTAGTTTTGCTACTTCGCAAAATTTGTTTCTATTAGAAATTTGAAATGTATCCTTGGAGCCACATACTTATGCAAATTTCTGCAAAAATTTATAAATTGTAGCAAACAGTAACAAGAATTTGGCCTTATTGGGAAAAATGTTTTAATCTTTTTCGTTTACTTTATTTTGGTAGGCAAACAAAAATCAATGCTTTCCAATATTGGTCAAATAATATATATTCGCTTGACTAACAAAAAGTACTGTTGTAGAGTTCTGAATCTTCAATTTTTCATGATTAACAAAGCAAAAATAAATAAGTTGAACATGTTCAAATACTTTTCAAGTAAAATAAATACCCTCTAGCCTTCCTGAAAAGTTTTAGTAAATATCTCTTTGTCAGCAACATGTCTCTTTATTTTAAAAGATAAGTACAAATTTTAGTTATTCTATAAATACCTGAATGTTTTGTATTTGCTGTTTTATGCATAATTATTTTACTGATATCAACTCATTTGTTAATTAATTCTTCAATTATTATTTCTTGTTAAGTAATTGAAATATTAGATAAAGGAACAATTTTCTCTATTTCAGAATCTTAGGGTCTCAGTATTTTCAGTGTATGTTGCTCAGAAAAGTTTTAATAAATAATAGAAGTTAAAAATACTTCAGGGTAACTTTATATTTTTTTAGAACGTCAAAAGTTGCGTACAATATTTGCGTCTTTTTATCGTAGCGCCCGACATAAAAAATTTGGAAGACAAGAAACAATTATCATTTAACATTTGATTATTACATTTTAATAAAATAATAAATTTTCAAATTACTTTATTTGTACATTATCTTTGCATGCTTTATAATATTGAAGAAAGTTAAAAATTTACTGACAGAAATAATCGGTTTTTCACGAATTTTAGCTTTGTTTGTTAAAATGATGCTGAAAAGGGTTAAAAAGAGAAAAATTGATACTTGTCTTGACAGTGGAAAAAGATTTTAGCTGAGTTAAATGGTGTGTCCCCATCGTAATTTATACGAGGACATTATATATGTTAATATTGTCTATAACATTTTTTTCGTCTAAACAAACTCTATTTATATATCAAGTTTCGTAGTCGAGGCTCAGTTTAGTCTGGGTGCATATATCTCTTAACAACAGTGTATATTATGAAATTAAAAAAAAAATAGTCGGATATAGCAATTCCAAAGCAAACCCAAAGCTAGTTTTTCAATTTTCGGTATCACAGTACCAAAATTATATTATAATCTATGCTAAATGACTATCTAGAGTACTTTAAATATACGAAAATTCTAATAATATTAACAGAAAGTGTTTTTTACAATGTTTTGAAATGAATTTAAAAAAAAGGAAAATTTTAGAAGGAAATTCCATATATGTTTCCTTTTTTGTAATGATTGGTCATGTAAATTTTTGCCATATAATGGATCTTTGAGACATAATCATAATTCTTAAATGTTGAATTGGATAAAATCTGATTTTTCTTAGTTGATTCACAAATTTACAGTCGTCTAAATATTTGTATGTGTTATCAAAACCACCAATCTTATCATTTTCTAATTAGGTAATTAATTTAATAAAATATAATTATTTTATTAAACTAACTAAACCATTTTTACTACCTTTTATCTCATTTGTAAATTAATATAGATAACTCTATTTAACAAGATATAAATAATGACACTGATTCTTCAGGGCATTGTCAAGAGTTTTGTGAAAGGCACATTCTAATCTACATTTTTTCCGATAATGAAATCTTTTTTGTGAAAAGCAATAACGAGTAGAGTAAAACATAATTGAAATAATGAGCTGTATTCATCGCTTAGGAAATAAAAACTAAGAAATAAATGTGAAGAGTAGTTTAAATTTTTCGGAAATTAAAAGTCTCTTTGACAAAACGCATTAACGATACTGATATTTTTGTTTGTTACTTTCATCTAAATCTATTTCAAAGTAATAGATCTCTTATCAAGAATATTACAAAACAATTCTAATATAATTTATATAACTCGAGTACATAATTGTTTCAGAAAAAATAACATGAACTCATCTGGAAATTGTCATGAATATTGGTTTAGCCGCACCGTAACTTCGTTTTTTGAAATTAGACAGATGTTAATAACCCAAATCAGTTTTTCACAAAAAACATTAATAAACTAATTCACTATGAAGAGACATTTGACCCGAATATAAACTATATGATATTAATTAATTGATACATTCTCTTCTAAGACTTATATGTTAAACAATTATTATTTGTTATATCTTTTTTTTCTAATATTTTTTTTTTATTTTATTATTATTTACTAATATTTCGTATGGTATAAATACATGGAGTATTTTGCGAGCTGTCCCTTCTCACGGATAGGTTCGTGTAGACCACCCATCTGCAGCCCACTGTCGACACAGATATGCGTATAATTAGTAGCACTTATTATACGCATACTAGTAGCACTTATTATAATGCCTTTATTAGTGTCTTTATTAGTAGCACTAATAAAGGCACTTAAGTAAGAATGTTTTATAACTTGACATATATGGCTCTATGGTCACTAAGGTCAAATCTAAAATCAACAATTTATAATGAGGATCTTACCGGCGAGGGCAAGATGATATAAGCAGGACTGCGCCATCCTTTCAGGAGTAAGCAGCGAACTCAGGTTAAAGAAATCCAATGAAAGTGGTTAGGTCTTAAGGGGAAGAAAAAGCAATTTTTTCCTGATCTCTATGTGAAAGAAATATTTTTTTCTCTACGGAATCATTTGGATTTTTGATGTGCTGAAGCGATGTACTCTTGAGGTGATGTTTACTTACTGGAAAGAGCAGAGCAAGGATTTCCACGGAAATATACCGCCTAAGAATCTACTAGCTAGATTGTAGTGATCGCCTGCCTATGCTTTAGTTTGAAAAACTTTTTACTAAGTTTAACTAAGCTTAAAAAACATTTAACTATTAATTTTTAAAAAAAAATTCAGGACATATAATGCATGATAAGTGGTATAAAATAAATATTTTTCTTTAAAAAAAACTATTTTTCTTAGATTTATAGTGTTAAAATTTAGAAAATTTTACCTAAGCAAAGTATCGTTCTTTTTTTTAAAACTTTAAAAAGCTATAAGTTTACAATTTTTTAGGATGCGTGTAAGAACAAGACATATAAGTGTAATTAAAACATAAAATTTTATTTCACTACAGAAATTCTTCTATAATTATACATGAAACTTCTATTCCATTTTTATGCTCAACAATTAAAGAAACAACACACTTAATGCATAATTTTCAGCATTCTGATAAAAAAAAATGAAACTAAAGGATCAATGCTTAACTATGTTATCCTTTTAAAATTGTATTTTTGTAATACATATTTTTTGAGATATATACATTTCTAATTTTTAGACTCACAGGTTGGTAAAAAATTGATAAAATTTTCATTAAATATTCGTTAAAATTTCTTTTTCGATTTTCGTTAAATTCTCGTTAAAAGTAAAATTCTTATCTGAAAAAGAAAGAATTTTAAGAATTTTTTCTACATGTCTAAGTTTGAAACCTTCTGTAGAAACGAATCACTAAGGAAAAACCTTAGAATTTTAGAATTATCTTTTAGAGGTTTTCTTCTAAAACAATCTTGAGGTCGTATTTTAAAATTCTATGAACTGCAAACTTATTTCAATAAACTAAAATTTCCATTCATTAAAGAATCATCTTTCTCTAGACAAATCCCTTGGCCCAATTGAAATAAACTGGCATTTGCCTATCGGAATATGAAATAAGAGTCATCCACGTCATAATGTCACTTCTCCTCATGTCATGTAATGAAATCCACTGACATGATTGGATAAGATCTTCTCTGGCGACGTAATAAATTGTGAATAGGAAATTGCTCTTGTCTAAGACTAGCTTTCAATTTCCCTGGACGCTAAAACATCCTCGTAAGTATTCCAGTTGCCGAGATCTTTGAGAAATTTGGTTGGAAAATGGCGTGAAATAACTTTTGGGAATTTATATGGAATTTTCTGTATTATTGGAATACACAAATCTTATCTACTCTGATTTAACATGTGTAGCATGCAAAATAAATATGAAAACTTACTCAGTTAATATTTCCTAATGAAAAATAATTTCAAATTTGCTATTTATTTATAATTTAGGTTTCGTGTCAATATTTAGTGTCCATATGTTTATGTAATTTTTCACATTTATTTTATTTTGTAATAATTCAAAATTTATTAATATTTAGTTTTCATTACAAATCTTTACTATTCACGCTATGTGCATTAATTTTCAACAATACTATATTTTTTAACAATTTTCAACAATACTACATTGCTAATTAAAAAAATACGTGTGGCACTCGGGGACTGCCGCGGTAAAGCTATTGCATAGCATTTTTTATCAACTTATGCAATTATAATTATTTATTTGTTTTTTATTTATGCAGTTTTTTTGTCTTTGATATTAATTCAAGTTACACTTTTTAATCGAGAGACCGATAACATTTTTTTTTCTTTTATTGAATAAATGAGAAGTTAATGTCGTTAAAAATATTTTTATTATATTACAATACATGTAGGTTAATCAAGAATTTTTATCATTGAAACTATACGTTTACGGTAGCTGAAACAAAAAACATAAGTTTGAGACTTGATATTCTCAAAATATCTGAAAAATACCGCGTCAATGTCTGCCGAAGTCTACCGAAAAATACCGTGCCGAAGTCAGCCAATCTGAAGCGACGTTAGCCGGAGTGTTAGGTTTTTCTCGTTACGGAATTTCTAGATTCTTTCGCCGCGCTCAAAGCCCGCGATAAAAGCTATGCAGTACCTTAATAAATTACCAAACAAAATTTAGCTACGAATTACAAACCAATTACTCACCAAAAGTAACACTGTCTCATAATAAATTACCAAACAAAATTTGGCCGCCCTACGAAAATTAGATCGCGAGTTATAAGCATTTTAAATTTTTCGACCCTCACCATGGGGGATCTCCTGTCACCAAAAATTAACACTGTCTCATAATAAATTACCAAACAAAATTTTGCCGCGCTACGAAAATTAGATCGCGAATTATAAGCAGTTTAAATTTTTCGACCCTCACCGTGGGGGTTCTCCTGTCACCAAAAATTAACACTGTCTCATAATAAATTACCAAACAAAATTTGACCGCGCTACGAAAATTAGATCGCGAGTTATAAGCATTTTAAATTTTTCGATCCTCACCATTGGGCGGGTCTCCAATCACCAAAAGCTACATTATCCTACCTTGTTGTATCTTAAGACGATTCTTTTCTATACACATTCTATCAGGAATTTTTATTATTGAAACTATAGATTTATAGTAACTGAAATAAGAAATATAAGTTTGAGACTTGATATCCTCTAAATATCTGAAAAATACCGCGTCAATGTCTGCCGACGTCTACCGAAGGATACCATGCCGAAGTCTGCCGGGCTGAAACGTTGGTTAGCCGAGTGTTAGGTTTTTTTTCGTTATGGAATTTCTAAATTTTTCTCGTTACGGAATTTCTACATTCGGTCGCCGCGCTCAAAGCCAGCGATAAAAGCTATGCAATAGCTTAAAAAAATGAATTCATTATTTCTTGAATTATTCAAATTTCTATTCTAGACCCCCTCTCACCACACAATGGTTACCTTTCCCTTTATTCATTTTATTCAAAATGATAAAGAACTTATTAAAAAAAAGTAAAAAATTATGGAAAACATTTGCCAGTAATTCAACATAAACTGTATTTTTTAATATTATGTCTATTTATATTTTTCCAAATATAATAAAGAAGGAAAACAGATAGTTCCATTTTTTGTGGCTAATTTGCAATAATATAAATAGGTATATCATTGTTTTTTCTAAACCCAAAGGCATAAACAGATGAAGGACTTGTAGCTCGAAAATACAGTTGTAAACGTGCCAGTCAAACACTAAAATCGAATTTACAGATGTTTTGCACCAAGATATGACTAGGCAGACAAATTTCCTTTTAATATGAGAATCAAGCTTTAACTAATCCAGGAATTTCAGCCACCAACTCTATAACATGATACTTTATTCAGTCACCTCCCAGCCTATAAACTTAAGTGAATGTCTTCATAATAAAATTAACCGAACTCTGATATTTTCTATGCTAAAACCTAAATTTGACATCCATATTTGAATTTGGTGGTAAATTTTAATTTAATATAGTACACATTTTAAATTTGAAGTCATTCAACCTAGTAGTTCAGATATAACGTTTTCAATTATATAACTCTAAACGTTAAACCCTAAAAATTGCAATGTGGAAAGTTTTAAAAATAATTTAAAACAACTCAGCAGAATGAATTGTCATTTTATATTTGTGTATTTGAACTTTTCAGAAATAGTTTTCTAAAAATTATTAACTACAATTCATATTTCTTACGATAATTCATATATTTCAATATAATTTATTTTACGGTATGTGTGTCTGTAATTTTAGAAATTTTCCTATTGGATATCTATATGGGCACTCTTGTAGTTCAATCAGTATAATTTAAAAAAAAAAATATGAGAAATCCTTTTCCCGTAATTTTCTATTACTTTTGTCCTCTGTAAACATGCATTTGTAAAACTACACATAAAATCTAACATCAAAATATTTTATCAGGATTAATGATTCACAATCTTTTAAAGCATTTCGTTAAGGTCTTGCAAATCAATCTTATGTTAAATGAAGCATATTATATAAGCTATTTTTGTGTAATGAGAATACTTTTTCTTATGCAGCGTCATTAGTTTTAAATAAAATAATGTCGACCCAGGAAATTTTTTAAAAACTGTGAAAGATATTACGGTGTACCGATCACTTCTGTGTACCGATGCCTATTCTGAAAAACAATATGAATAAAATAAACATCTACCAAGCTATTTAGCTTCGCTATTGTATTGCATTTTAAAGTAATATCCACATTTTACTTTGTTATCCATTCATATCGCATGCTTGAAAGGTATAACCAGAAAGTAATTAAAATTACTATGAGGAATTTATAGGATTTTTTTTCATACTTCTTCCCAAACTATGATAAAAACAAAGATAAATCTCAAGCGTTTCTCCTTGTTTGAGTAAGCCTTTTTAATAATATATAGATATTTTTTCCGTGGAACAAAATAAATTGATATCTTAATTTAATGATTTTAGAAAAAGAAAACAATCTTTTATATATTTCGTTACATTGTAAAAAAAAGACGAATGTTTCTTAACTTTACGAAAATATAATATAATCACGGTCACGGAATTAAAGTATAACTATATAATATAAACGTACAATAATCCCATCTTTTAAGGGATTTCGAAAAACATTCTTTCTCTTAAGAAATCTTATAAACCCACACATTTTCTAAATTTAAATAAAGAAATCTAATTTGACAAATAACAACACCAATTTGAAAAAAAGGTATTTTCAAGGACAGAAATTTTATATTTATAAATAAATTCTACATTTAAAGTAATAATAAAAAAAATAAACATCACTTTTATGATGATCAAGACGTGGCTTAATTTGTAAGAGAGTTATATATTACGTACGCCATCGATTAAACATTAGCACAATGTTTAATCGATGCCAGCACAATTATAATTTTTTATTAGATAAATTTTGCAAATTTTAATAAATTTTATTAAAAATACTTATAAGACTTTTTTACGACTGAAACATCTAGTTTTTATTTATAGAAAATGGTGCAATTTTGTTCAAATGATTAAATTAGAATTTCTTTACATTTGAATACGAATTACAGTATTTTTTAATAATCTTAAAAAATTTAAAAATGATCATAATTATTATTTCACACATTATATACAAAATTTCTGGAGTGCATCTGAATGTATATGTCATTTACTTAGCGATTTGAAACAACATGCATTATTACACAATTACGGAATTTGCCAACATGACTTCATGCATGGGATTGTACAAGGAAAGGGCTTACACACACTGCACGTTTCGCTATTCTCGAGCCTGTTAAAGGACTGTTCTCTATGTAGAACTGTGTGTAATACTACTTATTTCGCAGGAAGAATTCTGTCATATCTTCCAGTGTCTGTATAACGCTTCGAAGCATAAAATGACCTACTTGCGAGACAGCCTCCCCCCTCATGTAAACGCTTAAATGTTCGGCAGTCCAGCAGATTCGTACCCGGGAATCGTGCCATGTGCATCCTCTAAGCAGCCACTGCATTTCTTTTCTCAGCCTCATACATGAAATATATGTGCTCGGAATTCGTGTAACGACACATGTTGATCAAAATCCGAGTGGAGAATGACTATTGAAGCCAGAAAAGTGCTTTTATTCATTGATCTCAACAGCGCCCTCTACTGCCGCAACGCTGCATTTTCACTTTCGCATTCCTGTACGAAATCTGGTTCTTTTGGCCCCCTATATCTGCCCTTACATTTTTGACATATAGTTCTGTACCATCTTGCATAATTGATAACATTAGCATTTCTTTTTCATTGCTTCTTTATTGTATATGAAAGCCATAATATTTTACACGACTTATTTCTTATTAAAATTATTGCATTAAGCTGAAAAGGATTCCTTTTAACACAAATTATTCCAAAAATGCATTTCAGAAATTAATATTTAAAAACATTATAACAAAAACAAAATAATAACTTTATTTACTTTCTGGCAATAACAACCTTGGAATGTAAGACATCATCAATCATAAATTAGCTTTGCTACTTCCCACACTTTTGGTTCGATTAAATTTTCATGCATTCATCCCTTGAAGGCATATTCTTAAGCAGAGTTCTGCGAAAATTCATAAATTTTTGCAGGCAGGTGAAAGAATTTGGCATTATTGGAAAAATTCTTTTCATCTTTTTCATTTACTTTGTTTAGATCGACAAAGAAAAATAAATTCAACAGCTTCTAGTTTTTCCTAAGTAATATGAATTCCCATAATACCAGCCTGTTGGAGAGTTCTAAATCTTCAATTTTAGATGTTTAGCCAAGCAAAAATAAATACGTTGAACATCCCGAAGAACTTTCGATGTAAAATAAATATCCTTTAACCATCCCGGAAGTTTTTGGAAATATCTGCTTGTTAGCAATTTGTCGCTCTGTTTTAAAAGATAAGTAAAGTTTTTTTTCATTCTCCAAATACCTGAAGGTTTTATCTTTGTTGTTTTATGCAATATTATTTTACTTTTATCAAATCACCTTTTAATAATAGCTTCGCTTATTAATTCTTCCGCAAATTATTAGCATAAAGCACATAAATGAATATTTTTCTCTATTTTAAGATTTTTAATATATATTGACCAATAAAAGTAACTGCATCTTTTTATGTGCATTCGCAATTGTATTCGTATAAATACTTAGCACCTACAATGGTCGTTTGGTCAGTCCGTCTGTCCGCATTTAACAACGCAAAACGTATTTAAGGCGAATCACTAGTCACTAGTTCTTAGCCGCCACTTAAATTAACTTTCTGATTTAAATATTTTTCTCAAAATTAAACTTGTGAAGACTGAAACATATACATGTAAAAAATAATTGTTTTCCCTTTTTTTCTGTTTTTTTTTTCCGGCAAAAACTAATTGCGTCACCGTCAGATGTCAGATGTTCAGATACAAATGCAAAATATTTTTTTTTTTTTTTTTTTTATTGTGTCTATAGTTTGAGGAGGTATTTTACAATGCAAATTGCAAAAATGTTCTTTCTCTTACTAAACCAGTTAAAAATCGGAAACGTGTAACATTAACTAAAATCTGACAATTTCTATGTCGGAGACTGTTAAATTTATACTTGCAACATCTCTTTATGTAGATCGATTTATGCATCGCGGAAACAGCAGCTATGTAATACAATTCCGCTTTATAAATTACATTCCCGATGACTTATCACACACTTTCTATTTCGCAAAATTTAATTTATCTTTTCTTCCCATTCCACTTTAAATAAATTTCTGTCGCAAAATATTTTCTTCAGAATTCAACTTGTGAAGGTTAAAAATCTACATACAAATAGCTTTCCCGCTTCGCTGGTCCATATTTCCAAAAGAACCTTGACTAAAAAAAAATGGTGATTTAAAAATTTTATTTTAAAGCAGTATAGACCATCCTGGAATGTTCTTCCGTATTGCTGAAAATCATACCAACGCCATTGCAATATTGTACTATTGTAAGTCTTGGCGAAAATTTGGGCAATTAAGCACCATCTCTTTTATTTTACCATTTTTAGTAGACTTTCGTATGAACATGAGACCGTTATGACAACAGGAATCAAAATGTTCTCGAGTCATCACACTATTACACTAGAGGGCATTGCAATGATTAGTGAGATTGATTATCAAACTCTATTTAACTTTCGGATTGTATACATTATCATTTCTTAGTTCTTGAAATCCCGACATCTGAACTTGCACTATGTGTAGTTCTGGTAGCCTACATACAATGTCATTTCATGTTACATTTTTTAATAGCCCTCTTCTAACAGGTCTACTGTAGTTTCCTATCTACCTTAATCTGTTCCAGCAAGAATACATAGAGTAAAAAATGTAAAGAATTATTGACAGATAAAGAAAAGTTTTTATTAGAGTTGGATTTTAGAATTTTCTAAATCATTTTTATTTGGGGGGATTTCTATGTGGAAGGAAGGATAGGATAGCTGAGAAAAATCTCTAACCAGATTAGTTCTCGATTTGTATGAAGTTTTTTCTGAAGCTTTTCAGATTTTTTACGAATATATAAAATTGTTTTCCCTTTCGAAATCGATTCTGAAAGTGAAAGTGAATCCTCGTAAAAAAAGTTCAATCAAAAAGATAAACACTAGCCCGGTTACAGTTCTACGTGAGCTATTCTATGCAATAAGAAAATAATTTTAAAAAATGAAACACTTTGAAACGAATGGTCTTATACGTTTAATATTAACATCTGAGTTTCTTTGCGCACGACTAGTGTACGTTCTAAAAATATAATATTCGGTTGTAGGATTTATTAGAAATTTTTAGAAAATGTGTAAAAATAATAAATATCACATGTAAATCTATACATATAATAAAACAGTAGGACCCGGTGTGTCTGTACATTGAAGATAATTGACAAAAATGGAGTCAGGGCGATAAAAGAAAACCAATGAAACACAAAAAAAATTTTTTTGAATTTTTTGTCTGTCTGTCTGTCTGTCTGTCTGTCTGTCTGTTTGTTCGAGGTTATCTTCGTAACTACTGAATGGATTTTTATGCGGTTTTCACTAATGAAGAATGCACACTCCCGGGCAGTGTATAGGCTTTGTTTCATCAAAATCGGACAACAGACAAAAAAGTAACAAAAAGAAACAAAAGAAACTATTAGGTGCGCTGCTCACGTTTTTTAGTACATAACGTTTTTTAGTACATATAAAATCCAATAGATGTCACTGTGCGATTTTAAAACGCGCTATCGTTATGTTTTCGCCAGTCTACTTAAGTATGAGAAAGTTTCAAGCTGGCTGTCGTTCCATGTGGTTTAGTCGGTAGAACGTCAGTGCGCCATACTGATGGCCCGGGTTCGATTCCCAGCATGGAATTTTTTTTCACTATGTTGGCATTAACGCCTATAAGCAATTAAAAGAATTTGAAATATTGTATTCAAGGCGAATTTTCTCTCTGGGAAAATTTCCTTGCATTAATATGTCAGTGTAATTTTTTTTTCAATTTAATTTTTTTTTTCGAAACTTTGTTTTTCTTAAAAAATTACAGTAAATATTTGATATTTCCCAACGTTTTTTGAATGATCGACTTGCTTTTTTTTTTTTTTTTTAATGTATGTCTGAACCTTATCTAACTACTTCTTCAAGATTTCTTTAGATAAACCGACCAGCGTAGCGGGCGAAGGCCGCTAGTCATATAATAAAAAGGTAAGACAGTGTAGCTTACCTGTTTTTTCAGGACCGTCATGACTAGGTTCTCTCATATTACATTGCATTATCCATGAGCTGTATCCTTAAGAATGTCTTAAAATAACTTTGTTAATCTTTATTTGTTTGAGTATTCACTGTGAAATGATAGAACGTTTTAAAAGTAATTAATTTTATGTATATTTTAATTATAAAAAATACAATACTGCACATACATATATTTTAGCTCTTTACTAGTTAAAAACAGAGAGAAAAATTCATTAATAACAAAAGAAATGATTATATAAAGAGTAAAAGAAATGAAATAAATTCAAACATGATCATAAATTAAAGTTCTTATTTTCTTGTTCAAATCAATAGTTTCTAAACATACGTCTTTGATTAGTTTTTAAGCTTCATAATGCAAAGTTTATTAATTTTTCGTTTTTGGATGAATTAGATGATATAATATATAATGCTGATTACAATATTTAATTATAAAACAGTTCACCAAATAGATTTATGATGAGTAAATTAAATGATATAAAATTACTTACAGTTGAATGATTGAAAGTCATCATGACAAATAGTTAAGTTGATTTACGATGATTATTTTCTGAAACAGATCAAGTTGATTTATGATAATCGTTTTCTGAAATAGATCAAGTTGATTTATGATAAGTGTTTTCTGAAAGAGGTTAATGTTACTAACAGAATCACTTAAGTCACAGCAAGGGTCATCAGACGGTGACCCTTCACCAGGTATAAAATCTGATAATCTCTCCGAGTTATTTCTATCAATGTACACCGATCTTCTGTAGCGCAATTACAAAATTACCGTTTTGATTCTGAATTTATTTTGGAGAAACCAAAATTCCTCATGAGAGAGTGAGTTAATTATAACTCAAGATGAAATGCATTTTTAAAAAAATGAAAAACAGTATTTGAAGTCAAAGCATTTGAATAAGCATACCTTCAAATTTAACACTGTACATAATTCTTTTACATAAACACTTTCATTTTAACGTCTTTTTACCGTACAGTCTTTCATAATACTGATTCGAATAAAATTTAAACGCACAAATATTTAGCTTTTTTTTTTTTTTTTTTTTTTTTTTTTGAAAATTAAAGATTTTTATGACATGGGTTAAATGTAAAAACCATTGCTAAAGTTTTTCCCTCCTTTAAAAGCAAGAGATCTGCTATAACGGAATTTCAAAATTATCGTTTAGATTTTGTATCTAACGTCATAAGAAAGAGAGATAATTATAATTAGAGATATAATGCGTTTATCAGAAAATAAAAAACAGCATTTCCAGTTAAAACTTTTTAATAATAATACCTTCATATTTTATATGTTGCATGACTTTTTTACATAAATTTTCCGTTTAATATACTTTTACCATAATTTTCTCTTGAATAATGATTCGATACTTCCTTAGTAACGCCACCGCAACTATAGATTTGGCGGTTTTTAAGTACCGTCAATCTACACCTAAAATTTTTTGTGAAAAATCATAAAATAAAACACTTTATTTAAAATAAAAACCCTTTCGAAAATCGAAGCATTTTATTTAAAAAACAAAGTAGTCAATTGAATTTCGGTGGAAAATGGTATCGTAAGGTAAACTCCTGTATCATCGCTTCTGAAAAAATAAAATCTGTTCTGTTTTTGAAAATCCCAAATACGAAATATTCGTAGCACTAAAAAATGGCTTTAAAAATCAGCAAACAACAAGGCAACAAGGATTTCAAACGATAAGTGTGTCGGCATTCTAATAACAAGATTGCTCTTTATTGGCGCAATTCTGCTGCGGTGGCGTTAATACGTAAGTACATATGACTCGAATTAAATTTTAAAGTCTGTGTATTAGTTTTTAGCATGTTGCTTTCTTTCTTTTTTTTTTTAAAAAAGACTAAAATTTGCTTATGACATATGCTTATATGCAAAAACCATTGCTATAAATTAAACATAAAATTTCTTCTTCGCTCCTTTCTATTTGTTAAAACACTATGGAAAAGCCAATATAAAAAATATAGGAATAAGTTATCACGAGAACGTAAAAATTAAAATAGTTAAGACTTTAATGTTAAATTTCTATATTATTTATGCTGATCATGTATTTTGGTTTAATACTACAACATCAATATAGTAGCTTTAAATAAATAATATCTAACATACAATTACTATCAAATGCGCTCAAGTGTAATAAATGACGCTATGTTTCCTTTAACTATGATAAATTGTCCTACAATTAATCCAAATACCTATTTTTCAAAACACAATAAATTTAACGATTTTTAATCAAAACGCAGAAAAGACTAAATATAAAAGCAAGTTTGACAATATAGTCAATTAATCTCTGTTCAGAAAGTAGAAATGAAGGCAAAATCTTAAAGTCTGTGCTGTCATTTGTATGTATAAGAGGGCTTATTTCTTGGTCCGATGATTATGCGTCATGAAATCATGAAAGGTATAAGAAAAATACTTTATACAATGCAAACATGGCCAAAATTTCCTTGAAGCTTTTATAAGGATATCGAGTTTTTAAAAGCAATGTAATACGTAAATGAAAAAGAGAGATTTCTGCTGCATCTGAAGTTTTAAGTATGTCGTAAATTCCAGCATCCCGCGTTCATCTTTTATCCTTAAAATTCCCATAGTAGTTCAAACTATAAAAGGGAGAAACTTGCACTTTAATGTCTGTATAAAATAGATCTTTGAAGGAAAATGAGTAGAATATTATTTTATAGTGTAGTTGACCTCTTCTGTTTATTTAAGATAAACATTTTACACAGAATATTATATTTCAAAATCTTAAACTACAAATTAAGGATGACGAAATCACGGTACTTAAAACAAACGGTTTTTTTGCAAATAAAAACCTTTTCAAACCTGTTTGAAAAAAAGGTTTTATCCTTTTTAAAAGATATAACATAAATGAAAAGAGGGGATTTCTACTCCATGCAAAGTTTTAAGTGAGTCATAAATACCGCAGTTTCGAGTTCATGTTTTATTCTTCCTAACCCCATAATAGTTTAAACAAAAGTAGAAAAAATATGTAATTTGAATATCTTTTTAAAAGAGATTTCTCAAGAAAAAAATGAATTCTTCTTTTTTTATTCTGTTGTCGATTTTTTCAGTTTAATTTAATTAATTTTATTTAGACAAAAATAATATATTTCGTGATCTCAAACTAGAGATTATTTCTAATGCAAACGCGATTTTTTTAACTCGTTTACCATGTTATACTCGTTAACAATGATACATTCGTTACTTGTTTTTTACTCGTTTTAAAGGTCAGAGATTCCAAAATGTATGTTTTTATAAAATGTCTGTCTGTGAGTCTCTGATTCTGACAGTCAGAGTCTGACAGTATGTGAAGAAATAATGTATGGAAATAATGTATGGAAATAATGAAACCTGATGAAATAACTTATGGAATTCAATAAAAATTTACATTAATATAAATCTTGATATAAATTTACGTTGATTAGCTTTTGGTGTAAATCGCTCAATTGATGGCGTTGCTATGCTGCATTTTGCACGATTTATGCAATAGCTCAATCTCTAGAACTCATACACGGATTTCCATGAAACTTCCGATTCAGTTAGTTCTTGACATAAATTGATGCTGTTTATATTTTAGTGCGAATCGCTCAATTGGTGGCGTTGCTATGCTATATTTTACACGATTTATGCAATAGCTAAATCTCAAGAACTAATGCACGAAATTCCATGAAACTTCCGATTCAGTTAGTTTTTGATATAAATAATTTTACATTTAGTTTATTATTGGTTTACATTTTTGTGTAAATCGCTTAATTGGTGGCATCGCTATGCTATATTTTGTACGATTTATGCAATAGCTCAATTTCAAAAACTAATGCACGGATTTTCATTAAAGATCAGATTCAATTAGTCCTTAACATGAAATGATTGTGTTTATATTTTGAAGTAAATGACTCAACAGGTGGAACTTCTATGTAGCATTTTTCACGATTACCATAATAGAATTACCTTTAAGAAATGATGCACGGATTTTCATCAAATTTCAGATTTAGTAAATCGGGGATATGAACTAATTCTGTATATGAACTTGTTCTGTATGTCATATGTGTTGGTGACAATCATACAACAGGTGGTGCTGCAATGGTGAAATTTCCCAATTCCTGCAATAGCACTATCTCAAGAACTAATGCATGATTTTTTTCATCAAACTTCTCATAACTTGATAAATATTACTTGATAAATATTATTGCTGTTTTTCTTTTCGCATGCATCAAACTACAAATGGCGCTTTGATATTGCATTTTTCCCGATATCCGTAATAGTTGTGTTTTGAAAACTAATGCACGGAATTTTAACTCTTTAGAATATTCACGATGAGCGTAGATTGTCATTTAATTTTTGCACTTTTGTAGCGACTCTTGAAGTATTAATATGCATGTGAAAGAAGAATGTTTTCGGATTGCTACTTCGGACTAGTTTTTGTATATAAACATAAAATTTCTTAGAAATTTAAAGGATATAAAAAAATATAACAGTAAAATAGTTCGTAAGTGAAAAGAAGATAACTCTATAGCATCGAAAGTTTTAAAAGAGGCCTAAATTTCAGAATTTCGTTTTCCTCTTTTACCACTAATGTTATTACGGTAGAGAAAGTTCTAAATGAATTTATATATTTTGCTAGTTAATATTTTCCATTTATTTCAGATACATTTATTTGGACTATAATAATATATTTTATTCCAAAGCTAATTAAAATAAGTCTGAAACTGTACATCAAAAGTGTCAATTGAGGACAGTTCGTACTATAACTAATTTTATGAATTTCAGATCTTGATGCAAAAATTTTTATACTCTTACGCAAAAAAGAATTAATGCAAAACTTATTATAATTGTGTGTATTAAATTGATAAATTTGAAATTAATAAGAGCTTATCTTAAATAGGACATTAACAACATCGAAAGTTTAAAATATTACCGATCATAGAACACCAATCCATTTTTGACGTGAAAAACTGGATAAATATATATTTCTAAGTAACCAAACGGAGGTTATTAAATCATATTCTGTAGGCAATTACAATAGTATTAAGGAGAGCACATTGTACACAATTGTTTAAAATTTTTCTGATAATGTCATACTTTTGAAAAAAGCAATAAATGAATAACACAGTGTAACAAAATTCAGCTTAACTATAATTTTTAGACAACAAGATCACCTTGATTATTACATAAAAATATACGAATTGAAGCTGTTGATAGAGTACTAAAAATGTGCCAAAATACAGTAAAAGGTTTTAAAATGTAAATTGCCAAATGATATTAATGTACCTCAACTATATGTTAGAATGTTTTATTATGATGCGAACATAGATAAACATTAAAACCTCTGAAATTTCTCCTCTTTTGAAACATTTGCATGGGCTTAGATTTTATAATCATTTGACGGAATTTAAGTTCTATAAAACATTTCGTGTATTTTAGCACCTTTTTAGTAAAATGAATCAGAAGTTTCTATTTGTATATTTTTTCCATAGTACCATAATTAAAACAATAACGATCTCTAATGCCTGTATATTAAGCAAAAACATAAATGCAAATGTAAGGAATAGTTTCTAGAGTTAAAAAAAATTTCGTAACATAGCTTTTATGAATTACCTCTTTATTCCACAAAAATTTTTAAACTCAAATATCAAGAAAAAAAATAACTAAATATGTATAATTTGATTAATAAACTATTATCAAAACATAATTTTATCAAAAACATTCTTGTGACCCAGTGTTAAATTCAGGGGGTAATCCGGGGGGACATGCCCCCACCGGAGCAGTAAAATGTCCCCTCCCGGAAAGTCTTAAATTTTGGATTTTCAAGGGTCAAAAAGGGTAAATTTCCCCCCTGGAACTCCATACGGTCCCCTCTGGAACCAGAGAAGTCCCTCTTGGAGAAATTTGTCTAAATTCAACACTGTTAGATTATGACATTTTTTATACAGAGTGTCCGTAAAAGAATGTACCGAGTTTAATGACATGTTATAACAATTTAATTTAGACCAATTTATATTGAAATCATGCAACAAATTGAAGGTAAAC
This sequence comes from Maratus speculifer, assembly GCA_964019185.1. Lineage (NCBI taxonomy): Eukaryota > Metazoa > Arthropoda > Arachnida > Araneae > Salticidae > Maratus > Maratus speculifer. Next base: position 249,279 of record OZ025289.1, on the reverse strand, counting down.
TAACCTAGTTTTACTTACAAATTACAACTGAGCATTAATATTTAATAGGTGGCCTTTTAGTTATATGGCACTCATTTAACTGAAAGTTGTAATCTTCCGACAATTCCGTTTGCAAAGCCTTATTGATGCAACCAAATCTAGTTCCGTGTCTAAACTCAGGCAACTCATTAGGCAGCGGTGAAACTTAAATGTGACTTTTTTATAAAGCACCAAAGGAAAAAATCGTATGGCTCTAACTTCTTTTAAATCTTCTCCCAGATATAAGGCTTTATGCTCAATTATTTAATTATAATTAATTTTTCAACTATTTATCAACAGTGAGAATACGTTTAAAATTATTGAATACTTAATAAATGATTATCAAATTGCTAGTTAAGCGTAGAACAAACTGAGTGAAAAATGTCCAAGCCGGGGATAGAACCCGGAACCCTTGGAATAGTGCTCTACCTCCAAGTGCTCTCGATGCTTAGCCATTCTCACGCATTTAGTTTGGTAAGGCTATAATCTGCAGCACAAGATGGAAACGTCCACTTCAGCATACAAACCTGTGGCGCAGCATGATACACAAAAAAAGACAGCATCGGTGAACACATATTTGGCTTGGAAATTTTTCACTCAGTTGATTCTACTCTTAACTAGCAATGTGATAATCACTTATAAATATTCAATAATTTCAAGCTAATTTTCTTTTTTGATAATGAGTTGAAAAATGAATTATAATTAATTATGTGTTAAGCATTTTACTCCTGCATTGCACAAGAGTTTTATAGAAACAATTCATAATATATACTCATTTGGCAAATACATTCACTTTTTATTACAAGAATAATTATTTCATAATAATACAATAAAAGAAATATCACTATACTTTTTTATTCTTTGTCTTATTTAAGCAATTAAATATTTTTAAATTAAATATTACAGATAAAGTTCAAATTCAAATAAAGTAGCCTAAAAAGAATATATTAGTTAGTTAATTTATCGGTTTGATATCCAAACAAAGAATGGCATTTGTTCAGAATGTCTTTGTCGGTAGTACCTAGACAGCTGTTTTTTTATTCTTCTTTACTTATAAAAATGGCTAACAGAACATTATAAAACATTAATCACGCGTGCGCAGAATATACTTTACAGACAAGTTACGGAAACCGATCAAAAATATTGCACGAACTATTACCATAATTGATAAGGAACATAGCAAATTTCGAAATGCAGACAAAATATGAGAAACGTTTCAGGATAACTTCCTAAAACGTTCAAAAAATTTTTATGGTGTATATTCAGTACGGTAATGTTCATTTTGAATAAAACTAATAAGATATTTATTACATTAAAAAAAATCTGATAAGGAAGAATCTAGCCTTTAAAAGGCTTGATAAAATTATCGTCTGCCTAATATATATTTTATTTTTCTTGTGTGTGGATAGATTGGCCTAATTATTCCCAATTAATAAAGAAATTATTAGAATTAGATTAATTCGATTTCATAAAATTAAATTAAACATATTGGTATGACTATTTTTTTCTGCAGCTAAACCTTATTTGTCTGCAATTTGAAAAATAAATAAAGCTTATAAGTTTGGTTAATCATAAGCAGATAGTTATATGAAAACCTCAAGGCATTGACATGTGTTTTCGAGAAACTACATACCATACTTTTTTTTCCGATAATGAAGCACTTTTTTCGGGAAACAATAATATGTTGCATAATTGAAATAATCAGTTTAATTGATTATTTGATAAAAAAAAATAAAAAGCAAATGGGAAAAATAACCAAGCTCTTTCGAGTAAAAGTGATTCTTCATATATAACTTTAAAATCATTAACTAAGATAACAAGTTTTTTCAGTACTAAACCACAGAAAAAATAGAACATATTTCACATGAATAACTTAACTGAAATTTTACTTAAAAAATGCATTTCGATCTAGATTGTAGACGCAGTGTTCGGATTCTAATATCAATTTCATAAATTCACCAAAAAAAAAGAAATTTTAGGTAACTGATAATATTTCTATAGTATTTAAACTTACACAAACACAGCAATAGACCAAAATTCTCCATTATTATAGATGTCAAGGCACCTTCAGTTTCTCACTCTTGTCTATTTTTACTTATAGAACGAGAGACGGCATCACAGACAATTACCTCATTCAGTTCACGGGTGAAAATTTAGGATTACTTGAGTATCGATTCTCATATTACCATTGTCTTTTCTTGCACCCAAAATTATGAAAACATAGAGAATTCGGAACCGGAAAACATAATTGAAAATCTATGCGTCAACCACTAAAATCGGGTTTTTAGGTATATCCCATCAAGGTATGACTTGGCAGACCGATTGTATTTTAATATGTGAATCAAGATTTATTTAATCCTAGATTTTTGATAAAGGAAAATATGTGTGACCTCTCAGAAATGAACTTTTTTAATATTTTTTGACAATCAATTAAAAAAAATGCTGTTTGCTTGATGATAATAAATAAAAACTTGTATATTTTTCTTTTATATTTTTGAAAAGAAGACATAGTAATAATTTTCAGCTACAAATTGTGTTTTTTCTCCGGGTCATAATATTTACAGGCCTGTCGATCACTATATGTTTTCACAAGGCGTGAAATAGAAGATGATGTTTTCAAAGTCATTTTTGTCTTTTACTTTTTACTCTCTTCTATCTTCAATGGAGGAAAGTATTGCAATCGAAATCTTTTCGATTTCTGGGTTCCAACGGATTTACGTTTTAGGAGTCAGAGATTCCAAAAAACATGTTTTTACAGAATGTGTGTCTGTTCGTGTGTCTGTCTGTCTCTGTATGTGTCCGTATGTCGCCATTCTACCATCAAAAATGTATGAAGATATGCATAGAATTGAACCAATTTTTTTGTAAATGGTTTTGGCTATGGCAAGCAGGTCCTCCTGTATTTTTGAAATGTTCCACCGGAAGGATGCGCGGCAATAACGAGTTTTGTGTCATTTCCAATATTGTACCGATTAAAAGTGTCTGAAATTATGCATCGAATTCAATTAATTTTTTGTGTAAATGTATTTCTATGGCTAATTGGTAATTTCTGAATTAGAAAAAAAACACGTCAGTGGGGGTTGCTAAAATAGCGATTTTTGGCCATTTTCAATATTGTACCACCTAAAAGTGTATGAAGTTTTGAATAGAATTGAAATTTTTTTTAAGTGTATGGCTAAGGCTAGTTGGTTCTCCCTCAATTTGAAAAAAATCTGCTTATCATTCTACTGCCCATCCTCTCGTGCAGAGACGGAAACTCGTTTTTACCCCGATTAACTGACAGAAGCAGAAATTTAAGATGAAAATCAACGTTGGTATAATATTGAATTAAAATGATTAAAGCATTAACATGTGTAACTATTTTTTAAAATATTAAAATGTACGTATGAGATAGAAGAAAGTTTTGAGATTGGCACATCCAATTAGTTTATATATGTAATTTCACATTGATCTTTCGACAGAATAATTAAAGCCTGAAATATCTGACAATAATCTTAAAAGCATGTATTCTACTATAGACGTATGATAGAGAGAATCTTCTTACGGTTAGTTTCCAAATAACAGCGTAATATCTACCCAAGGAAACGGTTTGAAATTGAATGTATACTATTTCATAGTCATTTAAATTTTTATTAAATCGAATCAAAACTGAAAAAAAAATACTTAATAAAAGCTTTCTTCATTCTACTAAATCGTATCATACGCAATTAATTCAGTTATATCCTATGACAGGTCATGAGTCTCGGTTACCATGCTGATGACTTTCTATTTATGCTGGAGCTCTATTACTATTATCGTATTATTGAGTGCAATTATATACAATTGCAATAAACTTTGATTTCAGGCGTTTTTGTATAAAGAGAGCATTAGGTATTGCATCCTGATTTTAATATTTATAAAAATATTTATATTACGAACGTACGAAATTTGCAATGCTTGAGCCATTTCCTACTTGATTTCATTATTTTTAATGAAAGATTCTTATAAAATAAACAAGTAAGAAAAAATCATGCGTTAAGCATAGATTATGAAGCACTTTCCAACGCTTCATGAAATCTTTAACAAAACTTTGTTATTTAGGCAAAAAAGGATATAAAGCGAAATGTAAACAAATATGTATTCCAGTAGTGTTGAACAGCCCTATATTTAATGTGTCAGCTAATATACATACTATATAATGGGAAAATTTAGTTTAGCAAAAATTACCTAGTAGCTTGAAATTTCTCTTTCAGCAATTTATACTAATAGATGGAAACATACTTGAATACTTTGTGCATTCTTGTAGTTTGCCTGCTTCGTAGTTTGCCTTTATTACACACCAGTGTTAAGATGAAAATTTATTTTAAACTAAAACACTCTTAAAACAACTGAAATCACTTTCTCATAAATTATCATTCATAGGCTCCATGTATCCAGTTCTTTGCGTATATCATTTTATCTGTATTCCACAAACATTTCTTAGCAAATTTAATGCAGTTCAGCGTAAAAATGCATAATTTATTTAAGAATCACCTTTTAGTAATTTATGCTCATATTCAGTAACGTTGGCGAACACTTTTGGATAGCCCTGTATATTAACTATAGCATTTATACACATCAAATAATATGCATAAATTTAGTGAAATTTATACGCTCATATCATAATTAAAATGCATTTCATCCATCCATCAGCTATCATCGGATACATATACATACAGTACTTCGGAAAGAATGTACTATTTGAAATGTTTTGTGTGTCCCTGTAAATACTAGATACTTTATATTAAGGAAGGCAGTATCGTGTAATTTATATTAAGCTTTATTAACATACATCAATTTGAAACAGTTTAATATATTTAAAATATGTCACACACAAATCCTCCTTTTACCATTATTTATTGGAATTCTTTTGTGTGGCCCTGTTAATGAATAAGAGCTGCATTTTTACTTTATATTTCATAGAATGCATATTTTAATGCACCTCGTAAAAGCATATAAAATTTAATATGCATGACAGAGTATAACATCTTTAAAATTCTTTTGAAACGATTTTTCCTCATAGACCGTAATGTAATGGGAAACTTTTGATTCTCCCCGTAGATAAACTAATCATGGTAGAAACTTCATTTTCAATTGGGTTCATGCTAAGGTAAACGTCAATAACATCCTAAACTTTTATGGCAATCCGAGTATATTTACGTGAGTTAGAGAGCGGAAAGACGGCCAGACAAACCAAATGCATAAGCATTTTTCAACTTTGTTGGAAAGTGCGAAAAAATATAGAGTATTAAAGTTTATTTTGTCCCTTTTTAATGCACCTTTCTAAGCGAAGTCAAAAATTTTATGCTATTATCTTTTCAGAAAACTGAAACCTGTCAACATAATTTAAAAAGAGTAAGTGTTGGCTTTACATTAAAATACTAACTAAGCATAGATTTTTTATCGGCTACACTTCAAATGACACACAAATACTGAAAAAAAAAATGTTTGGCAAATTTTACCCGCATATTGCACATTGCTTTCGTTCATATTTTAGTGTTAAGATATTTTAGATTCATTCATTCTTTCTACATTCTTTTTAAAGAAACATTCGTATAATTAAAATAAATAAATGGCTTTTTTTCGCATAAATTCTCACATATTTTTATATAAAGGCTAAATTTTACGCTGTTATCTACACAGAAAACATTAAACTTCCAAAATAGTATAAAAGAGACAAGAAGTTAGAAATCAATTCTTCAGTTTGAAATACCGGAAATGACAATAAAAGACAATAGGTGTGGCATTTAGCAGTGAGCTTTTTCAATATATATATATTTTTTTCACAATGAATGTGAAAAGATGCAGTTTGTGTGTTGATAATGGATCGAACGCCTATATTTCACTCCTATTCTCTTGAAAATAAGATAATTTTATCTCTTTCAGCTGCGCATTATAGTCTTTCCCCGGGTCATAATTTTTACAGGTCTTTTTATTTTCACGTAATGAGGCTTAAAATAAAAGACTCGTTTTGAAAGCAATTTTTTCTATCGCAACTTTATATATATGTGTGTCTGTACTATCATATTGGTTTTCAAATCTTGACAAAATAAAAGAAAGTATTACGAAATATATGAACATTTTTTACTATGTGTTGAAAATTAAATTTTGAGGTCATCGCTTGAATTTTTAATGCAGTTTTAAACATTAATAGAAATTGCTTTATTATTTTTCGTCTATGCTCAAGTAACTTAGCAAAATTTTCAATTCAATCTATCAGAAAAAAATTAGATAATTTATTTTCAATTCTATTTTATATTTATTGTTGTTATATCGATGTTTCGATATAACCAGTTTTTCAAACCTTTTGGTTTGCATTAAGGGAATAAAATTATATATCCAAATTTTTCTAGACATTAATTAGAAGCGATTTATGCTATTGAGATGAATCCGACATCAGACCAGATTTCTTAATCAAGAAGGTTCTCCAGGTGAATAGTGACCGCTAGGTTCAGACCAAGATAGCTCAGCTCACTGAGCATTGGCATCTTAATGTCCATGGTTTGAATCTTGGCCTGACAATTTTTCAATTAGTTTGAAATTTACATTTCAAGGGATTTATTTACCAATTAAAACAAATGAATTAAAATACATAAAATATTAAGATAATAAAAATAGGCTTTCAATATGCTAGAAAATTTTACAAAATTGTTATCTTACAAATAGTTGATCATTTTATGCACCATGATAAAGAAATATTTAAATAATAAAATAAAGTTTTTAATTTTGTTTATAAAAATAATTATTTTTTTTTAATTTATAAAATAATATTAATATAAGTTAAAATTTATATAATATTTATTTTTGAATATATAGCCATAAGTTTCCTATTAATATTAATTAAAATTTCAACTAAATTTGCAGTCTTAACAGTGATAAATATTTCAATAACATTTCGAAAAGCAGTTGAAACTTTTATGCGTTTGTGCACGATTGATTGCATCCGGCGCTGCATTTTGTATTGATTATTAATTATTATCATTAATCTAAAAGAAGTATGAAAAAAATCTGTTAACTTCTAAGAAACTATTCATTCTTCAATTTATAAATAAATATAGTTCATATTAAATGATATTAAACATAATCCTATAAAAATATAAATATGTAAGTAGCACTTTTAAAGTGGTATTTTCCTTCAGTGAAGTTATTCAAGATTTAATTCTCCTGAATAATTACTTTCGGAAATTCTTAGTTAGAAAATACATTTCTTTAAATTCGTGAAAAAATAGAAATAAACTTGTTGCATTCTTTCTGAATTCACGCAACTTCGAAGAATGTTCCTTTATTTTGGTATGCTGCCACAACCGATATAACTACGTGATATCCAGCACTTTAGAAAGATTGTCAAAAAAATAGCAAACTTTACCAATTAAAATTAACGAACAATTTATTTAAATATTATTTGCATAAAACAAAACAATATTTATAATTAAGAACTTGGATATAGATGATCCGGTCCTGCAATAAGTTAAACAGAGTAAATACATTTCTGCGTAGTGTGTTACATATTAAAACATCTATATCTATCATGATTTAATACAGCATTATTTCCGTTGTCATCATTTGAATGAATAGAATTAATAGAGCATTTATAAGGAGGAACGAAAGATCAACATTACATTACTGCCTATGGGGAAAATCGTTTGCAGTGTTATTGATGAAATTACACAAGTTCAAACAGAATGTAATTAATGCGCTTCATTGAGACGCAATACAACCCTCATGTTGTAGAATATGCTGCGAATATCTTTCATTTATCACAAAATAATTCTGTTATATCATAACCTATTTTGAAACTGGCATTCTTGTATGAACAGTTTGCACTATTGAAGTGTGTTTTCAGTTTCGGTATACGTTTTTAGCCTTAACCAGATTTTAGTACATTGCATCATGTGGAAAAGCTCGAAAGATAATGTACAAGGATTTTTTCTCCTCAGAAAAACCGTAAGTATCACTATCTACTGACATCAATTAGTGAAACTTTTTTTCTTTTTAAATTATATTATTCATGTTAGAATTTAATTGAATGTAGCATACTAAGATATTCTTGTAGTGTGTAAATAAATTCATATACAAAAATACACAAAAATCTCGATACATTATCGTCTATGAATAATAACTACTAAAGTGTGATTTTAGTTGTGTTGTGCTTTAAATAGCAAAATGAAATGGTCACAAATCATGTGGTATGTATCGAGATGCACATATGTTACGTAATCAGTTTAAGGAAAGAGGTTTTAACACTTAATATCATAAAGCTCTTAGGAGAGTTTAGGGGAGATTGTTTTTTGACATCGTTGTTACTTTTGATGCAACCAAAGTTTTTCTTTTTTTGTCAAAATTTTCTTTACATCATAAATATATATATATATATATATATCTGCGATGTTATTTGTAGTGTCTATTTGTATAATAATTCAAAGTTATAAAACTATTAAAGGATTACAATATCATTTAATTCAAAAATACTGAATGTCCCGACATTCGGCATTCGTATTTTTCTATATATATGGGACCGTTCAAGTATTACGTAAGCACTAAAGGGGGAGGGGAGGGTCCAGAGTCTGCTTATTTTTTCTGACAAGGGGGAGGTGGGGTTTACGACAATTCTTACGTAAGCATTACGTGTAGGATTAATAATGTAAAGGATTGGTAACTTTTTATAAATCAAGGGTTTTTTGACAAGAAGTATTGATGTATAAACTGTCATAAAATCTTACGTAAGCAAAGAAGGGGGGGATCTAGAATTTGCTTATATTTTCCTACAAGGGGGGGGGTGGGGGTACAAAATGACTAAAAATATGCTTACGTAATACTTGAACGGACCCTATGGATATAACACTTTCTAAAGAAACAAGATAAAAGGATGCGTGTTTTGTTATTATAAAAAGAAATGTTATAAAATGTCATACACCTGTTTTCTTGAAATACATTTAAGCTTATTGGTTCAATATACAGGGGCCATAATAATTTTTAACTATTAATTATAAACTGTTTAATATAATGTCATTGTATCTGTAATAGTGATATTTTATTGTCTCCTCTTCATTGTAATCAGTAAATTATGGGAATAATAAACGCATAATGATATCTACAGTGTCTCACAAAAGTGATGGGACACTTGTGCTTTATAAAAAGAAACTGCAATAAAATAAATAAACAAACATGTGCAAAAATTTTTTGGGTGTGTTTCATATTTAAAGTTAGTAACAATTATTACATAACATACATTTTGTCAAAATATTAAAATATTAATTTAGTAAAAATACAATTGTTCAGAACGGAGCAAAAAAATGGCTCACATAAGTGATGGGACACTTACTTTTCCATCAAATATTTATCCAAAAATTTTACTTTTTAAAAGGTTTTAAAATTTTGTTGGATTTCCTTTTACTTTTAAAATATGATTTAAACTTTTTGGGATGGATTCGACTAATTTTTTGTGATTTCTGGAGTGATTTTACCCCATTCTTTTTGACGCACCGATTTTAGTTGTTGTTTTGAAGAAATGGTGTGTTTGCGAATTCTTGATTCCAATTCTTGCCAAATATTCTCTATGGGATTTAAGTCTGGAGATTGTAGTGGTGTTTTTATTATTTCAGGACAGTTATATAGCAGCCAGAGTCTAACGTTCAGAGCAGTGTGCTTGGGGTCATTGTCCTGGTAGAATTTAAAATCGTTATGAAGGTTCAATTTTCGTGCTGAAGATTTCAAATTTTGCTTTAAAATATCAATATACTTGTACTGATCCATTATACTGTCAATAAAAACAAGATTACCAACTCAAGCGGACGACATACACCCCCATACCATAACTCCTCCTCCACCATGTTTTACTGTTGGTACCAAGTTCTGTTTGCGAAATTCTTCCCTGGGTTTTCTCCACACCAAGATTCTACCGTCAGAATCAAATATATTAAATTTACTCTTATCAGGAAATATAACTTTATTCCAGTAATCAGAATTCTTATTTATGTTGGATTTTGCGAAATCTAGTCTGAGTTTTCTATTCTTTTCACTTACGAAGAATTTTTTCCTGACTACTCTACCGTGATATCCAGCAGATTGAATTACTCTTCTAATAGTCTCAGGATTAACAATTATTCCATATAATGCTTGTAAATCAGCAGCAACTTTTGAAGCACTATTTCTTGGATTTTTTTTAATATTTCGAACGATAATTCGCTTTATTCCATTGGATAGATTTGATGGTCGGCCAGGTCGTCTTTTATCCTGAATGATATGATTCTTTGATAAAAAGTTAATTAAATCCAATTGATTTTTTAATTGTATTGAACATTAAATTGAGTAGGCATGACTGGGAGAAAGTTTGGAATTAGAAAAGGGGAGCACGAATCTGATATTAAATTTGGACGTACTAACACTGCCTTATCAAGAACATATTTAAATAAGGAGATAAAAGTATTGTTTAATCAAAGTAAATTATGTTTCATATCTAATTGTAATCGTAAATCTATTATAAGGGAGTCCATTGAAATTTATACGCGTAATAATCTGGTTTGCAATGATACATTTTCTTTTATTATTCCTAAGTTTTGGTTAGAATAAATGAATAAATTCCTCGTGAGGGCTTGAATGGGATGAACTAAGTTGGAATTTCTTTTGATCATGGCCTATTTTTATTTTAATTTAATTTTTTACAATAGCGCGCGTGTTTTTGGTGTTTTTTATATCTCTTTGTCGCGTGTCATTTGTATTGACCGTGAAATAGTTTGAAATTTTTATTTTTAGTTAAGTTTTAGATCATGGTCTATATTTTAATTTAATTTTTTGCAATAGAGCACGTGTTTTTTTTTTTTTTTTTTTTTTGTTATTTATATCTCATTGTCGCGTGTCATTTGTATTGTCCGAGAAATATTTTGAAATTTTTTTTTATTTATATTATGACTATGGAACTTATTTGACGGTTCCGAAACATGTCAATGTATTTTATTTTTACTATAACACTTTTCTTAAGAAAAATTAAAATTGCTATTAAAATGTTCATATGATTCTTTTTATATCGTTTAATGATACTGAAAACTGTTGAACGACTCAAGTTAACTGTTTCAGCAGTTTTTCTAATAGATTTTCCACGTTCAATATGCAAATTAATAACTAATTTTCGAATTTCAGGCGAAGTTTCTTTTCGTTTAGCATTCATGGCTACACAGAGCTAAAAATCACAAAAATTCCAAAACAAACTGGAGAGAAATACTGCAGACAATTTTATAAATTACTGCCAATTGCTTTTAATTAAAAATAAAACCCCAAAAAATATTTTTATTGCTTATTTCAGACGATTTTTGTTGCATATATAATGGTGTCCCACCACTTATGTGAGCTGTTTTTTGCTCCGTTCTAAACATTTGTATTTTTATTAAATTAATATTTTTATATTTTGACAAAATGTATGTTATGTAATAATCTTTACTAAATTTAAGTATGAAACACACCTACAAAAAATGTGTACATGTTTTTTTAAATTTATTTGATTAGTTTCCTTTTTTAAAGCACAAGTGTCCCATCACTTATGTGAGACACTGTATATATCACTACAGACGTATTAAAAGAAAAAAAGAGAGAATTTTTAAACAGTAGTAACCATATCATCAGGAGGAAGGAGAATGGGGGATTGATAACGCATGATTTCGAAAGAGAGAGATGAAGTCCATAACTCCCAAACAATTGATTGCAGCTTTTATAGAAATTTTATAGATCATATGCAGAGTTGCTCCAAGGAGTTCGAATATATTTACCGGTTGTAGTATTTAATCGAGGAAATTAAAACGATCCCCTGTATGTTTATTTAATTGCTTGTTCAGATAAATATTTTTTCTTTTAATAAATTGTTAATATTCCTTAAAGTTTTCCAGACGCATATTCGTCAACAACTCGATTTTTTAGTTTAAAAAAGTCCTTTAAAGCAGATATTTTATTTAATGAATCAAATTAAGTATATTTCTATTTACAATCATGCGGCAAAGCGGAAGACAGTATTTTTATTTATTCCATCGTTTATTGCAGACGATAATTAAGAGGAACTGAAACAACTCTTCTCCCATGTTTATGAAGGAGGCTTCATTTTGTTCATTCGAATGTTGTCTTCTTCAAAATGTTGTATCCTAAATTGTAAATAATTTTACTTTTAAAGAGTAAATTTGAGTATAGTTACATATTTTTAATCATGTCCAGTGAAACCTTCTTCTTGCTCTTCTACAAAAACTGGTGACACTGTTTTATGCGAATGGAGCTAGACTTAATGTAATATCTTCATAAAGTATTCTTTAGCTGTGCTGTTATCTACACGTACAGGTATGATATTTTGAAATGTTTACTTCCGAGTAGCATTTATGCTCTAAAACTGTTCATTATTACAAATTGTTTCATATTTTGAGTGGATATTTTGCTTTGTTCTAAATTTTAATTATTCTGTTTAAATTTTATTTGTTTTTGTGGTCGTTAAAAATTGTTGTGCATATTCCAACTGTATCTATTGAAGATAGAAATATAAATACAGAATGGGGTAGAATGTTGGTAAAGGTTCCTAATTTCTGGAGTAATAAAACTGAGTTACATTCTGTGCAGCTGGAAGCCCATTTTAAAGTAGCAAAAATATCCATCGAACAAACTAAATTTGATCATTTGGTAGCTTCCGAAATATCATCGTTTGCATTAAAATGTTTGCATGTTATCGTATCATTAAAAAATAGCTAAACATACAGAAATATTACAAGCAATGTTTTTTTTAAATTATTTACAGTGATTACTTATTTAACTTGACTCCTTTAATATTTTTTATCATAATATCTCTCCACAAAAATAGAAATTACATATTAGGTCATCGTCAAGTTTATAACATTTTATTCATCATCTCAATAAAACAACAAATAAATAAAAAATGTTGACAGATTTATACACATGCTTTTTCAATAACTGAATATTTGATAACTAAAGTCTATTTTATCCGACAAATAACTGGGAAATCACACCAGCACTCATGGACGAGTTGTAATATAAATTATACGAAGTTCAACTTTATACGAAACTATTACATGTAATGAATGATTTTTCCCTTTTTTCAATGAATTCATATGTACCTTGCCTCTTTTTATGTTTTTAATACTTCCCGATTAAGTTGTAAAGTGTTTATGAATTTGTTTTGACTGTCCGCCTGTCCACCTGTCCGTGCTCTAACTCCCGTAAATATACTCTGATTGCCCTGGAATGTTTGGAGGTTATTAACGTTTATCCTAGCACAAACAATATTTTAAATGAAGTTTCTGGCATGTTAAATTTTCTTACAGGGACAGTCACATTACATTACGACCTATTCGAAAAATTAGTTTTAAATGAATTTTATGCTGTTAAAAATTAAAATTTATTTGGATTTACGAAGTACACTAAAATATGTTTTTTATAAAATATGCCATGAAAAAAATAGCTAGTATGCATTTACAGGCACACACAGAAGAATTCCATTTCATAATGTTTAAGGGGAAATTGCGTGCGACATTTTAAAATTATATTAAACCATTTTATGAATAATAAAATTGATATATGCCACTGAGGCTTAATATAAAAATTAGGTACTTATACTCTGTTATCCCGTCGACCAATTTCGCCAAATTATACAAATCGCCAAACTAAGAGCCAAATTATACATATTGACGTAATTCTTATTTTAAGTAACGATAAAACAAATAATAAGTAGAATATTAATAGAAATACAAATAAAAGGTCGAAATAAAAATCACTTAATGACATTTTAAACACGTGAATCGTATTTAATATCATTGAATGTGACATTCACGATTATCCATTATTGGCATTTAATCTTATAGTTTGGCGATTATTTTTTGGTCGACTGGATAACGTAGTAGTGCCAAAAATTATACGATATAGCTGTGCATAATACGAAGGGCACAGTATTTACAGGGTTACACAAGATTTCAAATAGTATATTCTTTTCAAAGTACTGGATATGTATCCAATGATTGCTGATGGATGGATCAAATGCATTTTAATTATTTACATATTGTATGGTATCTAAATCTATGCATATTATATGGTGTTTATAAATGCTATATTTAATATACAGGTATTCACAAAAGAACTCGCAAATGTTACTGAATATGAGCGCAAATTAATTAAAGGTGGTTTTTCAATGTATTTTTACGCTGAACTGCATTCAGTTTATACTGCATACAATTGACTTTTAGAATACAAATAAAATGATATACAGGACCACGGAAAGAATTGGATACATGGACACCTATAAATGGTAATTTCTGAGAATGAGATCACAGTCGTTTTAAGAGTGTTTTAATTTAAAATAAATTTTAACTAAATACTGGCGTGTAATAAAAGTACCAGTAAAATACAGGGCTGAAAAAAGTATTCATGAATGTATTCATCTATTAGCTTAAATTGCTGAAAGAGAAATTTTAATCAACTAGACATTTTCTTGCTAAACTAAATTTCCCATTATGTATTATATATTTCAACCGACAGATGGAATACAGGGCTGTTCAAAAGAATTTGAATACATATTTGGCTATAGACAGTAACCTTATTTCCCATATATAACGAAGTTTTGTTAAATATTTCAGGAAGTGTTGGAATGTGTTTCATAATCTATTCTTAATGCATGATTTTTCTCAGTTGTTTGTCTTTGTATACGAAGAAAATAAATCCCCACGAAAATAAAAATTCACTTTAGGTTATCGTGAAAAGCTTAACATTTTGTTTGGCAACAGAATGAAAGAAAAAACATACAAATCTAGCTTCATCTTTATAATGTTGCTTTATTTATTAAATAAATAAATTATAACTAAAGTATACATATTTCGACAAATAACTGGTAAATTGAAGCCGATATTCATGTCTCATTTTACCCATTATTATATATCGACATGAATGAAACTTACGTAACAGAATCGCTTCCATCTTTTTTGTTACCGAGGAAAACAATATCGTGGATATTCAGTAAATTCAAAAATGAGGTTATATTTCAGGGATACTTTCGTTTTATGGGCACATTGCAATAACAAGACGCATTCCGCGGAGTAAATTACGGCTATATTTCAGTTTTACTCAGACAAGTTGCAGATTAATAAGAAACTGACGCTAGTACTATTTTCGTGCATGAACACAAATTCTATGCAGCAGGACAAATTTATTAATATTCGGTACAAAATCAGATATGCACAAGAAAAATAAAATAAGAGTTAAATTTAGCTTTTTATAAAATAATCTAGTAGTAAAAAAGGAATTGTCATTAATTGTACATTGAAATTTACAATATAAGGTGGCAATAATAGAATTACCCAGTTAATATTTTAAATATTACCTCTGAAATTAAAGTTCGGTGAATGAATTCAGAACGACCGATCTGGCAACACTGGGGAAACAGAAAACTTCACCTGCAGAGGAAAGTGTTGACCATCTTTCCCCACCGTTGTTTAGTTGAGCGTCGTTTACGTTCTGTGTAAGAGGTGCTTTACAAAGTGCTTGCTCAGTGTGTTGGTTCTTAACTGAGAACATGAAGAATATCTAACAAAAGATCAGTTTAAAGTTTGGTTTTAAGTTTTGCCAGATACCGAAAGAAATTCATGAGGAATGGTGCAAACCGAACATCCACCATACTCTCCAGATCTCAATCTTCCAGACTTCTTTCTATTTTCACGACTCAAACTCTTTTTGAAAGAGATTTGACCATACTGCTGATATCCAACAACACGTGACGAAGCTTTTGAACTCTATTCCAAAAAAAAAAAACTTCTTGCGAATTTCCCAGGACGTGTATAGCAGATCTAAGCGGTACATAGTTATGGTAAATGACTATTTCAAAGGATGATATAGTAACTTTTGTTAATATTTCATCTAAATTAATGTTACAGGATTATTCACCGAACTTTATCTTTATTGTCAGAGGTAGTATATATATATATATGACGATTTAAGTTAGGGGGCAGAAACATCATCGCCAGGTTTTCCTTACTCCGCACAGAAGCCATGGCCAGCGACAAAAAAACAAAATAATTAAATGTAGAAGATCAAAATAATCACTCCTTGGCTGCTGCAAATTCATTGCTGCCTCAAACCATCATTATTTTATGTAAACAGAATTCTTGTCCAGCTACGAGACTAATTTCCACAGACGATAATTTTATTAAAAAAAATATTATTTAACCAATTTATAATCGACTCAGAATTTCTTAGGCAGACTATTTTTGTAGATGATTAATTTTAAGAGAAAAAGAAAAGAAATGAATTTATTGGTATGCACACTATCAAAGGTTGACGGAGGGAAAATAAATAAATAGATAAAATAAAATAATGATATTTTTTTAAAGGTATGATTTTGGAATAAATTTAATAAGACTTTCTTATAAAGGGTTGATAAAAACATAGAAGAAATGAGTTTTATTTGGAATATTAAGAAATAAAGTTTAATTAAGAATATTTTAAATTTAGAGCCATCTTTTTAAATTTACGCATACTGGAATAATGTTTTTTAATTCAAATTAAGAATTTATATCGTCTGTATAAAGATTAACAGATTAGATCTAGAAACAAGATTTTAATTTAATAATTTGAAGTAAATACGGAATATTATTATAAGAAAATTAAGATAGTATAAAGGTTAGTTTTGGCCAAAAAAATTTAAAATTTGTAATATATATATATATATATATATATATATATATATATATATATATATGTATGTATATATATATATATATATATATATATATATATATATATATATATATATAATGCAGCTCCAGCACTTTTAATAAGATTTCAGACATTAACAAAAACAATAAATAATTTTTTCGTTATTTTAAACGTGCTTTATAAATACAATCTTTTGAAATAACAATTTTAAAATATCAGCATTTTTAAGCTCTGAAATTACTGCAATTGATGTTGAATGTTACGCTTTTAGTAGTTCTTTGACGTTCACTTTCAAGATAAAACTCCTTTTAAATCCAGGCAGAAAGAACCACAGCAGCATCTATAATGGCCATTTTTGTTTATCTCCAACTGTGCTTATCATTACCGTATTTATTTATACAGGAATAGAAATATTTTAATGAAAAAATATGCAGAAATAAATTAGCTTAGCTATGCGAAAGTTTTTAAATGGGTCATAAATTTGAAACGGTTTTTTAATTGCTTTTTTTTATTCATTTGCTATAATATAAAAACATATTTTTTAATAGTTAAAACAATTTTTTAAGAGTTAAAACAATTTTAGCTTTAGAAAATTAATTATATTTGAAGTAAATTTTGATATTTTACTACATAGCGTCCTTAAATGTATAAACATGTTTTCTTAAACATTATGTACGTTAGAAAACGCATATTAAAAGAAGAAAAGAATAATAACATTTATTGCTTCCACTTAAAACAATACTTTTTATCTGCTGATAATAAATTAAAAAGGAGGCTATTTAATAAAACATATGTTTAGAAAGGGGTTAAAATAATGATTTTTTTATTATAAAACATAATTACTTTCATCAACTTTACATTTTGGGAAAAAAGTTAACTTGTCATCCTTTCCCCCCCCCTCCCGAAAAAAAAGAAACAAACTTGTATATAATAAAAAAATTTTAATCCAAATAGCTCGATTTGATTCGATGAATAAAATATTAAATCTATAAATATTACTGAAAAAGATTTGGAAGACTGGAGAATATTTTTTTGTGTGTCCAAATCTATTATTTATATTTCTAAAATCTAAAATGTATATACTTTGGTCAAAATTCAAAATTTGAGAAAAACCATAATCTTATGTACTAAGAAAAAGAATATGTACCTCGCATAAAATCTAAATTTTATATAAAGGTTTTTTTTTATTTAATGTATAAAAGATAAAACATTTATTGTACAAGATTTATGCATTACTTTTTATTTAAAACATAGGCATATTTTTGTCTACTTTAAGCTGTTGACATTCATTTATTTTTCACCGGGGAACATACCCAACCTAAATATGATTATCCAATACCAATGTATTTACAAAGATTAGAGATTGCACGAGCTGCATTTAGACAAAACAAAGTCAAACACATTTCAAATACTTAAATTAATCTAAAAAAGCAAAAATAAATGTATTAATATTACTTTGAGGAACATACGTATAAATTATTAAAAATAGGTTAGAAAGACTTAAAGAAGATTTTTCATAAATTTCTCCCTCAGAACCGGCTGGCTTCGAATACAGAACTTTCCGTTTGGATACTGATGTTGCTACTGTTTTATTACGTCGTGAAAATATAGTCGAATCTGATCAAGACACGTTTCAAAAAATTGGGCAACAGACGCAAATTAAAAGTTATTTCCATTACATTGTCAGACTGAACTTATTTACGTACCTAATCTCCAAATAAACTTAAAAGCTTTTATTTACATGCTTACGGTCAAAAATTGTGCATTTTACGCATCTTAGATTTAAAATCACTCTATTAAGCTTTAACTCGCTGATTGATTTTATAGAACCGACTAGAACAATACCTGGAATTAAAAATGAACTTAAAAATAACCCTATTGTCGATTAATACAATACAACTTAAAGTAAAATAACAAAAGCAATTTTACTACAATACTATTAAAAATTTGTTGCGTAGTCACTCCAAAGTTTCTATGGAAAACCGTTACCTGACAACATTATAAACCAAGCTCACTGGTCAGAATAGGGATATAAAAGAGCTGAAGAGACTTTGCTCCAAAAGTTTCAGAATTTTAACAGTGTAATTTTTTAACACTTTCGACTCCGCTTTTTTTTCAGTTTTAAGAAAAAAAATAATTTTAAGTTAATAACATTAACGCTAACTATCCAAAAAGATTACTCAGTGTTTAAAGAATTTTTCATTGTCTGTAAGATAATGAAAGTTGTTGTTTGTCATACTATTCAATTCAGTATCTTATGACAATAGGTTAAGGAAGAGTTTTAAGATGTTTAAACAATATCGTGTTACAAGAAGATTTAACTTATATAAGTTTCTGATACATTTTGCGTTTTATCACACATGATTCTTTCAGGATGTAACTTTTATTTTCAATTTAAAGAGTGAAATATATGTTTAAAATAAAAGGATCGCAAACGGCGCAAAGAGAATTAAGCAAATAATAATAATTATCATTATTACTAATTGCATATACATAAATAAAGCCATATAATACCAGCATAGACATATAATAACATTACTACATAAATAGTACCAAAAGTATTTCTTAACACAAAATAATATTCCATTAAAAGTCATGCATTATCAACAGTACACCAAACCCAAAAGGGTTAAGTAATAAAAATTTTTATAAACTTTAGTACAACATAGTAATGGAAGTCATTTTTAGAAATTTTTATAATAAGTATCTTAATAATCAATCTTTGATTCTTTATGTAATAAGAAAAAACTATCCATATCAATTCAAACGTAATAAAAATTTATTACTATAGCAAAAAAAAAAAAAAAAAAGTAGAATTTATAAAAGGAATACACAGAAGCGTTCTTATTTGCTCATTTTTCATGTATTTTAGTATTTTCTTTTTCTTTCATTTTTTTCCGCGCCAATCATTATTTAAGGCTGTTTGTTCTCAACCGCTCTGCACAATAAGCGAAAAACGTTTTGAAACATTTACAAATTATTTTTTTTGTCGGAAAGATATAAAATTAAAAAACCTGACTATGAAAGCGATTTTAAATCAAATGAGATTTCAAGTTTTTGATCAATAAATAATCTATTGAGTTATAAGCATTTTTAAACAAGTGAGAAAGATGTTTTCCACCCCTGTCTAAGCGATTATTCTTATTCTGCGCAAAGCTTCGATTCAAAACGCCCACTTTGACACTATTTTCTAAAACAAATGTAGTGTTTGAAAAAAAAATGGGAAGATAAGCGTGATTAGATAGTTTCTGCTTATTTCATGCATTTCATTTTAGCACCTTCTAATTTCATGCATGTCCGAGTAAATTAAATTAAAATTTATTTACAAAATTGACCTTTTTGATATAAGAAAAGCTTTTATTGTTCAATACCGTTACTTTTTTTATCATTTGCTAATTTAGCAAAGTTTTTATCTATCAATATTTTGGTTTAGTAATAATTGTAATAAGCAGCGTTATTTCTTGAATTTTTTATTACAATATCTATCACTATTTTCGAATAATAAATATCAGATTTCTATAATTAAATAAATGGTTATCATCAATTAGAAATAGTGGCTGATATTTTTTTAATTTAAAAAATCCGCTAAATGGGCAAAACTGAAGGATAGCAAATAAATTTATGTCTGTTTTTATGAATTCGAGATTTTTTAACTCTAAAACATCGAACTTATCGCGCAGATGTGAAACGACGCAATAACCATTAGCGTGTTAAATGGAATGTTTTAAAATTAGTTTAAACTTTAACATTAGATTAAATTAGGCATTCGCATTAAATTTTTGTACAATCCGGGCGTTAGAAAGTGAGATTTGCTGCCAAATAATATAAATAAATATGAAAATAAACCTAATAATTTTTTATGCTTACTTATATACATAATTGATACATTCAAAAAAATTATGCATACATTATTCTTATTTTTCATACACAGTTTACTTTCGCTTGTATATGTTACAGGCCAAACCCGATTTTAAGCCAAACTAGATTGGCCTAGGCCAGACTAGTCTATCCTAATGCCCATCGGATAAACTAGTTTTTCCTAGGCCAAACTAGTCTATCCTAAAGCCCATCGGATAATCTAGTTTTTCCTAGGCCAAACTAGTCTATCCGAACGCCCATCGGATAGACTAGTATTTCCTATGCCAAACTAGCTTGGCCGAACGGTCAATAGGATAAACTAGTTTAGACTGCTATTCATGGGTTTGAACTAGTTTGTCCTAGGCCGATCTAGGTTGTCCTAGGCCAATTCAACTTGGAGTGATTTTATTGAATCTAAAGAACGCCACGGCGCCAACTTTCTAATTTTGATCTAATTTATCCTAGGCCGATGCAATTTGGTGCGATTTTATCTTACAGACTATCAAAGGCTGAGAGCTAATGTGCTCGCTGATTCTGTTAGTGTGTATGTAACCGTGTACATATGTATGTACGTATGTATGTACGTAATGCAATAATTCCTGATAGAAATATCCGATTTGCTTCTAATTTTGGACATAGATTTATCCTGATAACGAATTTCCCTGATTAGTTTCAGGAGTTCATAGCATAAGAATAAGGGGAGGGGAACAAAAGGCTAATCTGCATCCCCTCCCCTCCTTAATTTAGATAAGTCAGTTTTTCATGCAAAAGTATCAGATTTTATTAAAATTTTAGGTATAAGATCATTTTGATTAGGCACCTCAATGGATTACTTGTGGGTGTTCATTGTTTACGTATAAAGAAAGGAGGAAAGGGGGGGAGGTAACTCCTTAATTTATGTAAATAGGTTTTTCACGGAAAATTTACCGATTTGTTTCAAATTTTTTATGTATGTTCCTCCTGATAAGGCGTTTACTTGATTAATTTGGGGGGTTCAGAGGTTAAATATAAAGGAATTGCGGATTATTTTTTCAATCGGATAAAAACTTTTGGTTTAATGAAAAGATTTTTAATTCGTAATATACATTGTTTTTTCCACACATCACTTCAGACGAAATTGTTCATATTAAAAAACTAAATACCCGACCCCTTTTAAAAATAAGAAAAAGTTTAAAGAAAGCATGACACCTAAAATGTAGGATTGTAGGGGGCGGGTAGAGCAAGGGGACGCTTGATTTTTTTTTTTTTTTTTTTTTTTTTTGCTTTATTTAACGTTTTATCGGCTAATTAAATATTACCCTTATTTGAAACTTTTAGCAACATAATAAAACACGATGTTAAATATTTAAGAAAAAGGATGCTGCATCAAATTTCTTGCATTAGTTCTTTAGTTCCAGCTCCTACAAAAGTTATGGCACAGACAGTGAGACAGAGTCATAAACTCACAATTTGAAGAACATTTTTTTTGGAATCTCGGACTAAAACGTGTAAATGCGCCAAAAACCGGAATTAAAAAATTTTCACGAATCAAACACTTATTGTAAAGATAGAAGAAAGTAAAATATATAAAAGAATGAATTTTAAATGAACTTCGCTTATTTCAATAGATGTGTTTGAAGTTTGAGCTGAGCGGATTCGTTTGAAATATTTTGAATTTGAGCTTAAACATGATTAATTTTTGAGGAATTAAATTTGAGTTTGAAATAATTCTTTTCTTTGTGAGCGTGCCAAACAATGGTTGGCATTAATTACAGCACTTCAAGTTGAATTGGCCTAGGATAAACTAGATTGTCCTAGGATAAACTAGATTGGACTAGGCTAAACCAGAAAATTGGCGCCCTTTCGGATCAATAAAAGCACGCCAATTCAACTGGCCTAGGACAATCTAGATCGGCCTAGGATAAACTAGTCTAAACCAATGAATAGTAGGCTAACCTAGTCTATCCGATGGGCGTTCGGATAGACTAGTTTGGCCTAGGAAAAACTAGTTTATCCGATGGGTGCTCGGATAGACCAGTTTGGCCTAGGAAAAACTAGTTTATCCAATGGGCGTTAGGATAGACTAGTTTGGCCTAGGAAAAACTAGTTTATCCGATGGCCGTTAGGATAGACTAGTATGGCCTAGGCCAATTTGTTTGGCCTAAAATCGGGTTTGTCCTGTAACATATACAAAACTAAACAAATATCTTCTTTGCATTAAAAACTTGCTTAACTATGTGCAAATATCGAAAAGGTTGCTGGTATGTATGAAACGGTGACTAGGTTACCAGAAAAGTTATCGACACTTTTTTTTTCATTTCTCCAATGCAATTTCATAATTTTGCCAAGGTTTCTATACTGAAAAGTACCTATTAGTAGTATGAGAGATGTTCAAGAGACTGGAAAAAAATCTGCGTTGCCGATGGGATAACGGATAATAAAACGGGATTGAGTTTTTTAATCAGATCGAATTTATCACATTTCTCTATTATTTTTTCTAATGCATTTATCTACATGCTGTTAAAAAACAAATTGTGAAACAACAGGTAATCAACAGGTGATTAATTATCGTAAGTCTTATGTAAAATTGCAAAAATTTGAAAAACCGAGATTTTGTTAAATAACAGAGAATTTCTTCGGTAAATTTAGATTAGATTTTGTTAATTAACATCATTAAAAATACACAAGACTATGTAAATTAACTTTTAATGACAATTATTTAGTTTAGTTTTTAAAATTAGGTAATCACTCAATCGTCATAGAACTTCAATTTTCCGCGTAAATTTCAACTGCTGTATCATTAAACTTTTAACACAATTCGTTTCTAGCTGCCATGATTTTTAAACCCCAGACCTTTTGACTATGGAAGAACTTCATGCTGATTGAGCTATAAGAACTATTGATATTTTGTACAAAGTAGGTCTTTTATGATTCAGTGGGAAAAAATCTCCACTAAATCTGATGTATTAGGTAATACTTTCCTTTCTAAATTATTCTAAATAAAAAAAAAACAATCTGGAAACTAATATTCTTTCTTTGATATTTCTAATAAAAGTGTGTATTTTTAAATTCGAAATTTAACAACGATAACGATCTTTAAACATAGGCATGCAAATCCCTACGGGGAATTAGACATACTGTAAGGTCTTAGTCTAATTAAACTTAATCAGCGAACTTTCAAATTAATGTCAGTCTAAATCAGACAAATTCAACTGATAAATTTTCCCACGAAAGCAGGCTATAAAACTCCTAACCTAGGCGTCGCTCGTCTGGAACCATTTTTTTTTGTTGCTTGATTTTAGCATTTCGATATGTTTCGCTTTCATGGATGCTCTAAATTAGTCGGAACGACCTCAAAGAGGATAAGTTTCAGCTTCCCGAGACAAGTGAATGGCAACGCTGGCGTCTGAGAGAGAAGCAAGGCCTCCAATGGGGGTTTTGCAGGTGGATCTTTGGAGGATGCTGAATGAGCCTCTCGAAGATCAGAAAAGGATGCGGGAGAGACGAAGAGAGGGTAGTTGCTCTAAATTACCCGAACGACCTCAAGGAGGATAAATTTAAGCTTTCCCAGCCATATGGATGGCAACGCTGGCGTCTGAGAGAGAAGCAAGACCTCCAATGGGGGTTTTGGGGATGGATCTTTGGAGGAAGCTGAATGAGTCTCTCGAAGAGCAGAAAAGGATGCGGAAGAGACGAAGAGAAGGTAGTCCGTGTTGAGACCGAGAGATTGAAGGCACTCTGGAGCGGGGCTGTAGAAAGCTAGAGTAGCTGGCACACCTACCCGTTGTGGGACCTGGATTACTGACAAAAGGGAGGTGAGGACATCTATGGTCATCCGGAAGATAACTCTAAAATCCCGAAATATAACTGACACTTTAACACAGTTCCACACCGGACCTAAATTGTAAACATTTCAACTTTAATAAAAACTTTTGGTGAAAATAAAAGAAGGAATTCATAGTCGTCCCTAACTACTAATCTTCATGATTATTAGACGAATGAATTTCCTTATAATATGATAAGGGATATGTATGAAAATGATCTCCGAGAAACTTAGTCGAATGCATTTAACTGAGAACTAGTGTAAATTTACAGAGTGTTTGGCTTTTTTCCCTGTGTTTTTGCAGAAATTTTTAATGGTGCAGTACATGTTTAAAAAGGATAGTTAAAATCATAATTACTTCGTCATTTTTTTACAAAATCCTATATAATTCTTTCAAAAGTTGTGTGTCACAAATTCACCAAATGTGATCGCGAACGGAAATTACTGTGTTCACTTTCACACTTACATTCAAATCAGGATTATGATACATTTTCTTTTTAGCACTTTCCAACAAAGTTGAAAAGTGTTTATGCATTCGGTTTGTCTGACAGTCTGGCCAGATGTCCGTCTGTCCACGCTCTAACTCCCGTAAATATACTCGGATTGCTATGAAATTTTTATATGTTATTGATGTTTACCCTAGCACGAACCTTATTGAAAATGAAGTATCTACCATGATTAGTTTATCTACAGAGAGAATCAAAATTCCCCATTACATTACGGCCTATGGGGAAAAATCGTTAATATACTCGGATTGCCATGAAATTTTAGGACGTTATTGACGTTTACCCTTGCACAAGTCCTATTGAAAATGAAGTTTCTACCATGATTAGTTTATCTACAGGGCGAATCAAAATTTTCCCATTACATTACGGCTTATGGGGAAAATCGTTAATATACTCAGATTGCCATAAAATTTTAGGACGTTATTGACGTTTATCCTAGCACAAGTCCTATCGAAAATGAAGTTTCTACCATGATTAGTTTATCTACTGGGCGAATCAAAAGTTTCCCATTACATTACGGCCTATGAGGAAAAATCGTTAATATACTCGGATTGCCATGAAATTTTAGAACGTTATTGACATTTACCTTAGCACGAACCCTATTGAAAATGAAGTTTCTACCCTGATTAGTTTATCTACAGAGATAATCAAAAGTTTCCCATTACATTACTGCCTATGGGGAAAAATCGTTAATATACTCGGATTGCCATGAAATTTTAGGACGTTATTGACGTTTACCATAGCACGAACCCTATTGAAAATGAAGTTTCTACCATGATTAGATTATCTACAGGGCGAATCAAAAGTTTTCCATTACATTACGGCCCATGGGGAAAAATCGTTAATATACTCGGATTGCCATAAAATTTTAGGACTTCATTCACGTTTACCCTAGCACAAGTCCTATCGAAAATGAAATTTCTACCATAATTAGTTTATCTACAGGGGGAATCAAAAGTTTCCCATTACATTACGACCTATGGGGGAAAATCGTTTCAAAGGAATTTTAAAGATGTTATATCCTGTCAAACATATTAAAATATGCATTCTATAAAATATAAGGTTAAAATGTGGCTATTATTCATTTACAGGGCCACACAAAAGAATTCCATTAGATAAAGGTAAAAGGGGGAATTGTGGGTGACATATTTTAAATATATTAAGCTGTTTCATGTAAAATAAAATTTATATATGTCACTGAAGCTTAATATAAATTATACGCTACTGTCTTGCATAATATGAAGTACATAGCATTTGCAGGTCCACACGAAAGATTTCAAATAGTATATTCTTTCCGAAGTACCGTATAGGTGTCCGATGATGGCTGATGGAGTGATGAAATGCATTTTAATTATGACATGCGCGTTTATATTTTGCTAAATATATGCACATTATATGGTGTGTATAAATGTTATAGTTGATATACAGGGCTACCCAAAAGAGCTCACCAAAGTTACTGAATATGAGCGTAAATTATTTAAACGTGGTTCTTAAATAAGCTATGCATTTTTACGCTGAGCTCCATTCAATTTACTGAGAAATGTTTGCAGAATATAAATAAAAGGATATACAGGGTCACGCAAAGAATTCGGTACATGGACGCATATGAATGATAATTTATGAGAATGTGATTTCAGTTGTTTTAAAAGTGTTTTAGTTTACAATAAATTTCAGCCTAATCCTGACGTGTAATAAAGATACAATGTAAACTATAGGGCTGAACAAAAGTATTCAAATATGTTTCCATCTAATAGTATGAATTGCTGAAAAAAGAAATTTCAAGCTACTGGGTATTTTCTTGCTAAACTAAATTTTCCCGTTATATCAAATTACATATGAAATACAGGGCTGTTCAAAAGTACTGGAATACATATTTGGGTATATTTGACTATACACTATTATTTCTCTAAATAACAAAATTTTGTTAAAGATTTCATTAAATGTTGGAAAGTGCTTCATAATCTATGCTTAACGCATGATTTTTCTTACTTGTTTTGAGAAGTACAGAGTGAGAAAACAAGTAAAGGTGAAAGTTATGAGGTTCAATTTAATTTAGAAATAAATATTTCGTTATTAATATCGCTTGTAGTTAAAATTTTATAGATTTAATATAAAACAATCTCAAAGATTTCAAATACCCGATTTTCACATGGAAATACTTACAATCACACTTTCTTTTATTTGATTTTTATTGTTACTTCACTTTTAATTATATAAGCAAAGAGAGAACTTATTCTTTGCTTCTGTTTTTATTCTATTTTTATTATATTCTTTATTTTTATAGGTCCTCGGGGAAAATGCAATTCATTATCCAACAATTAATAAAATTCGAAACCTTAACAAAATAAAATGCTGGGGGAAAATGAATAATGAATACCGCAATTTATTAAATAAATAATGCTATAACTAGAAATACACAGTTAAATTTTTATTTTGATAAATTTTGGTAAATTCGTAAAAATAAAAGATTATATTTTTTTGCCTTTCTGAATTGTAATATTAAAAGAGTTAATAATTAATGAAGTTGAATTAAAAAGAAAATATCTAATATTTGAAGATTCATTTATCTTAATATGTAATATATGTTATATAGTTTGTCAAATTTAATTTAAACAGTATGTGACATTATAGCTGTAGACATATGTGCAAATTTAAAGGAACATTGGACTGTGGAACAGAAAGCTACATAATACAATATTTCCTAAAAAAATTCCGATAATTTAATATCCCACTTTAACGTTATTCCCACTTTAACATTACGCATTATTAATACCACATTTGTGTTAAATATATATATGTAATTTTTGTTTCAAAGAATCTGAGAATTAACAGTTTGATCTAAAAATAGTTTTAAATATTGCTGTATATGTACTGTATATATATCTAGTGTCTGTACGGGTCACTAGCACGAAAGAAACTTTCATCGCTGTTTGATTTGAGTTAATTAAAGCAATTATGCAACTTTTCTTATTCCTAACTCCAACTACTATTTTCCCATTATGATATTGTAATGCAGTATATCTATGAAAATTTTAATATTGTGTGAAATTATTCACAACTAACCAGTTAGTAAGAGATATTTCAGCTAAAATCGAGCTAAATTATTTTTGCCTTTTACATTTAATTAATCATGCCTTTCTTGTAATATTCCTCAAATTAAGGACATCTTGTTGAAAATTATTTGTCCTTTGACTATTATATCTAATGTGTCAGCAGTAGTTTTAATATGGATTTTATATAAGCTTAATATGGTTTTTAAATATAAAATAGGGAGAGTGTGAGTCTCCCAAGAGACAAATTGTCTCTTACCCAGGAAGCCTTCATCTCTGGACTTTTAGTCATTTTTTATTACGAGTATTGCAAAAGCAATTTAAAATGTTGATTTTATTTTTTAGCTTTAATTTTGACTCCACAAGCTCATATTAAAGTTCTTATTAGTGTGTTTTCATCGAATTTAAAATTACTAGTACACCGAACCCGGGGTTCCCGGGTCACAGAGTAAAGGTGAAAAACTTAAAAAAATTAAAATTGAAAAGTCTAATAAATTTTTCCTACGTAATATGCTTTTCAAACTGCCAACTAATTCCAAACAGCAATTTATATGAAAAATATTAATTATGTTATCATATAAAGCTTTGAAAATTATCGGTACTTCCGTATTAGACGCAAGATAGAAGTTATTAGCCAAAGATCTTGCCAAAGAATAAAATTGCATTATTTCAGTTTATAAAATCAACTAAGAAAATATGACACACAGATATTCTTTAAAATACATTTTTGTAAAGATTAATTGATGTATTTTTTGTAAATTAAGTTTGCAACGAACTAAAAGTTATTAAATTGATAGGAAAAAACGAAATAAAACCAACAACATTCACTGGGTTTTATAGCCGATGATATTTTGACATAACACGTTTTTAATTACTATTTTTTTTTCGGTTGCTATGAAAAAATGGCAACTAAAATATACAGTGATCTGTTATTTTTCACGGAGAAAAGAGATAAATGGAGGTGAAGTATGCGATTAAAACGGTTTCATGGGCGTTGTTCTTCAAATTTAAGTCTCTTATTCGGTCCAAACGAAACAATCTCTAAGAACAGAGACCGAATCGTTTAATATCATTTTGTCTCTAAATGAAAAAAAAAATAATTATATTTTAGCATTCTAAAATAGTATTTCATTGTATCATGGATTAAAACTGTATCGCTAAAAGTTTTCCTTTTTTGCGAAAGCACGTGGTTGTGTTTCATGCAATGCAGCGAATTTTAGAGTTGCTTTTTTGGCATCACCTCCAGCCACGAAACTGCATCTCTATTCATCTTCTTTTTTTTTTTTACTCTATGGATATTTTTCCTTTTTTTCCCTCACAAATGCGGTACTTAAGTTGCCACCATTAGAGAAAATGAACTAAAAACTATAAAAAAATGAATATCTCAAAAACAAATTGAGATACAGTTTTCTAACAAACTGCATTTAAACGTGCATATTTTTCTCCATACGATGGCATAAATGTCGAAAACGTGCTATGTCTAGAAGTTTAAAATTTTATAATAGCGAAAATTGCAAAATTAAAATTCCATCGAAAAGTGTTGCCATTCGCAAAATGACGTATGCGTTACGCACAGATACGTTTGGCCTTTGATATATAGATTTACATTGTTACTTAAAAATTATTTTACTTACATTTTATTATAAAAGCACGCATAAATAAAAATCAATTAGTTTTTAAAACACTATAAATATATATTTATTAAACCGCTTAAAGGCATTAAATTAAAACCATAAAAGCCCTAAAAAGGCTTCAATAAAATGCGCGAGAATTTTAGAACTTATCAGGAAAAATTAGAATATTCGTGATTTGCCTTCTCTATAAATCCTAGGGTTTGAAACGCCATCATTGAAATTTTTCATGTTCCTTCTCAGTTTCGTTTTATAATCATTGCATTATAGATCGCGCAATTATAGAATATTTTTATTTGCCTGGATATAGACACTGGTAAAGCCGAAACATGTAAAAGAATTATAATTTTATTTTACAATTTTTACTGTTTTTTAAAGGAAATTCGGCAGCTTACTAATATCGAAATTTCGTAAAAATTTCGATTTTCAGATTTTTATCGTATCGCATATTATGTATTCACATATTATGTGATTGCAATCTGATAAAATATCAGAATGAATACTGTATATAAAACAAAAGGTACGGGTTATTTAACAAACATCTTATAAAGTATTTACCTTCTGAAAAAATACTTAAACTCTTTCGTGTTTCATCTGTCTTTTTTCCAATTTTTCATATTTTAAAATTACTAAGGCTTTTCTAGAAATAAAAGAAAAGACTTAAATTTTTTCCTTATTGCACATTTCACCATATATGAAAAGAATCTCTTATTTTGGATGTATAATATTTATAATTCGACTTTATAATATTATTATAGCTTTGGTTGAGAAAATTCATATGTACAAAAACTAGTCATGTTTTCTCTTTTTTCCTTTTATTTAGTTGTTATTTTTTCTCTAAAACTATTGTTATTAAAAAAATCATATCCTACATATTTTTAAATTTATCATTACTGACCAAAAATAAAGAAAAAAACAGTTGCAAATTTAATAATAATAATAAATAAAATATAAGAAATGTTTTAAATTATGTGATTAAATGAATTTATTTTAATCCTTTTGTTTTAATTTTGTAAGAATTTTTTTTTTTGAAATTTTTGGTTTAAATTATTTGTTTTTAACATTTATATAATAATGTACAGAAAACATTTCTTTTAAGCTGATAAATGAAAATTTTTGTTTTTGCTGAAGGGCCAATTTAGCACCCTTAACATTTTATAAAGTACATTATCACCTGGTATTCAGTTTTGATATATATATAGTACAAATGCATAAATGTAACCCTTTTTTTGGTCATAACACTTATAATATAACACGAGCAAACAGGTTTAATAAATATTTTGCAATTAGATCTTCTTTGTTGAAATAATCATTTATGAGATCATATATATGCTAAACATACCTTTCTTTACATTTTAAACATTCTAGTCGTGTAGATAATCGGCCGTCATAAAATAAACCAAACCAAACATTCTAGTTTCGTTTTTAACACAATCAAACTGATTTTTAAAGTTATCATACGATTTAAATATTTCCAACTGAGCGAAAAATTGTCTAGGGAGAGAATCGAACCCAGATATTTGGCTTACAAGTATCTGGGCCAAGAAAGCGAAGTATCTGGGTTCGATTTCCGGCCTGAGAAATTTTTTGCTCAGTTGGAGTATCAATATTTAAATCGCATGATAACTTTAAAAATCAGTTTGATTGCGTTAAAAATGCAATTTATCTACGTACCCATCGAACTATAGAGTTCCTTTGCTGTGGTCTAAACACTGTCCTCCTAAGCCAACTATCTGTGTTCGATTCCCGGCCTGGGCAATTTTTCGCTTAGTTGGAAATGTTTAATTCGTATTCTAGTTTCGGTAATTTTTTGTCTTTGAGGCAAAATACTCATTAAAATTTTGTTAAGCATACAAATGCCAGTTGTCTTTACAACTGACTTAATCTCATATCACTATCTGCAATAATCATAACTTATTTAGTAATTTCTTTATCGTAATCAATTTTCATCGTGTCTGGGCATGATAATATAAAAACAGCAGGAAGATTCCTTAATTTGTAAACATTTGCTGATGTCACGTCAGGTACATCTTCAAATTAAAAAAATGTTGCTTATGTTGAATGAAAAGATTTGAGTCAGTCTTTCAAGCAATAATTTAAATTTTAAACGAACAGCTAATCACAGAAACTTGCCTGAGATGGGTACGTTAAGTTTATCAATTTAGTCTGTTTCTGATGCAGCAACATTTAGTGGCAGCCAAGGGAAAACTCCTTAAATCTATATGAGTTTTAACTGAATATTTGCTTGTTTGTTGTTTTGTGAGGAAAATCACTTGTCATCTTAGTTTTCATTTTATTCTTTTCAAGGGAATTAAATGGTAAATTCCATAAAGTGATATCATGTTCTGCAACTTTATGATGGTACTTTTGTTAATATATCTTATTCCTTCGATTCCTAATATTTCATTCCGACCTTTACCCCTAGAGGGTGATGCGATGTATTTTATAGAGTGGTGCGCATTTGTTTTAATGTATCTGGATACCACAGTCAGAAATCGTTTCACTAATATTTTATCACGAATGAAAAATACACATAACTTCGGTTTTTCTGTCTGTTGGTGTTCTAACTATCGTAAATATACTTGCCATATAAATGATTTATGTTACTGGGATTTACCTTAGCATGATCGCAATTGAAAACAAAATATCTACTAGCTGTTACAATTTGTTTCAAACGACACATAAAATATTTACATCCAAATATGCTATATGGGGAAAAATCGTTAGCAGTGTATTTAAGGATGTTACACTATTTCAAACATAATTAAATTGATAAACGTTACGTAGATGTATTACATTTTTTTTTCTGTTCAACAACAAAATTCTTCATAGCATTTAGATTATTGCTGATTCACTCAATAAAATTGAGATAAAGAAAGGACTACAAGCGATAACTGCTGGATGTGCGTTTTCAATCGTGGTATGTATTTTAATTAGAACTATTTATGGAATATTAAGGGAGTGTATAGGACATATAAATAGCTAATTAAAAATAATACTTCGATTTGAACAGTAATTGTCAATGTGTTTTTACTGCGTTATGTGTTTCATTTCATGTGCCGTATATGATAATTCATATAGTATTTCTCATCTCACTGTAAAAAATGAAATGTTAAAAAGGAAATAATAATACGCTAATAGATTTTTAAAGTGTGGTGATGCGTGATTATTCCTTCTTAGATAAAATTTTATTTCTATTTAAAAACTTCGAAACTCTTTTAAAATTTTCTTAACGTTTTCTTCGATTCTATTGAGGCTTGCTTGCAATGAAAATGACAAAACTCAAAACTCCAATTTCCTCCGTTGCCCCAGGCAATTCAATGAAATTTCCTTTCAGAAGATATTAACTTTCGGGCTATATTAAAACGAAAAATTAAGATTTAAAATTTGATATTTTCTTAGCGCCTGTTTTCGGGAAATTAAAGAGCATTTTGAAAATGATAGTATTTGATTGATTTTTAAAAGTTTCCAAATTATATTTATAAAGGAATTGCATATTAGATTAATTTAAAAAGTGAAAAACGTAAACATACGACGCAAAAATATTTTATGGAAATTAAAATACAATGACAAAAATATTTTTTAAAATAATTAATTCTTCTGGAAATTTATCATAAATTAATCTTTCTTTTGAATCTGTTTTAACACAATCTTATGAATAGGACACGTCTGTAACTGAGCAATGTTTGTCTGATTATTTTTCTGCTATCCGCATGCAGTATGCTATAATAAAAAACAAATGTAAACCTAGAAAATTTTCATATAATTAAGAACGAAAATATATAACGATATCTTATAAATTATCCATTATTCCCAAAAACAATCTTTATCGATACAATCCAAAGAATTATATATATATATATATATATATATATATATATATATATATATATATATATATATATATATATATATATATATATATATATATATATATATATATATATATATATATATATATTTATTATTATTATTATTATTAATATTATTATTATTATTATTATTATTATTATTATTATTATTATTATTATTATTATTATTATTATTATTATTATTATTATTATTATAAAATCTATAGAATTTAAACACACCTAGCATTATGCAAAAACTAAGTTAAATTAAATAGCATATTAGAAATGAAAACCTATTTCCAGCAACTATTTTTTATTGACAAAAAATGTTTTCCAAATACTTTAATGTGCCCGATAGATGAAGGATAAATTATATATACAACATATTACATAAACATTTACATATACAAACATACATTTTTATATACAAACATCTTGTTGTTCACCTCAGTAATATATACAAATTTCAGTTTATTTGAAACAGTGTATTATCGTTAAAATACACCGCAAAGGATTTTTCTCCATAGGCTGTAATGTAACGGAATTCCTCGAGTTACTACAAAAAATCTGTTACTGCTACAAACTTCACTTTAAACATGGAGCATGCCACCATATACACCCATAATGTCATCAATCTCATGGCAATCTGACAAGTAATGATATATAAGTTAAAGCACGATAAACACTTTTTAACTACATCGAAAAGGATTAAAATAGGAATGGCATTTTACTGCTTTAATAACCCAGAGTATTGTATCTAGTTATGCATATGTTGAGTAATGTAACAAGAGCAGAACGTTTTGTCAAATTCAGTAATAAGTGACATATATTGAAGTTATTGTTCTTGTGATTGATATGTGAAGTCGAAATATGCCGTACTGTTTCAGCTCCTTGTTCATTCCGAAATAGTCTATTTTCTCTGGGTGAGATTCCTGCATCGGCTTGAGTAACCCGATTTTATCTGAACCCGTCCCATCTCCTGTTAGAGTCGGTTACACTAATGATGTTTTTTTTTTTCCATTTAATTTTTCGGAATATTTTTTTTCAATTTAAAATAAAACTGTACATTTTAGTATTGATACTATTACTATTTAGTATTGATACGATCTACATGTGATCATTTCTAGAATGAAAATAAATTTGATACTAGACATATAATTTTAATAAAATAAGGATTCTTCTTCTTTTTTCTAGAGTCCGGGCTCGATTTGTGATTGAACACTTCGGATTTGGATAGGTTTCGGTTTTAAAAAAAATATACATTTTTGGTCGTTTTCGTATAGGACCTCGAGATGGCTTTAAGTATACTTTTCATGTTTCGATTCTGGTACAATTCGACCCACGCATAAAACTTGTGTGTATTTTATCGGGGAATTTATTATAATAGCTTAAAAACAAACAAGACAATGATTTTCAGAAAATTCCAGAAACGAAGACGTATTTTAATATAGAGAAGCTATTATTATTATACAAATTCAATATGAAAAAAACTATTATTAATATTAATTTAAAATATTTACTTAATATAAAAAACTTAATATTATTATACTAATTTAATATAAATGAACTATTATTAATATATTTATTTAATATAAAGAACTCATATTATTTATTTGCTTCTATTAAAACAAAATGCTCTTTTCACACTTTTATAAATTGAAATAAGTGACATTAATGAAAATGTCAATATTTACTGTCGCTTTAAACCGAAATTTTTTTATGGTTATTGGAAAATCGACCCCTGGTGCTTAGCTACTTGATATAAGGGATAATGTATTATCAAACGTTTATTTGCAAGTTTCATTTCTTCCTCTTGTACGTATGTTTATTTGGTTTCTGAAACAGCTGTTTGTTTTGTTTTTGAGACGGAATATTTTTAAAATTTCGGAGATACTCAAAAAATGTTTATGACATCGTTTTTTCTTTTCTTTTTTTCCAGTTCATCGAGCTATAACTCTCATAAATATACTCAGATTGTTTTAAAAATTTTGTATGTTTCAGAGGTTTATTATAACACTAACGTTAATTAAAATTGAAAGTGTAGCATTTGTAGTTCATTTACAAGAACAGTCAAACGCAAACCACTTTACGGTCAATGTGATTTTTTTTTTAAATGCATTTCAACCATGTTGCACTTTTTCAAGCATAATAAATTTGACACGAATTTATGAATGCTCTAAAATAATGCATTATTTAGAATATGGGTGCAAAAATTATTGCTGATTTACAAAACTACACAAAATATTTCAAAGGGTATTTTGAACAGTGATCGTGATTGAAAAACTGACGAAATATTCAAATAACAAATTGCGTTTTTTCTGACTGATTTTTAAATCCATTTTTGCTCTCAAACACATCCAATTGAAACTTTTTATACCGTAAAATGGGGTGAATCGGAACACTGTTCAACTTTAACGTTAAAAAAAGCTACAACTGATTTTTTATTTTTTTATTTTTCTACTAGAAACTTCGGTATTGTTTTGTTCTTTAATTTTTAAGCAAAAACGAAACATTTTTACTCTTCATATATGTATAATTAAATTTTTTAATGGTGTTCCGATTCACCCCGCAGATAGGGGTGAATCGGAATAAATGCTATAATCTTTATTTATTCTGATTCAAACATTAATAGTGTTAGTAAAAACAGGTAATAATGATAAGGGATGAATAGGAACACGTAGTTACTGTGAAACCAAGCCTTTATTTTATATACAAATAAAGATATGCCTTTTTAAAAATTAGAAAACAATTTTTAAATCAAGAAAAAATAAAATTTATTTTAAGAAGTTATATTCGAATTGCAGAAGTAGAAAATACAAATTTAGCCCTGTTTTGTGTTATTCTTTACTAGTAGGCATTGGGTAAGTGAATCTATTGAGTAGCCCCAATCGCTGCATGTATTAATACGATTTACTAATACGCCCTCATCCCCAGACCTTAGTACTGTTTGCATCCCTCTTTTTTTAATTGGTTTATCATTTTGAGATGTTTGTGTAATGTTGTGGATGTCAGAGAATAATTCTGTGCAGTTTTCCTGACTAATTTGAAATTTTTAAATTTATTTATTGTGTGTTCCATGTCTGTTGGATTAGGCGTTGACTTTTTTGTTTAACCAAGTAATTTCTTGGCACCTTTAAACTCTTCAAGTAATTAGAACAAGCAAAGTATTGTTACAATACATATTCATAATTATGTTTTCATATATTACATGAAACTATTACTGTTTAGAAAATAAATCATGAGAGAAAACGTGTTCCGATTCACCCCGTAAATCTTAAACCTCTGATATTACAAGCCATTTTTCACTTTTTCATTATGTAGTTTAGAAATAAGTAGAATTTAATACAGAATATCGTTTACAGGTTTATCATTAACTAAAAATCCCCTCTTTTAGGTGTAGAATACGAAAAATACTGAAGTTACATACAAAGTTTTGAAGACTTTGAAAAAATGACGTTTTTGTGGATCCTCTTGGAGTTTTTTTATATACCCCAATAGTTGTGCAAACAAGTCAAAACTGAATTTCCCAACTTTTAATGTTATTACCATCTTATAAAAAAAATTGGCAACTAAAAATATCATCACATATATTTATAATGAATTTATTTGTATGACCGGGAATTTCGTTCCTGTTCACCCCATTTTACGGTAATTGTAGTGATATAAAGCTGAAATTACTGCAGTTTATATTAAAGTTATTTAAATTAAATGAAGTGTAGTATTTGTAATTAATGATATAAAAGTAATAATGCCATTCGAATACAAAGTTAAAACATTTATTAATATCTATAATAAATAGATTCAACTATAAAATGGATAATTTCAAGTAATTGTTCTTAGAATCATTAAGTAAGCTGTCTGCAAAAAGTTGAATTTCCCTAATTGTGCTTCATATTACCGTTTTTATATTGACAAGTTTTTTTTATAGAACCAATTTTTATGGCAAAATTAAATTAAACAATAATAGGAGTTGAAGAAAAAAAAGCGGATCAAAAAACTAAATCTTTTTTTTTCCTGAAATCGTATTACCACAGAAAATACTTCAAAAATTTTGACCTGTTTTGATATGCCAGAGAAAGTAAATTCGCGACTTCAAATTTTCCTATATAAACAATATGATAAAATCGGTGAATACAAGATTGAATTCATCTCCTCTTCATGGCAGATGTTCATTTTATTTCTTTTCTTCTCTCCTTTCAAATCAAAGAGTAAAATATTCAACGCTAAAGAAAAACTAGTCGTTGGGGGCCACCGTAATACTTACCCATCATATATATGCATACATAATATATGAAAATAATACATTTGAAAACTATTTATAAAATGGATTGCAATTCCAAAACAAAATATAAACGTGTATTTATATTTTTATTGTGCATAGTAATGCTGTATTAATGAGTTGCTGATTAATGTCTTTCGATAAATTATACAACACGCCTAACTACTCAAGTAGTGCTGAATTGCGAAAAAGAAACATCCTTATAACTCCAAATATAATAATCTTATTAACTAGCAGTTTATTGCGTCGGATTAAGCGTCTCATTACCAATTAAAATATATCATTGAATTGAGATTTGAATGAAATACAGGGTCATGAAAAATCGAAGAAAGTGGAAAACAGGATTACAGATATCTCGGCAACTAGTGATTCGATTAACTTTGTTCTCGATGCAAAATTTGTGTTATTTTATTGCCTTTTACGATCACTCCTTAAAATAAAAAAATTCGAAAATTTTTATGTACCTTCCATCAGAACGAATTTTTCGAGAGTCCGAAAAAAATAGTTCCGGATAATCGAGGTTACTGATATTAAATAGACTTCGTCCCATTTTTACATACTAAGTACATACAAAATTTCAAGTCTCTATCTCAATTCGTTCGGGAGATAGAGCGTTTACAGACAGACAGACATACAGACAGACGGACGGCAATTTTTTTTCTAAAATTATGTTTTTCGAAATCTCCAGTGTCGGAAACGTGTAAATCCGTCAAAATTTTTTTTTGCGATTTTCAAAACGATTGCAAGACTTACCCTATACTACGTATGATGGGTAAGTAATACTTATTGATATAGGAAAATATAATGAAACCATTAACAAGAATATGCAATAATTTCTTCTGAAATCTCAGATATAAATATATTTTCTAGGTTTGACCCTCTAGATCCCAAACCGCCCGAGATATTTAGAGATATTTTAATTCGTATATCCTAATTACCACCAGAGAATTAAAATAGCAGCATTGGCTTTACTTTATAACAGAAATTCCGAATTTAAATATACCGAAGTTAGCCATTGAAATTTTCTGGTGTAAAGTCAGATTTTCTGAACTACATAATTTCTAGAACGTGTTCTATCGTGGGAATTAAAGAGTTAAAGAAGCATTCATTAAAATAAACTTTCACTCGTTGTCGTTGATTTTGCGGAGATCTTTCTGAGTAGCTTTTAGAGTACACAAATAAGCTTCTTCATCTCTGAAAAGAAGATTTTCGGATGCTGAAGTTGTCGAATAAACATTTCATGTTTAACAAAAATGCGTTTACAAAAGAACATGATAAATAACAATAATATTAATGCTATTAATTTATTAATATTACTATTACTACACTATAAAATCTATTCGAAGGCGTTTCCGAAAGTAAATAGTACCAGAATAAATTTTCTTTTTTATAAATGCTTGTTTAAATTTCAAAATTCTGCTGGTTCTATTATTAGTCTTCTAATCAGAAGCTTTGTTGGAATCATGGGTAAATCGGAAAATGTTTGTGTATATTTTCATTTTTGTATATACAGGATGCGTGTAAAAGAATGTTAAAGTTATAGTCTATATATATTTTAGTGTTATCAATAATGCATAAGGTGTTCTGGTGTAATAATGCCAAGTGCTAATATTATGCATAATTATGAAATAATCTGGTAAATGACCCCCATGTGCTCTGCGCAGAAGGATATACGTAAAGGATAAGGAAGGGATACACATAAGGAAAGAATACGTAAAAATTATTTTATACAATTAATGAATTTTGATCCTCCAAATAATAGAGATATTTGTTTATGTACCTTATTTTTTTTAAAAAAAAAGCTTTGTTATTTTAATTATAGTAGAAAAAACTTATAAAATTCTTTTTTTAATGATGTTATAATTAACTATAAATAATATAATAGATAATAGATAAATAGATAAATATAAAACAAATAAACAAATGGAAATGCATAATTTAAGAAATGTTCCTTACAGGAAAATGCGATATGTTTGAATTATAATATATTTGCATCCTCTTTTTTGGCATGGAGCTGCATGAAAAATGTTTTGAAATGATAGAACGTTAAACCAGATATATTGTCGTTTAGATAAACCTTAAATGTTAGTCCTGCATTACACAATTCTATTTTCAATTTGTATTAACATTTTATAAAAAGAATGGAAGTTTGCGTGTTTTGAGCTAGTAGTAATAAATCAAATCTATACCTTAGTCGGATTTCCGGAGAAGATCTTTCTAAAATTTTGTTTTGTTTCGATGTTGCAAATGCAGAAAAATTTCAGAAATGAACACTTCTTGTCTTAATTCTTTATCTCCCAAATTATGAATTTATGAGAATTTTACCTTCTAAAAATTTTTTCTGAATTTTTGAAATTACTTTAGAAGGTTTATAGAAACATTTGATAAATTATAAAAGATTTTAAAAAATTAAAAAAAAAATAATTATATTTTAATTTACAGAGTTTTTAAGTAATATTTATAATCCACTCAAATCTTTATTTATATATTTATTTTTAATTTTATATTAAGATATGCCCTGTGAAACATTTGTGTGACGTTACTTCGTAAAATTGGTGGGAACCTTGCTGCCACCAATTTTATGTTTGACATAACCGATATAACCGGTTTAACTTTACAGTAGCATGTGATATTACACTAGTAACATGTATTTAAATTACACCATTATATAAGTGAAAAAACTGCCACCAGTCTTATGGAGTAACGCTACATATATGTTTTACAGTGTATGGAATTATAATGCTCTTACAACAGAAATATAGAAAAATTTACAAGATGAAACATTCCCCAACCCTCAATCTCTCAACATCACAAAAGCTGAAAAAATGCAAATGAAAAAAAAATTCATTTAGAAATAACTTTATTTTGTGCACCCAGTAAGGACTTTGAGACAACATAAAATAAAAATCTATAGCTCTTAAGAAAGTTTATCGTTGATTGTTTAAATTAATTTTGCAATAAGTTATTTAATTGGTTTTTAAAGTACTAACGGGGCAAAAAGAGTTAAACAATTGGATGAGTAGGGGCAAATTTAATGTGTCCCCTCAACACGATAATAGTTTGTTTTATTTTATTTTACGTCTTTTGAAATTTTAGAAGTTGGAATGTATTCAAATATTTTGAAAAATAAAACTTTAAAAAGATGTTTCTATTATCCTATTAATTGTTACTGTTATCATTACCATAAGAAATAAAAATTGTAATTTGTAATGTAATAAATAAAACGATTGTATAAAATGAAAATAAAAATATAATTATTATTTTGATGTATTTAATTTCTGTATCTGAATATTCATTTTTTTAAATTATAATTACTATCAAAAATAGCCACCCAATTAGCGACCCATAATTTTGAAAAACGTTTTCGAGTACCTTTTATAATGCATTATTAATCATGTCTCTCTACCCGACAAATATATTTTATGCATGCTATTAGAACTCAAACATTTTCAGCTACATAACTGAAATTTCCTCAACTGAACGATCTCAATGGTTGGATGTTTTATTTTCATTTAATTTTCATTTTTAAGTTAAGAAAACGTACTAAAAACTGTATTTTCTTAACTGCTATCATTCGTTGGTTCGGTAGAATAGTGCCCCTTGCAGCTTAATATGATTTCTTGTTCTCCCTTTATTTTTTTTTATTTCTGGTAGTGGTTTGAAAAGAGCGATTTTTAAAAGTCATTCGCTATTAAAAGAAACTCTTCTGTTGACTCTATTATAACAAAATGTTCCTGTAACTCGTAAAGCTATAGATTTTCAAGCACCAGGGCATTTTATATGTGTCCTAAAAAAGGCAAGGCCGCTTTTGTTAAGCAGTCTTGCCAGAACACCTAAACGCAAAATCGGCGCTAGGAAGATCGAAAAAGACTTCAGCGAGGTCTTATAATTTTTTAAAACGCGAAGTTCTGTTAAAACCATCTATAAAAAATGCATAATAAATGCAGAAATAAAAGAGAAACGTTAATAATGGATGTATCATTAAAAATCATCTGTTACAAACTTCACATTTTTCAATGAGTGTCAAGACTTGTTTTTTTTTTTTTTTTTTTTTTTTCCTGGCACTGTATAAGTTCTAAGCATACAGTATTATGATCATGTTTATTCTGGATGCGAATAATAATATTTTTTTTTGTGCAGCATTAGCAGAATAATAATAATAATTTTTCATTTCTCATTCGTACCCAGATCTTGAGAGGCTCTAACTCTGAATGAAATATTTACAGACTGTCTGAAATTTGAGTGTTCCCGAATATTTTTTAAACCTAATTTTTCGTTGAAAGAAATAGCGATGTAATTACATTTACCTCGGTTATTACTTTTGTAAGGACTTTGACACCGCTTTTTCCAAATACTAAACATAATCTATTTTATTGTGGAAGCCACAACCCTACTAAACTAGGCAAAGATTACAATAAAGGAATAGTAGTATTAATATTCATGGAAAAATAAAGAACGTTGAATTAAAAGACTCTAATGGTAATGACTAATTATTTCTCTTCATAAGGAAAAAGTTATTTTTTAATCACTTTTTACATACTTCTTATATAGACTATATCTTATGTACTTGTTTGCAAATATCACAATTTCTGAAGAGTAATCTCGACCTTACATAATCAAATGCATTTTACTTGACGAAAATAAATATTCAAAAATAAGAATACTTAAAATCAAGAATCTTAAACACTATTTCAAAACCTGCATGGGCAGAATTTATTTCAAAAATTTTAATTCATCAAAAAATTGATAAAAGTTATTTACAAGGAAATTGACAGTTTTAAGTGTGCT
The DNA here is from genome assembly GCA_964019185.1 of Maratus speculifer. Lineage (NCBI taxonomy): Eukaryota > Metazoa > Arthropoda > Arachnida > Araneae > Salticidae > Maratus > Maratus speculifer. The sequence continues at coordinate 206,795 of OZ025289.1, read as the reverse complement.
ATCAGAAGATGATAGAATTAACTTGACTTTAAATCTTCATTCTTTTGTAACTTTGAATGGTTTCCAAAAACTTTAAAAGAAACATTTAGAAATTGCTTTCATTCAGTTGTACTTCTACTGAATTCTTTTCATTTACTAAATGTATGTTTAAGAGCTCTTTCTTTGAAAATTCTTTATAGATGTTCCAAATCAAATTAAGAATTTTTATTCCTTAGGAGGTTCCATCTCACTCAACGTTCTAAATGGAGCTTTTGATATCGATAGCAAACGTCTAGATAAAAATATATAAAAGCTTTAAAATTCATTTATGTTTAAACATATCTACGCATTTTTTATTTTCAATATTGTTCTCTCAATTGATAAAATTAAAAAATATATTTTTTAAAGATCTGCATTGCAGTCTCTTTTAAAAGAATATTAACGATTTCACGCAATTCAGTTTTTTAAGGAGAATAGTTATAAAATAACTTTATGATCAATGTAATAAAAAAGAAAGAAAAATTCGTGCGTCCAGCATAAATTGGAATTTTTCCAACAAGTTAAGGATAATGTGACAATAATTAACAGCTTATTATGTTAAAATATGATGAGTAATTGAATAATTTCAAAAATACTTACCATTCTTAAAAACCGAATTTCAGAAATTCCCCTCTAAAATTGAAAAAATTCTAGGAGCAGCCCTATACATTACTTGTATATAAATATATCCGACGGGCGCGATTGGTTTCGAACCAGCCCTTCTCGTCTACCAGCTTCGAGAGTATAACATCTCAGCACTGGCAGAACTTGAAATTACAGGGAGAATTCGACTTTTATGTTTGTAATAAAAATTCATTGAAAGCTTTGAGTTAAAAAAGCTAACTTTGAGCTTGTAGTCCATAATTACAGGAAGAAATTCTACAAATTTTATATAAAAAATAATAAAATCTGCTATCATTCAAGCATCTCCTTCTTTTTATATGAAACTGTCTTCAAAAGCTTTTTATCTTAAAAAAAAATATTGTTGTTTTAAAACCACTTAAAAAAACTGCATTCTCAAAAAGATTCCATTCCACTCATAATTACAAAAAGATCTTTTGATTTTCTTTAAAACTTTCAAATTAAACTACATAAAAAAGCTAAATTTCGTTTATGAAAAAAATCTACACCATATTTTTAAAAATAATTTTTCTGCACTGATTTTATGTAAAAATTTATATACTTATGCATTTTAATCAGTGTTTATAAAAACATTAATGTGATTGCGCAGAATTTAAATGCTCTAATAGAAAATCAATGTGAAATGTATAAATTTAATATAATTAAATGTACAAGTCTAAAAAACAGCTGCATAAGATTGTTTTGGTTAATTTTACGTTTTTAAGAGTGTTGAAACCAAAATTACCTCCATTTTCCCACATCACGTACACGGGAAGTTTACATTAGAAACGCAAAACAGCGATGACAAATTTTATTGCAAGTAACTATTTTCTAAATTATACCTTCCGCCTTACTTCTTTTGACTCAAGTTCCTTACATTTTCTACGTGTATTTATTTATAGTATCACTCTTAGACATATAAAATTAATATAGGGAATCATTATAGGATAAGGTTTTTTACTCACGATAAAAATACCAGATTACAAATTAAAAAGAGAAATTTTGCGCTTTGTTAAACTAAAAAAAAATATTTTTTGCAAGAAAAACTAACTTAAAATTTATTTAATTATTTATTTATTATTTGCTTAAGTAAGTAAAAAATCTATAAAAACCAATCAATAAATCCAATGCAGGCTTTTGGTTGCAGACCCGTGTAGTCAATATAAGAACAAATTAACAATATTTTAAATGCATTTTATGAAAGAGTAATTTCAATAAACTGTTGCTGATTTTAAAATAGAAGGTAAAATGATTCACAATGTTTCATAAAATAACATATGATCTTCGCAAAGTTCTACATTTCTAAACATGTTTTTATTTGTTACTAACAACCAATTGAATCAATTAAACTGTGTGGTTGTCCTAAATTTCATAGTTATGCGTAACCTAAACTGATGAAAAATTATTGAAAAGAGAATCGAAAATCTATGCTTGAGATCATAAAACGATACAGATGAAGTGATTTCAAATTTCATTTCTCATCGAAATTATGATCGAAATATCTCTCAGAAACGTTATAAGAAACTTTTAAACCTTGCTATTATTCAAAAATTTCATTCAGATATTTTCGTTCGCTGAGTTCATTTCATAAAATATAATATATTTTAAACTGATTTTTTGTTAAAAAAATTATGGTATTTTAAAACAACATAAAATTTTTCAATAAATCTTCTGATTTAGCATTCTTTTATAGAACTGTAACACTTAAAATACAGTTATTTTTCTCCCTATGCATTCTTGCAGCTGTACAACACAAATAAAATAATATCGTCAATTTCAAACAACTAAGTATTTATTTTATGTTTGGGAAAATAGACCCGAGAGACAGAGTAAGGTGGTTCTTTGCTGTCTTAAAATTAAAACCCCCGTACACTAAATTTTATGTATGTGTGAAAAAACAAATAAGGAAAAGTCCTGAAATTATAACAAGTTCTAATGAGTAGTTTTTGAGTCACACAATCTGAAATATGTGTATACGCGTAAATAGACTATAAGAGCTTACACAAATTTAGTAATATTTTTTAAAAAAACATGCAAAATAAATTAAAATTTGATATTATTTTTTTAAAAATAAGATTTTTTGCATTGGACACTTTACCAGATATTCGCCAGGTGAATGCCTTCTATTTAAATAGAAATATTGTTTAAAGTTTTCTTTTCCTTTTAAAAGTTAAGTTTAGTTACAGTTAGAATTTTCTAAAGCAAATTAAAAAATTGATAACTTTTTAAAACAATTTCCAAAATGTTCTTAAACATATTTCCATCTATAGGGATGCAATTCGATAGACTGAAATATTTTAATAATAGCAATCTTTAAATTATTTTTCTATTACTTTTTCAAGCTCTTCTGGTCATAAAGAAGAAAGTCTGAAAGCGACTATTAAACTTCCAATACTTCTGAAAGAATCTCGAAGTAAAAAGTTTAAAGAGTGGTATCATAGAAAAATTTCATTCAAACCGTTTCTGTTGAATTCTTTACGTTTAGGTGGATATATTCCATGCTTTTCATCAACTTAAGAATCTTCACTCTTGAAAAAATTGAATTCCAATTACAATTCCAAAGAGCTATTTCGGCCTTGAATGCAGAATATTAAGGTAAAAGCTTTCGTTTACTGACGTTATTGCTTACACTGCAAATTAGTGAAATACTTTTGCAACACTAACTCAAAATAATAATTAACACTTCTAATTAAAAGCGTTTTTGATTGTCATGTAAATGTGTCACGAATGTTCCGTACTAGGAAAAAGAATGCAAAAAATGTTGTTAAAAGCTACATGGTTTCTCTTATAATGGATGGATAGTATAGACTGGAGGGGAAATTTATATTACTTTCATTTAAATTTATTTGGTTAGTGTCTTCCTAATATGTTATACTTAGGCTGTGATTCTCTATTACATTTAATGTCTGCTACATGCTACTCTTTAACATTTAACTGTTTTAATTCTATATTTAAATGTTCTACTAGTTATACTAATACAGTAATTGTATTACTAATTACTGGTAAAAGCTTTCATTTACAGACGTTAATACTATTAGTATGATATATGACTTATTAGTATGATGTATGACTTATTAGTATGATAAATTTAACACAATAAACGTCTCCCATTCCTTGATACAATGTGAAAAAGAACAAATCAATGTGTCAACAAATCAATAATAATAATAATAATAATAATAATAATAATAATAATAATAATAATAATAATAATAATAATACATGAATAACCAGGCTACCATACCGAATAACCATACCAAATAAAATTTCTAAATAGTTTTTTTTATCCAAAGTTATAAGAGAATTAAAAGCATAGGAAAGGATGTAATTTGAATCATATTACTTATGTTGCCACATTGATTTATTTTTCAGTTTATCGTACAATCTTCTTGTCCAAAAAAAAATAAAATAAAAATAATAATAAAAAAAATCCTAAGAGAATTATATGATATGTTTAACTATTTCTTATCTATAGTTACTGTCATTTCTGAAGAATAAATCTTGTTAAACGTACGTTGAAATCTGAGATGAATGAACCCATTAACAGAAACCGCCTTTGTTTGTACGAGTAATTCTTTTTTACTGTTGTTAAGTATGCTTATAAATTTGGAGCTGAAAAGAAAGAATATAAAGGAAGCTAGAACATTGTAACCAAGTTCAAAGATTTAATTCAAGTTCTTCCAAAGATTTAATTAAAGTTTTGTATGTATTTTGATACCGCTGAATGGTGAAAGCTACAGTAAATTTTTCTTCAAGACTCTATTTAATGAATAGTGTATTTTGGAGGAAAATGCTATTGACACACATTTATTTATTATCAAGTCTTTTTATTTATTTAATTATTTATTGGAAGCAAAAATTATCGAAAAAGAAACTATTTGGAGAATAATGAAGTAATGGTATATCGGTCGTAAATAAAGTAAAGACCGATAATAGGTATCTAGCAGTTAGTAGTGTCGAAATTGGGAAAAGTTTAAATCTCAACATTCAATTTTATTCAGCGTAAAACTCCAAATTAAATACATATATAAATCAGAAATAGCGGCAAAGATCTAATTTCGAGATAGGAAAGAGGAAACATACGCAAAGGATATCATTTCTACTCCACATGTACTGCAAGAACAATTTTTTAGCATTGTCATCTGGCGCCACCAGCAGGATTTAAGGGGTCTTGTACCTTTTAAACTCGTTGAAAATCAACAAAAACATTCAAGGTTTAAATTAGCGAATCTCCATAATTTTTTTTTATATATAGACATGACATTTAGGCTTTTGATTAAACAGATTATACTTTTTAATATATTACGACTCGATACTGACTAGTCTTTTACAAAATTAAACAATCTCTTTTTTTCACTCTGTAAATCTTTGCGCGCACGATATCTTGAGAACGTATGTATGGGAATTAAATGTAGTTATTAAACAGATATGTGTGTTTAAAATGATCTATTTTTAAGTAATTAGAGTTGCAACTATTTTAGTTATGACTAGTTTTATTGATTAAAAAATATAATTTTTTGATTATTTTAATCAAAAATATTGCTTTTTTATAGTTAATGAATTGATTTTGATCTAAGAGCTTTAAAAATACGTATATGCCAATTACGTATGCACGGTACATTATGTTTCATAAAAATCCGTGCATACGTTCTCGAGATATCATGCGCGCAATGACTTACTGAGTGAAATAAAGAGATATTTTAAATTCAACAGTACACAAATTTTGCAAAAGACAGTCAGCGAAAACTGATAAACCTAGAACGTAAACCTAACGTAACCTGAACGTAACCTGATAAACCTAAACGCAGAGAAAACAACGTTATTAGCAGCAAAACTTATATACTTGTAATCAGTTTGCGCTCAGGAGGGTATGCCAAATACTACCAAAAATACTCTGTTACAAGTTGATTACGTTGTTTTTTCCACCTATATTCGATAGCGCCAAATATCCCCTGAATTGCAAAATGTTAATCTAACTGGAACCTACTTTACAAGTTTTTTTTTTGTTTGGGTTTCAATATTTGTATATGAATCATCTTTTTCATATATTACTTATGGTCGCTATATAACGAGTTAGGTTTTTTTTTCTATATTGATTCTGTATTTTTACTCAGGAAAATTTAATCTTCGCCAAATAAAATTAGTCGATTGGTTCAGAAATTGATTGCCTTCCAATTAAACGATAATTCTAAAAATAATAACTAAATGCTCTAATAATAAAAAATAATAAATAAAATAATAACAAAATATGTGAATAACAAAATAATAACTTTAAAAAGTACTTTCAGTCCTATCTAGTATACGTGGCTGTCAGTATTCTTTGACCATGTCCCTTTAAAATTTCTACATAAGAATGTGAGTGCTGTATTTTTTAGATATAGACACTGTTATATATGACAACGAACATGATAAAATACACATTAAAAAAATTATGTATATCAATTACAAAAATTATATTTTTATTTATTTTGGCTGAATATACAAGATTACAGTAGATTAAAAAATGCATTTGTCGTAAAACTTATAATGTGTATTCTTTGAAAGGTTAATTCTTATGTTACCAAATTTCAATTTAAATTATATTCCGGTAACATTCATCGAAACATTCAGCATTAAAGTAAGGGATCATACGAAAAGAATCCCTTAATGATCTTTTAACGTAAATGCTCCTTTTTGTAGGAAAATAATTGGGTGAAGTTGGGGTTTTAAACAATTCACCCAATTTTTTTCCCCAACTTCACCCAATTTTTTTCCTACAAAGATAACATAGGCTTTAATCGTATACTTGTTATTCCATTTTAAAAACTGACAGATTGTTTTGAGAAAATAAAATTACATAATTTAAAACATTTCGCAGAAGTAATCCGAAGACTTTTTTGTCTCTGAATATTAGTTTTATAGTATAAAGAATGTGTTAAATTGGCCAAAGATTACTATAAAGAAATATTGGTAATTATAAGACGAAGTGATTGTACACACCTCGTGAAAACGAATTTATAGGCATGTGGCTTGCCTAGAAAATGCTAAATAACAATTAATCCTCTCAAGATTATATAAAATGTAAAATTTATCTTAAAACTACTTAATACTAAACTCTGATACAATAACAATCTACTAGAAAATAGTTTACGTTTTTTAGTTATGCTTATGCTGCTTGTAAATGGAATCTTCTCTCATAAATCCATATCTTAAAATGCCATATGTGTAGAATGATGCTTAAAATGTATTCAATGATTATTCAAATCGAATATCTAAGTATAACCTTTCTATAATGGAAAATAAATGTTCATGAAAGCTTTTGAAATAGATCTAGGAAATGTTTTCATATGCAATGAATCCGTTGCACATGTATTATTCAAAACCGCATAAAGAGAAAACAGAGAAAATGTTGTACATATATAATGTTATCACTTTAGAGCGGAGTGAGGAGAGAGGGTTATATCTGATATAATTATCATTTTTAATTCAACAAAATTTTCTTTTTTTTCGGAGGAGGGGGGGGGGCAAATCTTTTCCTTTGCATCTGCAGTATGTAAAAATCTAATTATTATCGGGTGGTTCCTCACCACTAAATTCTATTTGTTTTTGTCTAATATTTCGACTGAATATTTGTATGAGGTCTAAAATTTCAGTGAAGAAAATTAATAAAATTTAGTGGTCCTGCTAGCGCCTAGATATATACAATACATCCCTCAGTACATCAGTATAGTCTATTTTTTGTTATAGATCGAAAAACGGCAGCAAGGACAATCACCTCATCGAGCTCACAGTTGAAAATATTGGATTAATTAAATTCCGATTCATCCATTAAAACGCAATCGATCAGCCACCTCACATCTTACTGGAAAAAACATAAAAATACGATTTTAGTGGTTGACTCATAGGTTTACCATTATGTTTTCCTGCTCCTGATCCTCCATGTTTTCATACTTTTGGGTGCAGAAAACCACAATGGCAAGTCTACAAGTTATATACTGAAATAGGACTTTTAGGCGTTTTCCACCAACATATGAACTGGTAGACCGATTGTGTTTTATTATGCATTCAACTTGTATAAAGAAACAAAATCAAAAAACAAGACAATCGTTTGCAGTTTAACATTTATCAAAATTAAAAGAGAAATATATAAACGTTTTGAAGAAATATACAAACGTCAAATAATCATTAAAAAAAGTAATTATAAAACATCAAAGTTATAAAACAAATTTTACTCGAAAATGCATATTTTTTTTATTATTCTGCTGTGTAAATAATAAAACTTTGCGATATTTTATAATTGATCGCTGAATGATGATAGAAAAAACACAGAAAAAATGTTTATTTGGCAGTATAATATTATGAGACATCAGGCGCGTCATTTTAAAACCGTAAAATAATTAGTAATATACCGTAAAATTAGCAAGTAATATACCGTTAAGCAATAATATGCAGTTTAATTTATTTATACAATGATATATTACAGATAATTTTACAGCATCTTCCTGGCGCCATTATTACACTGTAAAATCAACACTTTTTTTAGTGTATCTAAAACTGTCAAAAATATTTAAAAAAAAATATTTTTAAAGAAGTCGATAAGTGTGATCGCACCTCGCACTGTGGATTTCGTTTAATATCTCTTTCAAAACACTTTTCTATTTAATTAACAAATGGTTGGTTGGTTGTATAGAGTTTACTGGCGCAAAATCCTTTGAGGGACATGCAGCGCCAAAACAAAGACTAAAATAAACAAAAAAATAATTAACAAACGAAAATTGTCAATAGAAAATTAATCATTCCTTGCATAAATGGCAGCACCATTATATTCAGGAATGCGCTCTTGGAAATTATCCACTATGCTATTTCAAATTTTTATATTTAACTAATAATATTCATAGCAGGACTTCGTCAAAAACCGCATTTAAAAAGGTAAGAACCGCTGCAGGTTTTAAAAAAAATTGTGACCCTACAAATTGAATGAAACCTTTATGAATAAATTATCAATTTGGTTATACATCTGCTTTATGATTTGTACATCGCAATCCTATTTCACAACGTTGGGGGCCATGTTAGATTCCTTACATGCTGTGATGGATATAGAGAACGCTTAGTAATTTAAATGAATAAGAATTTAATAAATAAAAAAAAAATCACTTCACGTACCAAAATAAATGATAAATATGACGTAATATGATGAAACAAAAACAAATAAGCAATTTTTTTACGTGAGTTATTTAATCCATTAATTTATGTTGCATGCATAATTCTTATATCTATTTAAACTTGCGTGCTGCCTATAGAAGAAAAAAAATAAACTGATGATATTAAAAAAAAAAAAAACCTTTAAAAAAATAGAATATTAGTCTTTTTCAAAAGTTTATGATTTGTTGTGTATCAAGAGGTATTCAGCTGTAAGAACACAAAATTTAAATTCTCTGATTTATGTAGTTTTATGTACGGACTCTGTAACAGACAGGCAGAGGACAAAGACGAATGGGGTTTCGTAATATGGACGAAACCCTAAACAATCGAAAATGTAATTTTAAAAATTATCCTCCACTTTTTTTTTATACTCATTGATGTATCTCTGTAATCATCTCTTTTATTTTCTATCACAAAATAAGGGGTGTACAAACAGGCAGATAGACAAACTCTTTCTTTTATTAATATAGTTAATAGAAAAGAGAGTTAATTGAAAGCAGTTTATGTCACGATCGTAATGTGACATTAATAAAAATCATGCAGACCAATACAGGTACTGATAAAGTTACAGAAACTAACCTTATTCGTTTTTATTATTGTTGATTTCAGCAGTTTTTGGCTGAAAATTAGCATGTATGTGCATTTATTTTCAGTTTAGAAAAATGAAAATCAGATGAGCGAGATTTAATTCACTATATAAACTTAACAATAAAAAAAATAATAATCTTGACACTTTTATCATGAAAGAGATTAGATACAGATCACTGTTCCGTAATTTATTTCTATCTGACAAAAAAAAAAAAAAAAAAAAAAAAAAAAAGAGAGAGAGAGAGAAAGCTTTAAATTAAAGTAAAAAAATCGATTCCTATGTGGAGAACAATTGTCAAATAACTGAGCAGTTTATTGTTTCCTATTTTAATAGTACAGTTGCTAATTAAATCACCTGATTTTTTTAAAAGATTTTTATTATCAGCATATAGGATTTACTAGTAAAGACTAATAGAAGGTATTTCTAATATCCCTAATGTCTCCTATTAAACTAAATTAACCACCGAATTGATAAATATTCTTGCAGAAAAACTTTCAAACAATGCTTATTTTTTCATGTCTTTTACAGAATTTTTATAATTTTTTTTTTATCACCGGTTTCTCCAAACATAAACTTTTGTCTAATTGAATTAGAGATGTACTCCGATTAAATAATATAGAATTTTCAATAAAAATTTGCTGGTGAGAATAATAAATTATTCTTAGAATATGATGCCCACATGTAGTCCGGGAAAAACATATATTGACAAAAAACACGTTGCCCGTATTAAATCAGAGCAAATCAGGGAAGCAGTTAACTTTATCATCTATTTTTCAATATTTAAATTAAAATTGTCAACTAATTATTAATTTTTTCTTATTTATATTATTTAGAATGATTCTCTCAATACACCTCTTTAAATAAAATTTAGTATTCATAAATTATCACATACTTTCTTCTTTTCATTCTTTATTAGGTAACAGGTTGCGTAGTCATCAAGAAACTCAGAGGATTTCAATTCTTTTAGTATCAGAAATTCTTTAAAGTACTGGTTGTTTGATCCGAAAAAGGATTTCTTTTTCGATAAATAAAGCAAATATTACATTATAAAAATTCTGATAAAAGGTCCTTAGAAGGTGCTTCCAGACTACGCACCCTGGGTAATAAAGTAGTTACGCTTAAATTTCTATAATTCCCTATTAGGAATCCTACTTGAGCATCCCATACATTAACAATTAATTTTACATTACACTACAAATTTATTAATGGACCGTCTAGCAGCAGTCAAATCCCAAGGTTCAGTCTTCATAGACACAATTTTAGCTATTAGATTATGAAATTTGAATACACTAGGCCGTCAGAGTATACCAAACTAAAATTTAGCTTGTAATTCACTTTTACGCGTTTTACCTAATGATGAAAGGGATAGAAGCATGGAAAAAGGGAAAAGCGTGAATGGAAAATTATTGTTGACTAACATTAGCTTTTAACATTATTAGATGGATAAATGTCTTCATAAATATTCCATTCGCTGGGGTTATTTTAGAGAGCCGCTAACACAATTTCCTTAGAGAAAATAACTTTTACCTTCTGATGTTTTGTCCATGCTAATTCCAGAATATTTTAACAGTTAAAGTAGTTTAAGTTGAATGTGAATTTATTTAGTTATTCAATAATCAAATAAATATTTCAAAAAGTTTTTATAATAATCATAATAAACGAAATAGATATTTTTAAATAAATGAGAGATTGCGTGTTTTTACATGATTATTATATTTTATATATTATAAATATTAGCAATGCTTACACAAAAATTTAATCTGTACGCATTATTTTTTTTTAAGTATTACGTATTAACCATAACATCGTGTAAAATAATGTGCTCATTTTATCATATTTATCATGTAGCTGAAGATAGGCAATTAAATGTGATCGCATTATAACATACTAAAAATGGATTACTTTTTTTTTTCAATCTCGATATTTTGAATTTGCAATTATATACAAAATCAACAACAATCATAAATCCTGTAGAAATTTTCTTCAAAACGTGTCTTCTTTGAACAACGTCTATGAATTTTCACTACTCTTCTAAATTATTACACTTATTTACATCTAATCTTCATATATTGTGAAAAATATTTTTCTACGGATAAATGTTTCCCATAAAACATCATGCAGCGCATCTTGCGTTATTTGATATCTCACGTTAATTGATAATTTTTTAGACGTATTTTGCAGTTTATCAGGATTCAAATTAGTGTTATAATTTTCTTTACGGTTTATTATTGGAATTTTCATGCCTTTTACGTTATGAAATTAGTTTTTATTTTGAAATGTACTTCTTTTGTGAAAATCAAAGTATTTCTGTTTTTTCTTTGAGAGGTATTTAGAGCAATTGCGTCATTTTTTTCTCTTTTATTGACAACATTACAATAGTGGCTTTAAAAATTCAAAAATTAAATTCTCACCACATTTTCCACATACGCATACGTCAGCACAACAAAAAACCTTACGAAATATAGCTCTGGCAATGATATTGCTTTTAGTGGATTCCATTTTTAGAAATGAATTTTGTAAACTATTTGGTATGCGCTGGATATGATTTTAGGCTTTCATATGCATTCCATGTTAGGTTTTTTTTATTTTTACTTCTCTTTTTTACTCGGAATTTTCATTTTTCATGTTTTTATCTACTTTTCTTTTAGAAAAAAATTTTCTTTTGTATTGACAGTTTTTTAAATTAAAAAGGAAACTCATGCGAATACTTAAATGACATGCTAATACATAAAAATTTGTCACTTATCGCGTTTTTAAATTTGAAGTCTGATAATGCAATAAAATTAAAATTTTACCCATCGCTGCACCTAGCACCTAAACAAATGCAGTTTGAATTAACCCTAAGATATAAAACACAGCGAACATAAACTTCTTTAATTGAATTTGAAACAAAATAATTATTGATATTCGATCATATATATTCATATGCTATGCTAATTACTATGATTACGGTTAGATATGTTCTAGAAAGTGACAGTAATTTATGGCATAAAACAGTCTAAATAGACATTACATAAACATTACAAAAAAAAAAAAAAAAAAAATGGATGAATCTGCACTGCTAAGCTTCAGAAATCCAACGGTAAAATTTTATCACCGTATACTGTTTTGAAAACACAATTTTGAGTTGGGTATAAAAATAAATAATTAGTATTAGTAATAATAATATTTCCAAGACGCACTTTTTTCAGTTCCTGATAGCGATAAAATTATTTAATGTCATATTATTCCTCTTTATATAATGTATTTTTTAAATTTATTCTTTCACTATGCATTATACCTAACGAAAAATAAATATAGTAAATATATTTCATCATTTGAAAATTTACATAGCCTTCCCATAATGTGAAAACAGATGCATTAAATTGAAAATCCATTACAAAAGATGAACGAATCATACGACCACGCTTTATACTCTGATATTGACATGCCTCAAACATTAATGATTTATACATTATTTTATCCATTTGGTTGATCTCGGTCTTTCTTTTAAGCAGTTTCGAATAAAACATGAACAGCGGAATGACGCTATTAAATACATTTTATATACTTATTTCATTCAATTTTATGAACATGCATTTGCCTATTTCGGAGGCATTTAAGTCGGTTGGAATGAATCTTTACGAAATTATGGGTATTTTGTAAGTTAAAAACACCAATGAAAAAACTCCATAAACGAAAATATCCAACGTTATTCTTTAATAATATTTTATGGTATCCAATTTCTGGAATTATGTAGTTTCTAAAATCTAATTTTTGGAAACATTGTAATCCTTTATGACCCAAGTAATAAGCGGGAAAAATTATACCTATGTAACATTCACAAAAGTAATCGCACATTTCCTCATTTATAAAAGCCAGATTTTACAATAGTGTCGTCAGAATAACATGGATTTTTCTGGTTGTCTATAAGGTTCATGGACATTAAAGCACAAACCTCCGTATTTGTCATTGACGTATTATTGTTTTAATTTATTTTACATGGTAGGCTCCAAAGTTAACAGCGCAAGCCATGTAGTTCTGCTGATAGAATATATAGGGTGTTTCAGCACAGCGGTTTCAAAATTCTAATAGAGATAGATTAATCCTAGACGATGGGAAATCATAACGCAATGCATGGCGAGAAAATCTTTCCAGGCGCAGTAGTGACGACATATCATAAGAAAGGAAGAACACAAACAGAGTGAGAAAACATGTTTATTATTGCATTTACGTTTATTATTATATTATTTACAGGAAAAAGTTAAGAAATAATGACAAAAAGAGAGAAAACGGTCTTCAACGATGGTGTTCTAAATTACGAGCTCGTGATGCAGGCGTAACATAACGCGCATATGAAAGTTCTAATGTGCTAGAAAATATCTGGCTTCCCCAACAGATCCCACGATGCGTGCAGTTGCTCAGCCCATTCTAGCATTGTTCCGGCTTTTTTTAAATGCTAAGAATAAAAAAATGTTTTCTAACCCTGTTCCTTTCTTTTCTTTCTTGTATTTTGTGTTATCACCACCGCGCCAGGAAAACGTTTCCGATCATACATTTCAGTGGTACTTCCCATCATTTATGTATACTCTTTATTCTGCGAAATTCTGCTAATCATGTACTGAAACACAGGTATCAATAACAGTTGAAACACAGTATCAGCTAAATAAATATAAAATATATCTATATTATAAAGGCCTAACGTATCTGTGCGTAACGCATACGTCATTTTGCGAATGGCAATACTTTCAAATTTTAAATGAAATTTCATAATTGCAATTTTTGCAGCTACAAAATTTTAAACTTATAACTATCGCACATTTTCATTTTTTATACCATCGTGTAGGGAAAAAAATTACTTTTAAATGACATTTGTTTGAAAGCAGTATCTTAATTTGTTTTTGAAATATTATTATTTTTTTTTGTAGTTTTCACTACCGTTTTCTAATCGTGGCAACAGGAGTACTCCTTTTCTATCAAAAGCAAAGGAAAAAAAATATTACTGTATCTTTATGTTGCTGTCTTGTCATTTAAAGGGAAAAAAATTGAAATTTAAATATCTTCTGTTATAAATCTCGGTGAATTTTGTTTCCATTCATAAAATTTGATCTACATGTAAAAAAATATAAACAGTTTAATATTTGTTTCAGGTAATAGCATCGAGACTTCAAGTTTTGAATCAAAATGATCAAATTAAAATGCCATTCTTTTTAAAGGTGAGTGCAGATACAAAATGTGCATTTTTAACAATTTCTACTACTGAGTTTTACAGAAATATTATTTTGTTAATTTGACGTTAAATATCGTTTGTTTAAAAGTTAAATTTACCAATATAAAATGCAATTTTTACTATAACTAATTCCGTTGGTTTATTACAAGTCCATGAAACCGTTCCTTGTTAAAAATTTTCTTTCGTCAAAATTTGATGGGTTCTACCTTGTGTATGTAAAACAGAATTACAAATAAAATATAAATCTTTGTCATCATAAGAGATAACGTATGGCTATTCTGTAACGAAAGTTATTACTTATATAGTAAAACGTCTCCCCAAGCAGTAAGTGTCTGAAAATGTGTAAGATAATTACATCACAGCGGCATGTTATATTTACAACAATCTCCTCCCAGGAGAAGTAAATTGCTAAAATTAAAGGGGCGCAAATTCTTTACTGAGGTATATAATAAGATTATCTATTGAGTATCTGACCGGTGTATTAAATATTTATTCTAAATGGAAGAGGAATGTTTTCGGGCATTAGCAAATAAATATTTATATTCCATAGGATAGAACTTACACTTTTTTAAGATGTAATTTTTTTTAATATTCCGTTTTTCTTTCTTTCTAACCGATGACCAGGCCCCTACCTGCCGAGTTACCTCAGCTTAACGGGTTAGATATCTGGTATTGGGACGGGTGACCGCCTAAATGCCGCTTAGCGGCAAAAAACATGATTCCTTCGCTTCGCGCGTCATCACATCTGCAATACTTTCTTCTCAGTCTAGCATACTTTGTTTTGACTGTTGCTTAACGTTATATCCTTTTGTATGTATTGCAAACGGCTATCAATTTGGTCTCGTAATTTAGAACCTTGATCAGATGACGAGACCTTCACCTGGCAAGGCACCTCCAGAGGTATAATTCACAGGTAACTTGGAGGACTTTGCACCCACGTCGGATTTTACATGCACCAGGCGCCATTAGCGTACATGACGGAATTTTAGATACGGCAGATAACCTGAGTCCTGTAACCAAATGCTATGAGTAAAATGTTCTGCCAACTTGGACACCGTTTCCCAACCTACTTGGGAGTCTGGAGCCTAATAGTTGATGCGTACTTGTCAAAAGAAAATGGTAATTTAGAGGGGAGGGGGGGGGGAGAAACCAAAAAAAAGGGACTCCGCAAATAGACAATTTGCACCGTAATTAATTTTTGAGCTGAACTGAAAGGCAAACTTAACTTTGCAAGGGGGATGGGACTCCGCCATTCTACCGTACCAAACCAGGATAAAAAAATAAATAAAATTAAATTAAATTTAACTGGCTCCGTGGGCTTTCCCATTGGAGCCGGTCCGGTAGTGCGTACAGAAAGCACATATATAAAGAGAGGCGGTTGTCAAAGAGAAGATATAAAATAATAGAACCCTAATAAAAAGATATTTAAAAAAAATGAGAAATAATAATTAGAAATTAAAAGTCATAACATTAATTATCAATGCTTTATAAACTGGAAAACTTAGGACAAAAACCTTTTTTAGGCGTTGGGGGATTCTTAGGCCTTTTTATATTAAAAAAAATTATTTTGTTTTTATTATACATCACATTTTACACATCCGTCTCTTGAACGGACAAGCAGTGTCCGAGGCGGTTGAAGCTTCTTACTATGTTATATTGCACAACTTGCTGAACCGATTGTGAAATTTTTTTGTGCTTGCAATTCATATGTTGCGATGTTAATATTATGTCTTGTTACCGACAGGGCATCCATGGCGAAAACACTTAAATTTAACCCTTAAGTATCGTACAGACTTTTTCATTCATGATTTACGATTCATAAAATAGTAGCTCTCAGAAGTATTGATATAACAATTTTTATTTGATAAACGTATATAATAATTTATCTTATTCGCTTAAAAAAGTTTGCTTTAATATTGATTTTGGGGTAAATAACCTTTGTTTTTAAAAGTTTACGTGTCGGAAAACACCGATTAAGCCGATTAACGTGTTAAACGACTTCAAACAAAGCAGTTTCTTCCGATTATTTGTTAATTTATTTATGCAAGTTTATGCTTAACTTTTACGGATGCTCCTATTTTGATTTGTGTGTGTGTGGGGGGGGGGGGGGCACACTTTTAACGTAATCAAAAATTGTTTTTTAATTCTTTTTGTCTTGCAATCTGTTTGTCTGGTGACTATTTATCTTCAGTATGTCCATCTTTCTGTGTAAATGCAGTCGGATTGCTATAAATTAAAAGAGCCTATTGAGTTTTAATATGACAAATTCGGTACTGAAAATGAAGTCTTTCGCTCGCATTTTGTGGTTCGTTTAAAAACTCATTCAAAAGAATGCTGTTGCATTAAGGTCAAACGGGAAAAAAGTTTACAGTGTATTTTAATGGCATTAAAAATATTGAAATTGATGTACATTAGTAAGGAACACCACCTGGTACTTACAGAGTGAGCGTAGCATTTACTTTTCATTTACTGGGACACACGAAAAGTTCTGTTATAAATCCGGCTATGAGAAATAACTGTTGAAAGTGCTTTTCATTTGTGATATGCGTCTTTTAATTTAATAATAATTTTGCTAGCTACTGGATTTGTATGAATTGTGTAGATCACAAGCACAGCTGTAAAAAATACTTCGAACACATGCACGCTTACTGAATAAAATTGCAATTTTCAACTATGTTATGTATTTCCCAACCGAAAAAAATAATAAATAAGGGAATTTGATAGAAACATTTTTTGCCATGAATGCGAACCAAAGTTATCTTTATTGTATCCTTCCGCGTTGACTGCTGGAAATCATGGAAGATCTGCAAACTCAGTCAGTAGATGCAAAAAAAGAAGATATATATTTAGGTATCAGATGTTGTAATGCAAAGGAATTTACTTCTTCTGCGAGCTAAGAAATATTTACTATTATTAATAAATGTATTACATAGAATATAGTGCGTACTTAACCATTACGTAGGGCTCGAACAGCATCTGTACGGCTTAGCATGTATTCGTGGACAGATGCTGTCCGAATCACCGTGTAAAAATATTTTTTTTACGCCGAAAGTCGTTGTTAGTTAATCGTTGGCTGAAAGTACTACGAGAATTCAAATATATTTTACATTTTTTTTATTTGCAGCATTTTTAATGTTATTATTTCTGTCTTTTTTTAATAAAACAGTGACTTTTTTTTAAAGTTCATGTCGCATAGTTTGTGATCGAGTCAAGGTGGTCTTTCGCATTATGTCTTATGATTTTATTTAGATTTTAAATATTTTCAGATATGTGAAAATAAAAAAAATAATAACTACCACATGATTTCATATCACTTCATTGTTTTAATTTATTTTCATAATGATTTAATTTACTATTTTTAAATTTTTCTACATCAGAAACTACCTGACAACGATTAGCTTCTTTTTTTATGAAGAAGCTTATGACACAAGAAAATATTTTAAAAATGTTTCAGAGTTCTAAAAAAAATAATTACTGCATGAATTTAACACCAGTTCATTATTTCTAAGTAATTTTATACTTATTTAATTTCATTATTTTGGAGTTTTTTTACATCACAAATTAAACGACAATAAATATCTCTTTCTCTTAAATAAAAAATTTGTGAACCAAGAAAAATATATCAGAGATTAAAAAATATTTTATTTTATTTTTTAATTTATTGAGAATATTAAAAAAGAATAACTCCTTTAATGATTTTCATATCAGTTCATTAATTATAAGTATTTTTTATAAAGACTTAGTTTCACTATTTTGGAATTTTTCTACATTAGAAATTAAACGGCAACGTCTAGCCTCTTTTTTTTAATAAAGAAGCTTGTGAACCAAGAATAATAAAAAAGAGAGCAATTTAATTAGATTTTCCCGACGCATGAAACTAAACTTCCTCGCTGAACAACACCTGGAATCTCAAACTCTTTCTTTCTTGCAACAACCTCGTGAATAAAATGAGAAATACATTTCCCTAATGACTCACATTGTTCGGCAGATAAACATTAACAGGGTACCAATTTGCACAATACATACTTAAACGGAAAAGAACGAGCTTTACTTGCCAGAGTGTTTGCTCTAAATGGCTGTTAAAGTTCAAAATAATAGCAGTCATTTTGGCTCGTAATAACAGATTCGTATAGTTTGGAATGTTCCGTACGCTGCACAAGTACTTTAACAAAAGGATTTCGCTATGTTATAGAAACTTTTAATGCGTGTTTAGATAAAATCAGCTGTTATCAAAACTCAGGTTTTCTTTTTCTACTTCGTTGAGTTCTGCACTGGTGAAGAATCACGATAGTAGATTCGAAATAGCTGTTTGCTACCTTTTCATACATTATTTGTGCATTTATAATCGTTGGTTTTCTATCTTTAAAAATACTTTCAGTATGTCGTTTGTCTCGTTGAAAGTACAACTGTTATATTTAGATACAAACTTAATTTTCATTACAAACGAAAATTAAAAAGATATTGCTTACAAAATGCATGCATGATTATTAAAACTAACGTTTTTAAGACAACTTTAAAACACTACTTTAATTATTGCTGCTCTCTACAAGACATCGGTTAATATAAGATGTTCATAGAGTTATTAAAAAAAAAGACGGTACTGATAAAACTTTTCATGCTAAAGTTTTATTTATCACGAAATTTAAATTCGTATATTTATGAATATTCGAATAGTAGTATGCGTAGTTTGTTTCGTTTCTAATATTCGTATATTCAAATATCACATATGTAAAAAGGTATCCTGAAGTAATAACGCCACGTTAAGGGTCTACAAATTTTCGCGGCTCAGTTTTAGATTGTATTTTTTAAATAAATATGGGATTTGATACAGCAACTCATTGGCTATCTGTCTATAAAAAATAATTTTACAGAAATGTCATCATAAAATGTAATGGCATGATCTCTTGACCAATACTATTTGGTGTTATTACCCACCTATGTGGGTAATAACGACATGCAAACAATACTATAAAATAAGATGGAATAATCCTATGTAGCTCAATTTAAAAAACACAAACTCTACCGCCCTAGAAATTGACAAATTGCACAGTAAACGATACAAAATGTTATTTTTTTGTGAAAGTGTAAGAAAAAGAAGGGGGGTGGGGAGGCAAAACAATATCAGACTCTGCGATTATTTTTGCTTAAAAAGGACCGCTTATATAGAATTGTTAGAAACATTGCACGTTTTTATTTGTGTTTAGCTAAATCTGTATTTATGTTTCCATGTATGCATTCTATGTAATAGTATGCATACATGGAACGCCAAGGACTGGCGTTATTACCCCGGTATACTTGTTGCACAGTTCATTTTAAACTAAAAACTATCTCGCGAATATATCCAAAATTTTCTACAACATTTTGATAGCACAAAAATTTTATGCAATAAATAAAGTATTTCCTGATAAATACATAGTCTTCACAACACAGATCTTTCCTCTCAAATTTTAGATCAAACGTTAATTTTAGTTACTTCTAAAATCTATAAGATCTACAAATGGAATACATTAACTTTAAGATGTTGTTTGTGTTTTATATAATTCAGAGCCCTTTTTAGCAGAGCCCACAGGTGCCATTTACCGAATTATTTCATAATTATGCGTAATATCAGCACTTTGCGTTATTACCAAACCTGACGTTATTACACCAGAACACCTTAGTTGATACGTAAGTAGTTTTGTATCGTTATTTCTAAAATGAACTTTGTAAATCTTAATTTTGGGTAATATGAGTTGAGATGCCATGTTTTACAAGATATCACGTAATTTTCATATGCACTGCACTAGGGATTCGCGCAATTCAGCTGTAAGAAAAAAGGTTCTCTATTGATACTTTAATTTCCGTTTGCGTTCTTTTTACAAAATTTGTAGTGGTGCATTTTTATTGAATTTTCGTCTTGAAACTTCTTGTGAGCGTGCAAAATCTTTTATGTGACTTCTCTATTTACCTATATAAATCTTAATTTAAATACCAACGAAGTGAATCTGATGTTTTTATTGAGTACTGTTATTATCTGCAAAGCATGAATGGCAGCCGGATCCCGCTTCTTCATGTTAGTGGGTAAACTGGGATCTTCTCGTTGGCCATCTTAACAATACCTTGATATAAGTTGTTGAAATACAAGTTCTTACGAAAATAAAACTTTTGATGCTTTTCATAATATCTGTAAGGTGATGTATCTTTTTAAATCAGACATAAGAGTGCAAATCTATGAATAACAAATAAAACCAATAAACAGTTTTTTAAGCAAATAAATCAAAAAACTTCGGAATCTTCACCTAATTTACACTATTTATTTATTTATTTATAGAAATAGAGGTTTTCATGCTTTACAACTTTGTATTAGAAAAGTATTAATATTTATGAGAAATATGCAATATTGTGTTCAAAGGAGACATTAAAAATATACCAACATATACCAAAATATAGTCAACAATTATTTATATTATTTTTTACAAGCTTAATTTAACATATTCTAGCATCCGAGTATGTATTTTTGAAATTAAAGATCTTGAGTAACAAAAGATGAAATGTACATTTAATTAAATGATAGGTGGTATATTTCTCCGCAGATTCTTTCGACAAATATTTTAGAAAACGTATAAAAATTTCTATTTAAATATTAAGATTATTTCGAATCATGTATTTTTCGAAGTTAATTAAATACTATTTATGTTACTGTGCATAGTAAAATAAAAAAAATATTTAATCAATTTAATCCTGCTTCCTTTTCTTCTTTGACAAACAAATTTCTTTTTAAAGAAATTTTTAAACCATTTTTTAAAAACTAATTTTTCGAGTAGTAACAAGAAGAATATGAGATATGTTCGCATTTAAAAAAAATGGAATTTTGATTTGAATACACTATTAGCTATAATTAAATGACCTTTTTATTTTTCAAAATGGCCATGTTAAATTGTGATTGAATTTCAAATTTTTTTCATTCTCTTAAACTTTTCTCATTCTTTTAACTTTTAAAACTCTTACTACACTCTTTTTGAACCACTCGTAAAAACTTTAAGAATTTTAAGCAGAATAAAGTTGATCGATCATTTATGCTAAAATATCGTTATTAATTTTTTTTTCCCTTTAGAATCTGAGATAAAATGTCGTTAAAAATGGCTAATGATTATTCGATGCAATATTCATTGATTAAAAAAGAAACCATTCATACTAACATAGGAGATTTGCCTTTTTAATCAACTATAAATTAACTTTTATGCATGTCCGTGCATGAAATTTGCAATGGATAGTTCCATTTTGACAATTTTTTTAACACTTTCTACCGTAGTTGAAAAAGTCATTTATGTCTCATTACTCATGGTTAGTTGGGGTCCATTTACAGAGATACTCAAAAGAAATACCGCTACAATCCGTGGGAAAATTCATTGCCCCATTAAAGTTTATTTAATAAAAAGACAAAACATATTAAATGCAGTGAAAAGATTAAGTGTGATTTTCAAATTCACAACTGGATGTTTTAAAAGATCGGGGTATTTTTTTTATATTTTTACCTTTATAATTATTTATTTTGGTAATGATTAAAATTTCCGAATTTGTGCATGTTTGAATTCTGTTCAGAACACTTTAAGATGGATAATTAGAATTTCGCTGTTCCTCGATTAATGCTAGAAAAAGAGATTTTAGGTATATAAATAACATTAATTTTATCTGTCTGCTTTAAATAAAAATGTCCTAGTTTCAAATCCAATTACGTTGTTTTAGTCCAGAAACGTTCGGGGTTTTTTGTACGTAAACTCATTGAAAGATCGCTTAACGGGCTGCATTAAAAGATCTATCAATCTCAATTATTTTAATTCAGTTTTCTATGAAGATTCTTTCTATCCTTATTATTATATAATGTTCCTTTTAGAAGAAAAAGAAAACGGATCTGCGTTTTTTAAAGAACAGATAGGAAACAGTGGTGCTTGACCCATTTAGAGCTTAAATAGTTTTTTTTTATTTACAAACCTATTTTATTTCATCAGAATGGTATAAACGAATGAAAATGAATTGAGAATTCAAAAACTTAGAGAAGCGTAATATAAAAAGATACTAATTATAATCCAACTAATCTGAAAATATTTAAAAAATAAAAGTAGAAAAGCATTATGACTTATTCCTATCAAGCAGTGTTGGCTGAAAGACAGGTTTCATTTTATTCACATTGCTTGATGAAAAATTATATGTTTGCTTTACCAAAACGTTATTCTGGTTCACAGGTTTTTATAAAGCTGAGATAATTTCTCTATCGTGTGTTTTATCTTTCATTTTCTTCTATCTTGAATATGTTGCTGTTTTTCTTTCCCGTGGGGATTTTAACCCCAATTAAATTAAAGTATTTCTGCTTAACCAGGCAAAATAAGTATTTAGAACATATTTTTGATGGAAATTCAGTGCAAAATAATCGGAACTATATGTACATACATTTAATTCATTTTGGTTTCATTTATTTATAAGTCTACTGTAGATTATATAATTATGTAAGGAAAATTTTAACATATTTTTTAAGTGAGAGATAACTTATTTGAGCTATGCAGTAAAAGTACATATATTTTACAAAGGCAAAAATAATGTTAGCAGGTTTATAAAGCAGGTGAATAAAGTCAGAAATACATTTAACTAAAAATAACAATAATAAAGTTTCATTTATATCTTTCAGAAGGGTTTTTACTACAGGTTCCAACGATTACAAATTTTCAATGCTGTCATTTCTTTCGAATAGTTTAATACAGAAATTTTGCGATTAAATAAAGTGAACGGAGAATGCATATAATTCTACCAGATTGTTCTAATACAATTTTTCTGCCACATTTAACTGCAGAGAATAATAAAAATTATGTAAATAAATGGAGTGGTTTTACATTATGTCATTTAAATACACTGCTGGCCACACAAAATGCAACACCCTGAAGGAAGCATGCAAATCATGTGAAATTTACAGTATGCATTTGTTGCGTTGAAATATGCAAATCATTAGCATTGCATTGCAGCCCAAACGAACATCACGGGCGACCGTAGCGCCACCCGTAAGTGCTATATAAGGGGATAAAAGATTGGCGATTTGAAGTACAGCAATTGTTTATTCGTGCGTTTCTTTGACGTAAGCTGTTTACCTATACATTGTGGAAGACGTCGAACTTCTTTCGATTAAGTTTCTGAATTCGACCGAGGAATAATAGTAGCCTATATGGATTGCGGATTATCCTTTAGGGAAATCTGTCAACGTATTGGACGAAACCAAGCGAGTATGAGCGGATCTGAAATGTCTGTATACAGGAGGAAACGACGGACCAACGGAGCCGATTGCACCCACATCGTTTCACCACTGCCTGTGATGACAGGCGGTTTGTGCGTATGGCATTGAAGGGCCTCGCAGCCACATCATGAAAAATAGCAGAATAGATTCAATCTGCTACGCATCATTCGGTGTCCATTCGTACCATACGATGCCATTTGCAGCATAAAGGAATGTCTGAAAGGCGTCCAATGCTCTGTTTACCCTTGACTGCAAACCACAGGCGTTTGCGCCGCCAACGTTGCGAGGAACGTGGACATGGACAACAAAATGGAATGACATTGAGTTTTCTCAGGAATTCCTCTTCTGTCTGCGATGGTCGGATTCGATTTTGGAGACTCGGGGGTGAGAGGCTGCTGAACTGTTGTTTATGCATCGTAACACTGGTCCTGCACCCGGTATCGTGGTTTGGGGTGGCATTGGATTTTACTGCCGCACCTCTCTAGTACGCATTGCCGCTACACTGAACAGCCAACGTTACATCTCTGAGGTGTTAGAGCCTATGGTTCTCCGATATATTCAGCGCTTGCCCTCAATTATATCCCAGCGGGATAATGCGCGGCCACACGTGTTACGCAATGTTCAAGAGTTTTTCTATACACATCAGATTGAATTGCTTTCTTGGCTTGCTTGTTCTTCCGATCTGTCGCCAACCAAAAACGTGTGGTCCATGCTTGCATAGCGACTAGCCTACAATACACTTCCTGCTACTACACCAGATCAACTTTGGCTATATGTGGCAGTCGCATGGACTGCTGTAGCTCAAGAAGATGTCCGAAGATTTTTTGATTATATGCCGAATCGTGTGGCAGTGGTTATAGCCAACAGTGGCGGCTACACTAACTACTGATTTTGTCGTCATCCACACGTCACAAGAGGCTGTAATTTTGATCGTTTCATCTTTGTACAACATGCTATCTGCCAAGTAAATTTCGCTGTGATATCTCTGGTCCTTCTTGGTGTTGCATTTTGAGTAGCCAGCAGTATATTAGCAATAAAGATAAAACCTATTCGTCAAGTATATATTATGAAACATTTTATATTATTTCCATAATTCTTTTTCAACATTTCGCTTCTTAAAAAGAAAAATGTCTAAATAAACATTTTAGAATACTTATCACACATTTCAAAACCAAATTTTAGCATGTACCGTTCCTAGCCGGAAATGTTGTCCAATTACTTTATGCAGTCCTGCATTTAGCTTTTAATTTGTGCATATTTTACATAATATGCTAAAACTTTGTTTAGAAAGAAAACACATAGTAAGTTGAAATTTGATTTTCAACAATTTTTATGAACATACAGAAACAGATTTGAATACTTTTGTACAGCGCTGTACAATTACCACCACATAACATCCGGTCAAGAAAGCATCCCCAAAAATTCTCAGAAGGAGGGTTGATATTTCAAGGGGAGTTGAAGGGGAACGCACGCTACTCAGTCAAACGGTTCAATTTCCATCAATTTCGATGGTCGGCCGGTGAAAAAATCCGACTACACGCCGAGTAATTTATT
>OZ025289.1:153466-181264 GCA_964019185.1 Maratus speculifer | reverse complement strand
CTGGTTTAAACCAACACCTTGGGAGCCAGGCGTCTGGTTTAAACCAACACCTTGGGAGCCAGGCGTCTGGTTTAAACCAACACCTTGGGAGTCTCCAACTCAGGCGTCTTTTTTAACCCTTTCAGGGGCGGTGTTTGCAGTGTGCAAACACATAATATTACTGTTCCAATTTCGAACTGGCACCAGTATAATTTTAGTACAATTTGGATTTTATAATATTCGTGAAAAACAGCTCTTGATTATTTTCAAATAAATCTGTTCTTAAATTGTGGTGTGAATCAATTATTTGAACATTTTCGGAGCAGAAATACCTTGCCCTTGAAAGGGTTAAACAAACACATTGGGAGCCAGGCGTCTGTTGACAGTACGCCTTGGGAGTCTCCAACTCAGGCGTCTTTTTTAAACAAACACATTGCGAGCCTGGCGTCTGTTGACAGTACGCCTTGGGAGTCTCCAACTCAGGCGTCTTTTTTAAACAAACACATTGGGAGCCAGGCGTCTGTTGACAGTACGCCTTTTTTTACACAACACCTAGTCAGGCAGATGTTTTTTGAAACACAGTGTTTGTACGCCTTTTTTACACAACCCCTTGGGAGCCAAGCGTCTTTTGAAACCATACTCTCGACCACCACCACCCCCCTCGTGCAAAGGTTTCGTTCCGCAACGGGGCCACTCCACTCTTTGAGGAGAGCCGCGTCTGGTTCGGAATCGCCGAGGGTCCGGTGCTCGAAACATTGTGCAGTCGACTGTAGCAAACCAATATTGGCCCAACGTTGCGCCAATATTTCATTAATTGGAAATATTGCCAATAAGATATCAATATTGCTCCAATATTGGGGTGTTTACATTTTGCCCTTATTTAGCCAATATTTGCAGCCAATATTATGCCAATATTGGAGTTTCATTGGAAATATTGCCAATAAAACCCCAATATTGTACAAATGTTGGCGTTAAATTGGAAATATTTCCAATGAAATCCCAATATTTAACCAACATTGGCGTTTTATTGGCAATATTTCCAATGAAACTCCAATATTGGCATAATATTGACTGCAAATATTGGCTAAATAAGGGCAAAATGTAAACACCCCAATATTGGAGCAATATTTCATGACAATATTGCGCCAATGTGCCAATATTGCTCCATGATGTAGCTAATATTGGTCCAATATTGTTTGGCTACAGGGGATAGTATATATATGTATATATATATCAACCGACGGATCAGTACAAGACTGTTCAAAAGTATTGGAATACATATTTGGCTATTGGCAGTAGCATCTTATTTCCCTAAATAACAAAGTTTTGTTAAAGATTTCAGGAAGTGATGGAAAAAGTTTCATAGTCTATGCTTAACACATGACTTTCTTACATTTTAAACATTGAAACATTGCATCAAAGAACAATTTTAAGTATAATTTAATTTCGATTAATGCATCTAGGTTTCAGGGGGATAATGCACATGGTGTATCTCTCGCTCTACAACGCTACTAGTTTAAATGAATCTCCAGTGCTGGATAATTTTCTGTTTAAATATTCCCGAAGTCACAGTAACATCTCGGTCGAAAAATTGTTTTGTACCTAAATATTTATTGCTATTTAGCAAACTGTTGCAGAATTGTAAAAAATAACCTTAAAATGTGAATTGAAACATGGGAAAAGTACTAGCAATTAAAGTAGCAATCTATAATTACAGCTGCAAAATTACGTTTTGTCATCCGTTATTTAAAGAATTTTGCTGTTATAAACCGGTGAAGTAGGATTCAAGTAGGTTTTTTACTTATACATTTCCATTGTTTTTTAAAGCTGTAATTAGTCTCAAATACTATCATGTCAAAGGATGGCTTTCATGTACAGCTCCAAAGTATTGACAGCCTGCACTACATATTTCTTTGTTAAATTCCCTCTAATATTTAAAAATTTCCAGTATAGTTGAAAAGTGCTTATGAAATCAGTTTGTACATTTGCCGTCTGTCTGTCCGTGCATAACTTTTACATATAGGCCCACACTAACATGAATTTTTTATATGTTATTGAGATTCTTATAAAATGAAAGGCATCGAAAATTAAATGCGTAGCAGTTACCAATATTTTATAGGGACGCAAAAAAGGATTCTTCTACATTACCATCAGTAACGAAAAATTGTTTGCTGGATTTTAAGAAACATCGCGATATTTCAGATATAAAAAGATTAATAACCATGGTTGAGATGGATTTCATCAGATTTTTTTCAGGATGCTGTAGTTAAAATAATTTATAGTTCGTTTGGAGGAACGGAAAAACAAAGAAAATAACAATATGAAATCTGAAAAAAATCATTTTAGTCTAACTTTATTGTTTTAATTATATTTCAAAAAATACAAAATCACTGTAGTAAATTGATTGTTTTCAATAAATTATAAAATAATCATTAATTTACAGAGACGCACAAAAAAAATTGGTTAAAGGATTGACAAAGATCGATATTAGATCGATTCTAGACTGCGTTTTTCTACACCGTATGCTTTTTTATAATGCTCTAACCTTTTGCTTAGGAAGTGTGTATAGATTATATTAATTGTATGCAAGACTACACCAAAAATTTCAAACTCATTTCGGATATGAACAGATATTGCTGAAAATGTTTTTTATTGAGTTACGTGTTTTTAATATTACATATCTCATTTTATTAAACGAATTTTAAAATTCTAGTGCTATATTCACCTTGCGGCAATAACTAAAATTCGTATAATACACAAATAAAATGTTCTAAAAGCGCTTTTAAGTGCAAATATGTAGTATAAATATATTTAAACCACATTCAAAATCAAATTAAAATTCCAAAACATTGACGATCAAATTCACACATCTATCGTCAGTGGGCATTAAAAACTGTTCCTATGCATACAGATAAGATTTTCTTTCTTTTTTTTTAAATTGACGTTTAACGATGATTTTAAAGGGATTCAGAAAATTATTTAAAGTGTTTCATCAAAGATTCATCAACTGTTTCAAAGAAATTTTAATTCAATTTCTCTACTGATTTTAGACATTTTAATTGACATTTCTTCTTTCGTAACTAATTACCCAACTTAAACGTCTGAATCTAATTTATTCTCTTTACATACTATTGTTCTAAACTAGTCGGATAAGGCTGAAATTCTTAATGGGATTAGAAAATTTACGCTAAAATTTCGTAAACAGAAATTAGTGATGATAATTCAGGAATTTCTGTTAAAGATTTAGAACTACACATGTGTATTAAATATTTAACAGGATATTTTCTTTAAATTTAAAAAATTTAACTCAGTATTTGTATGTGATTTCAAATTTCATTAGGACAGAGATCATAACGATAATAACACGTAAAAATTCATTGTGCATCAAAGCAACATCATTTAACTAACCAAAAATAATTATCCAATTACTCAATAGTGAAGAAAACAATTCAGATAAAATGAAATTTACCGTTCATAATAAGTAACAGTATGTCAAAGTTTGAATGATGGCGATTTATATACCGCGCACTTCATAATATTTTTATTTATTTCTTTTGAAAATTTTCTCTCGAGTTTAATTAAAATGTATAAATAGTCAAACAAACCTATTTTTACTGTTTTTAAGATTTCAATTTTCTTTTAGAAATTAAAATTTGTGCTTTATTTTAACTTCAAGTAAATACATTTAACAAATACATACAAAATTTATCCATTTACAAGAAAAAGAACACTATGGCACACTACTACACTACACACTTAAAATTCAACATTGTTTCTAAACTGCTTCAGACCATTCAAACAATTTGCAAAGCAATATTCAAAGATACTTTTATTTTCCAACTGAATCATAAAATTAAAGGGCAAACTTTTAGATTATTTGAAACAAAGCATTCATTTATTCTCCTTCTAATTCCATTACACGTTTTGTTACAAAGATGCAACTTCGAAAGGATGTATAACAATAGTAAAAATGAATTGTTTGTAGGAATAAAGGAGTATCAGTTTCTATTAATGAACTTATCCATCTTGCGCCGGTGTTTTAACAAGTTTTGCTCCTTCAAAAGGACAATAAACTATTGATAAAGACTATTCAGTTCCGTAAATGCAATTAATTTGGGTTTTCGATAAAACCAATCAAATATAACAAATGGTGTGTTTTGAATTATACGTTGTATTGAAACAATTTTACTTCTTATTATTGTATTGTATGCAAGATTATGTTTCATATCCTAAAAATGTAAAAAAATTTTTTTTAAATATATGTTTTATATTAATTTCAACACCACAGTTAACTGGCATATAAACGCGCAAAAAGTCCCAACGGAATGGTTTGAAATTTAACGTACAAAATCGTTGCAGAAATGTGTCAGGTTATTTAAAATTTCATAAAAATAGAATCAAAACTCAAAAAGATATTAATAAAATGTTTCTTTATTCTATTAAATTTTATCATTATTTATTACAGCATTAACTAATTCAACAATATCCAATTATAGATAATTATTTTAGGAATAATAATTACTTCCTATTTAAGATGGAGTACAATTATTTCCGTATTCTTGAGTTTAATAGACATAATAGTAATAAATTTTCTATTTATGCATTATAAGAGTTTGATACAGCTATTGCACAAAGATCTGAATAGTTATTAACCCTTTCGAGTCTGGTGTACTATTGGTAGTACATGTCTTTTCATTGAGTATTATTTTGCTTGAACAACTACTTAGTTTCTTTCTACATATAGACATCATAGTATAAGGCTATGCCTTTCTTATTATGACCTCATTAATGTTTTGATGTTAAATAATAATAATCATAATAAAAGTTTACTTAATTCTCTTTACACTGTTGGCGTTTCCTTTATTTTACACAGATATTTTACTCTTTAAATTAAAAAAATAAATTACTTTTCTGTGTGATAAAACGCAACAACATTAGAAAGTTGTAAAACCCTCTTAAATCCTGTTGTAATGTGATATTATTCAAACGTCTCCATAAACTCTTTCTTTCCTTTTATCATATAGATATGAATTAAATAGTACACAAAAATCAGTACATTCATTAGATTTGAGACAATGTAACATTTTTAAGCTTCAGTAAGTTGATTTGGATAGCTACGATAAACGTTGTTAAAGCAAAAGTAATTTTGTTCTTAAAATGGAAAGAAAATTCGGATTCGAAAGAGTTAAAATATTTACATAATAAAATCTCATTTGTCACATTTGACGTACAATTTCTTTACAATTTATTCTTTCTACACAAACTTATTTACATTTTTTTTACATCTAAGTTGAAAACACAAATATAAATTGTGAAAGCATTTAAAATAGCATATTGACATTTACCTCCAAAAACATATCTTTACATTAACACATCGCACCAATCAACCTCTACACATTATATGTCATAATTTATTTTATCCTGAAACAACATATCTATATAAGCATTCACATCATCCACTTAAGCAACCATCACCCACTAAAAATCTATATTTCTATTTAAACTTCGCACTAACAAATAGACGCACACCTACATATACACTTATTATGAAGCTTTTAAATTAACGCATC
The DNA here is from genome assembly GCA_964019185.1 of Maratus speculifer. Taxonomy (NCBI): domain Eukaryota; kingdom Metazoa; phylum Arthropoda; class Arachnida; order Araneae; family Salticidae; genus Maratus; species Maratus speculifer. Next base: position 175,715 of record OZ025289.1, on the reverse strand, counting down.
TGGATCTAAGTACTCACATTAACATTTTGAGAACTTTTCCTTGATACCCACCTTTCTATTAGATACGTGCGTAGATACATCTGTATATATGTATCTACGCATAGGAATCTGAATTCCACAGCTATATAGGTAATCTAAACCTATATATACATAATAAAAATGCATCTAGATATCTAAATCACCGCAGCTATATAAGGACATTTTTAGCAACATACCAATATGTACTTTTACATATTTACACTTATGTATATATCAGGTTATCCATAAAGTAAATTACATTAAGCAATAAAACAAAAAACAAAAAAAACTAATATTAAAAAGATAATTTACTGCATAATGAAGAAGTATTCTTAGATTATTTTTATAAAGTTACCATCAATGTTGAAGCCTTTATTATAGCGGAACACGCTTTTGTATGCCCTTGTCATAGAAAGTTGCCGCTTGTGATGCCAATCATCTGGTAAAAGCGTTAAAAGAAATGAACGATGCATTCCATAAAAATGCATTGACAGATTCGTATTCGGTTACTATAAGGCACTGTCAATGCATTCTCAAGAAAATAATCGTGCACTTTTTTCAACGCTGTTACCACATGATGGCATCACAAGCGGCAACTTTCGATACCAAGGGCATACAAAAGCGTGTTCCGATACAATAAAGGCTTTCACAATGATGGTAATTCTGTCGAATAATAATAAAAAAAATAGTATTTCATAATAAACTAATTTTTTTCTAATAACCATTTCTTTTTGTTTAACTGCTTAGCTTCCTGGATTACTTGATATGTCTACACATGTACTTTCACACTTACACCTCAAAAATACTCCGAAAGTAAATTTAACTAAGCTTAAATTAAATCCCACTTAATTTAATGTTTATTAAGTGCACATTTAAATAGTGGAATATTTCAAAATCGTATTAAGCATATTATTTTTCAACAAACAAACATTCACTCAGAAAAATAGTAGTGCCTTCAAAGTTACTAAACATTATAGAACACACAAAAAAGAATTTAGTGAAATGTTTATACGTACTTCGTAATAAAACTACATAGCGGTACACTTAATAAGGGCTATTATCAATATAAATACTACGTATAAAAATTCAGTAAATATTATTAAAGTAAACATGACGTAACATATTTCTACACTTGTCCTGTTAAAAGCAGTGGTAGCATTTTTTTTTCTGTTCAATAGACATTATGTTCTTAAGTGAAAGTTGACAAGACAAGTAGAAACATTGTTTCATTTTCATTTACATATTGAACGGTGATTTACAAAACAATATGTCGACAGTTCTTCACTTTAATATAGAATTTCTGAATATTTGAATTTAATATTAAAAGAGCAGAAAACGTTTTTAGACATTTCATACCTATCGTAGAACTTTAAAACAATTGGTTTCAAAAAACTTTTAAATAAAACTTAATACTAAAACGTTTTAAAATATCATTAAAAACGAATTTTTTTTTCAAAAACATTTTTTGTAAATTTACTGCAGAAGCTCATTGAATTGAAACTAGACATTATCCGATTATGAGAGAAAAAATATTGTATTTGAATAATGAATGGCCATGATACTTTTGAATAGTTTAATATATAAAAAAGTGACTTTATCTAATTAATAATGTCATATTAATTAATAAACAACAGCACGTTATAAAACCAATTAAAAATAATAATAGTAAAATTTGTTGAATGAATGCTAAAATTTAGCTTTCTTCTTCTTAAAAACGAAACAAAACAGATGTAATACACATTTTAATAAATTGTATTGCATGCGCTTTCGACTAAGAGTAAAAAATAAAATAGTGATTTTTTTATTATAATCAAATTATGTAACCGCATCAATATAAACCTCATCATATCTTCTTAATACGCATTAATATAGCGCATCGGGAATTGTTGAACTCCAATAAAAAAAATTGGGTGCAATTATCAAGATGAACATTGTATACGCATTTAAAAGAATTTTGCGAAAAACTATTTTTATTTTTTACTTATTGTAGGTCAGAATAAAAAAATATTTTTTTTCTACGAATCGATAAATAAACATTGAAAGAACTTTTTTTCTCTTCTCAGTAAAAATTCTCTTCTGAGTTTTCTTCGCTCTTTCTCCATTATAAAGTTTCCGTTTCTGCAGTTTTTTTTTTAATTTTGAGCATGCTTAGTTAAGCACAAAATCCGTTCTGCTTTAATTACCGTTACTACGACAATATGAAAAAAAAACAATAACAGTATAGAGCAGATGGAAGATACAGTCAACAATAAAAATGAGAGAGTAAAAGAAATTAAAAAGTGAAGTCACTTTTAGATATCTATCAGATAACAAATGACAGGAAGCAAAAGAAGAGCAGTATCCATGGCGATAAAAATGGAAGGATGTAAGAAATATTTTAAAAATTCGGTAGTGTAATGAGTTTCATTAAAGACAAGACTGGAAGTAACTATGCATATTGACAGATGAACGCCAGAAAATCCTGTGATAATACGCATACAAATTATAACATATCTTCCGATATATATCATTAAAAAATTAATTGTCTGAAAAACGGATAAAAGTTTAAAATTCAAAAACGTAAATAGTCTAGACTATTAAAAGTAATAAAAATATTTTACTTCAATAGTTTATTTATAGTTTACTTTTATTAATTTTATAGTTTATTTATAGTTTACTTTTATTAATTTTATAGTTTATTAATAGTTTACTTTATTTCTTGTTTAATTTTTATTTCAAAGAATAATTTAAAAGTACACTCCAAAACTATCTTAAAAAATTTTCTTTATTGAATTTTGTAGTTTTTAACCACCAGTGCTGTAAAATCATACCGAAACAACAATGAATTAAAAATAAATAAAATAATATACTTTGTAAGAATCACCATTAAACAAAAGAAAAAACAAAGAAGGACGCGTTTCGAGCTATAACAATAACAGTGCGACATTAGCTAAACCAACACGTGTCCGTAAGGGGATAGAATTCAGATATATCAGTGTTATCGGTGTTTTTTCATGAGTGAAGTAATAATCTATTTCTGTCACGTACACCACGCAGTTATTTGCAACGCGACGCTCCTATACATGCAAAAATTTACAACACTCTTAAAGACAGCACGTTGCAAATTTTACAACTGTGTTGACGGCCGGTACCCCCAGCACTCTTTGTTGTAAAATGCAACACATTATGTTGTATCTTTGCAAGTGTCAATGCTGTGAAATCGAAGTAAAGCCCGATAAAATGAAGGGGAAATAAAGCATTTGCTTAAATATTCAAGGAAAAAACGCTTTAAACACATTCCATTCTTTAAAAATTCATAACGAATTTTTTTTCTAAAAAAGTGTACAAACATTCTCTCTTCTGCCTTATTTTGAGCTAAATATCCATTTTAATCGGAAAAAATAATGTATTTTGTGTTGGAGAACTTACACCCTCAGCACGTGCAAGATGTTAGAATAACCAAAACTTTCATAGCGATAAGAAGGAAATATCCTCCTACCGCCACCCCAGCCCATTGAAATAATAAAAAGTTTTAAAAATCTCTTTCAGCATTACTTTTTTAATAATCAATCTTACCTATTGATAAAGCTTTTTTTTCCTTTCTATTTCTTGACAATTTGCTATTCTTAAATGAATCACATTAGAATTGCCGTAAAAGGGACATTTTAAAAAATAAAACAAAATAAATCTTACGCTGTGTACTTTTTACAAATATTTCTAAATAATCAAATGCAATGAAACATCGTAATTAACTTATATTTTATTGTACAATTATATAATGAAATATTATAGAAAATTCAGCCATTGTAAAAGACTTAATACACACAATAATAAATTACATAGATAATTTTTATAAAAAGCACTACGCAATTTATATCTATCTTCTATTCATAAATATTATTTTTTCACACGTCAGCACAGGCCATTGCTTCATTTACTTTAAATTTAGGTACTGTCTTACAACAAAATATTTTATTTTATGGAAATGTAAAAGAAATCTATCTTTCTTCGAAGAAATATGTTTCTTCAAAGTCTTCCCAACTTAATAATATCATTTGGAGGCGTATGAAACTTGTTTTATTTTATTATTAGGAACTGCATATTTATTCATTTTCAGAAGAAAAAAAAAGGAAATAGAAAACAGAAAGTAACGAGGTTATTTTGAAGATGAAAGTAGATGGAGGTTAAGTCATCATAATCGTTATTTTCCCTGTCATTACTGCAATTACATTAGCTTCAATTACTACCGTACACAACAAAATATCGCATTCCTAGAAGAGTAAAAGAAATGTAATACTTCTCCAAACCCTTCACAACTCTCTTGATAAAATCATTTGGAGACTGGTTTTATTTATTATCGGGGATTGCATATTTAATCATTTTTAGAAGTAAAAGCAAGGGAAAAGCAAGAAGGCAACGAGGATATTTTGAAGATTAAGAGAGACGAAGGTTAAGTCATCAATGTAATTTGATAATATTAATTCTGCAGTCAGACATTTTTTTGGATTATGTTTCTTTTAAAAATACAACACTTTGTCTTGATAAAAAATTCGGATGATGTATAAATTCCTATTTTATCTTTTTCACGCCTAAACATTGTATTTCCAATTCCAATATTTTCATTGTATAAACAGCTGTTTTTTTTTAGTTCTATTTAAATTTTTTGTTTTAATTCTAGTGATCGTTTAAATGTAATTTAACTCAAAAAGATATACATTATTTAAAAAAATAAAATTAATTAATTGACAATAGGAAATAATAAATATTTTTATAGTACTCTGTATTTTACTAATATTTTATTAAATATGATATTTCTGGACTTTTGGTACAGACTAACATATATTTTATATTCATTAAACATTCATCATTGTAACTGATTAATACATTTATTAAATAGCCTGCTATCATGATATATTATATCTCTTTATGATTATTTGTTAAGCGAAAAAGCATGCTTAGCTAGTTGCAAGGAAAAGGTTTGAAAATTCTGTTTCAATTAATACATTAAACAAATATATCGCATTCATAGAAAAAAAAAATGTGTTGATAATATTTTTGGCGTCATTTGAATCTGATTTTATATGATTATCAGGTATCGCATATTAAGTCATTTTTAAAAGCATGTAGGAAGGTATAAAATAGAAATTTTAAAGATCATTTGAACAAGATTACCCAGCAAACACATATTTGTCAAAAAAGTCACTATGTGATATCAAGTTTATCATGATTGTCAAGTACATCGATTTTCATGTACCATTGCGACATTTTTTAATGATAAAATAATGTTATATCGTACAAGTGATGCCAATATAGTGTAAGGCAGGCGATATTAAATAGAGGCCCTGTAAAATCGTTAAATACTGTTGTCTGTCAACTATCCCACACATGACAGTTGTTTAGCATGCCACTAATGCATGCTCCCTATGGTGTAAGTTTGAGACCATAAATATTATAATTTTCTAGCGCGACATCGATTAGGCATCGATATCCTGCCATGTTATTCGTGTATAACTTTGTCAGTGAAAAGTGGCAACAGTACATCGCTGGAGAATTGGAGGGAATTTTGCAATGGCGGCTACCGGCGAGCGGATCTGTGTTGCGTGTATTCGATTCGAACGATCGGGATTGTGGAGCACGTGGCCATGGTTTTACTTTAAAAATAAAAGGTAAGTGCTTTACAAAATATTGTTTGTGTTGTTATTTCATTTTATCATTAAATTTAATTTTTAAAAATTGTAGATGTGAGTTACAAAAATGTAAACTAATGTTTACATTTACAGTTACACTCTAAAAAATAAATGTGTAAATTAGCTAATTTTACCCGAATATATGTGTAAATTTCTAAAATTACACACCTGTCGTAAAATTTACACATTTTTTTCTGAAATTTACCTGTTTATATGTGTATTTAGGATGTGAAAGTAAGTGTGTAATTTTTTATCACTTGAAAAACTCAAACAAGTGTGTAAATGTCTAGAAATGCTTGGATTTACACTTATTTATGTGTTAGTCTAATTTAAACTTAATTATAAGTACACACATAAGTGAGTAATTTTTTACAAATGCATACTTGTCATAAAATTTACACATTTTGAACAAAAAATTACCTTTTTTTATGTGTAGCTAGCATGTGAAATCAAATGTGCAATTTGTTATCGCTTGATTAACTCATACAGATGTGTAAATGTAGAAAAGTACTTGCATTTACACGAATGAAAGTGTTAATCATAATTAAGGATCTACTGGATCAACGATTTTTAAGATCAAAACAGAAACTGAAACCGAATATTTGTACTCATCCTATTTTCGGCCGAAAACGAAAACGATTAAAAAAAAAATCAAGTGATCAAGTGATTAATACATACAAAAAGATACATAATTAGGTCCGTTCGTAATTATGTATGTATATAAGACCGATTGTCGTTGTTCAGTCCATTCATTCGTCTGTCTGTCCGTCTGTCCGCATATAATAGAGCAAAAACTATCCAACCGAATCGTTTGAAATTTAAAATATAAAATTGTTCCATAATTTTGTCGAGTTTTTCAAATTTTATGAAAATCGGATGTATAGTTTGATTACAGGGATGATCAAAAGTATTACGTTACATTACCGTCAATGAGAAAAAAAATGTTTCAAGTTCATTTTAATGGTGTTACAGCATTCCAAACAGGAAAAAAATTATATACATTTACCGAAGCGTATTAAAATATACATTCGGTGCAATATATGGTGAAAAAACGTTTATTATTCTTTTACAGAGCTACACAAAAGAATTCCGTCACATAATGATATATGGGAAAACATTGTTTTCTGCGTATTTCAATCATGTTAAATTAGTTCGTATATAATTAAGTTGATATACGTTGCTCAGTTTTATTGCAAGTTACTTCTTTAATAATAGAAAGCGCTAACAGTATTTACAAGCACTCACAAAAGATTTCGGATACTATACTGCACCAGAACTACTACTCTACGTTACAGATTTTTGCTAGAAGTGCACTTTTAGTTGTGATACGAGTTTTTAAGTGTAACCATATTTTTGCATATTACTTTGTGTATATAAATGCTGTAAATCATATACAGGGTAACACAAAAGAATCTGTAAGAGTTACAGAGTAAAAATGAAAATAGCAGTGGTTTTCGAATCAGTTACGCATTTTCACGGTATCCCATGATAAGTAATGATTCTAGGTTTGCGATCTTGATTGCGTCCTATTTAAGAAGAGGTCCTATTATTTTCGTGTTACTGAATTGGAGATATATAATCGTATCAAATTTTATATTCATGCATTTTAGCATAAGAATTTAACAGCTAATGTATTAAGCTCAGAATATTTATAAAATTAATTGTAGTACGAACGCAGCTCATTTGCCACGTTTGACGCGCAATTTCCAATTTGTTAATGATGCTACACGCTTTCGAATTTTATACAATCTATATGTATCTAAGAAGTGTATGATAAAATATACGTTCTGCACAATCGGTGGTGCAAAGAATATTCATTATTAATTTCCAGGGCCACACACAAGTATTCCATTACATAATTTTATAGGGGAGATACCGTTCGGGGCGCGTTATAATACGATTAAACTATTTCACATTTTATGTACGTTGTTGAGGTTTATTATAAGTTACTTCCTGTATAATACAAAGCAGGGATGTAGTGGAGGGTATACGCGGGTACACGCAGTATACCCTTTGGATTTTTTTAAGGAACTCGGTATACCCTCTGTTTCTCAAAAGAGCTACAGTGTATACACTCTAGGGTATACCCTCTGTTTTATGCATATACCCTTTGGTTTTTTTACGACTACACCGCTGACAGAAAGCAGATAGTATTTACAGGGACACACCGAAGATTTCGGCCACTATACTGTATCCGAAATACTGTATCCATTACAGCAAAAACTGAATATTTTTAGAACTTTGTCATAGCACGAACGCATCTCATTTGCTACGTTTAAAATGCAATTTCCAGCTTGTTATAAATTAATTATTGACATATAGAATCACATTTCTAACACACAAATATATATATATGCATGTGTATGTATAAGGTTCAAATAAAATGAAAACGTATTCCATGTATTAGTTCTTGAGATAGTGTGCCAACAAAATTTATATCACATAGAGACAGACAGAGTCACAGACATACAAACAAACATTTTATAAAAACATTTTTAACCTTATAAAATGTGTAAAATCCATTAAAAACAAGAATTCGAAAATTTTCACGAATCTAGTATTTTTTTCTTGCAAAAATAGAAGAGTGTAAAAATGTTTCAGGTTCAGGTACATATGTCAGTTTATCTTTTACGGTGATTTTTTGTCAACGATCAGCTGTCGTTAACAAAACACACTTCTGCGACACTTATACTTCTGTGGTTTCAAAAAGGAAAAAAAAAATATTAAGCCTGCTGTTTTGAACGAACAGGTGATAAACTTGAAAGTTTAGTAATGTAAGCATTTTTTGCTTTATAATTTTTGCATGCGCATATGCCATGTGCAATAGGGAAAACTCGCAGACGATTTTTTAATTAAAGACAGTAAAGTTTATTTGTTGATCTTTGGAATACACAGAGAACGAGAACATTTTGTTTGTAAAAATAGCCGTTTATGTACGTATAGTCCGTCTAAGTTTAAAAATTTAAGCAAAAAATATTACAAGAGTATCGCAAAATTCTGTGTTTCATACAAAATACGTCCAAGAAAGTTTACAAATGCTGTTGGTATGTGTAAAATAGATTCATGCCACTGCTTTTGTAATTAATATTGGACTATTTGTTTTCTACAAATGATTCTATGGATTACCATCAAAAAATGAAGAAATATGTCGATGGAAAATAGGTATGAAAAATATTTTTTCTGTTTGCTTTTCTTTAAATTACAATGATTTTGTTGAAATAAATAAAAATCTATGAATAATCCATATGTTTGAAGGAATGAGACTGAAATGTCATAATTATATTGTCTATTTATTTTTTTTTAAATTCTAGAAGCTTTTATTATTTTATTTTGTGAATGATTTTAATGAAAGGAATTTCAAAATATCTATACGATACACAGTATCAGAAAATATATGATTAACCCACGAAAAAAGAAATAAAAGATAAACAGTGCACAAAAATTACAATAATGCATACAACCACAGTTAAAATTCATTAGCTTTTATTCGATATATTTTTTTAATGTTTCGAGATTTTTACGAATTTAGATCTAATAAAACAAGTTTACAAACCAATTTCTAAATTTTATCGCATTCATTTGGATTTTACTTAGGGTGTTAACTATTTTAAAAAGTGGATTTAAGCTAGCGATTAAATCATTATTTTAATCAACAATTTGAAATAAAAATCAATTATTTAAATCAAAATTGATTTAAATCTAATTGTTCTAAATGACACAAACGTATTAAAATCTAATATTAATGTAATTTGGAAAGTGTATTAAAATTAATGTAATTTGGAATACTGTATACAGTACACCAAAATCTGATAAAAAAGCTTTAAATAATTGTTTCTAATCTTAATTTCTGAGTCCTGTGAAACATTAAATACAATAACTTTGTTAAGGCATAAAAGATATTTCATTTAAATATTATATTTAAATCTAAATCTAATATAATTTGTGATGTCATAATTTCCTTTAAGTAATTAAATTGTTTATTCTTTTATATGAAATAAGCATTTAAAGTATGCTAAATTTCGGCTATATATATATATATATATATATATATATATATATATATATATATATATATATATATATATTAGTATGCACATACATTGTGTAAGGTATGATTTATGCTATTAACAGTAATTTTTGTTACTACAAATGCAAAATGAGCTACCAATAATATTTGTTAGTTATGTTGGTTATGCCATATTGAAATTACTTATTTGCTGTTTTTATTAATTCTGTTGATTACTGTTTCATTTTGGCTATTTGTTAAGGCTGCAACACTTTGCCCCTTTCTAAATTAACAAAATGCACCCTACCTTTTAAAAAATAGTGAAATATAGCCAGATCTTTTTTGAAATAAATGCCTCCATACCGCAGTACTTCTAAATATGTGCACCCAAGACTTAACAAAAATGATAGAACTTTATTTCTTGGAAAAAAGCAGGATATTATTAAAACATGTTATTTAATTGTATTTTTCAATTCGTGATTTATAGAAATATTGAAAATTAATGATTTTTATATTTATCATACTAAAAAATTATGTACTTATTTTTATTGCTACTAAGCACATTAGTAATATATTTTCTTATGTAATAGTGCCTTTTTTTTAGAACAAGCATTCTGCCCTTTTTCTTTTTAGAATAAATATTAAATACTGAATTATCGTTTATTAATTTAAGCATTACAATATGCATTATATACCTAATTAAAGATTGTAATCAATTTAAAATTAAATGCAGCAACTGATAATTTTAATAAATGTAAAATCATTATTTTTTAATATAGTTTTACATAATTATTGCAAAATATTAATGTATATAACTTTATAGTATTATATTAATTAATGAAATTACTAATTTACAGTTTTTATAATTTTTGTAGTTACTAAATAATAATTAAATTTTATTGATTAAAGTGCAAAAACATAGATTATGTTAGTAAATAAAAGTCTAATTTTTTAGAAACCTAGAATCTATTAATCTTAGAAACCTAGGCTAAACCTACATCTATTCAATATTTCAATGCTGGAAAAAAAAAATCCGATTCAAATAAAAAGAAATATGATTTAAATACAAAAATTCGATCTTTATTATTATTGCTTTTTAAATCATGATTTTTTTACACCCTATTTTTACGGAATTTTAAACTAATTTTTGTTGGCCGATCCGACGGGGGAACTGTCTGGTAGGCGGAGTGTTAAAATAAGTTTTGTTATTTATAACTATCCTCCATTCTTGTAAATAAAATATTAATGATAATATACCAAAGTGTGATTTTATTTTATGTATGGTCTGCAATTTTATACTTCATTCACATAAAAAAAAGTTATTAACTGTGTATTCCTACTTTGTTTTTAGCTGTGTCTGGTAAAAATAAGTACGGTTATATGGATTTCTAACAGACAATTATATGGAAAAAAAATTATCACATTTCATTTAAAGCCACTATAGTAAATTCTTATAAATCCGCTTGTATTATTTTATGACGATATCAGAGTGATATTGGACCTGGCAACATAGATTCTTGGAAAATTGTGCAAAAACTTTCATATAAGACCTGAAAAATAAGCTTTGTTTTCAAAAATGATAATCATAGATAGCAAGAGTTATTATTTTTAAATGTACAATTTTATAAATAAAAATGTAATTTTCGCAATGAATGATTAAAATTATTTTTTAATAACTAAATTTTTTAAAGTTTGAATTTTGCTTCAGTCAGATCATAATGTAAAGTGAATTACACCTTTGTATCTCCGTGTTACATAACTGCGATGTACACTAAAGTCAAAATGACCAGCGAGCATTAAGGGTGCATTCGAAAACATTTTTTTCACCTTCAACAGTTCGAAATTTTCTGATACAATTTCAGACTCACTTTTAGAAGTAAAAACACGAAACTTGCTGATGTGACTTTTAAAGAGATCTATAAGATGTCGAGTGATTTTATTTTTTGTTAAATTCATTAGAATTAGGTTTATAAACTATTATTTCCCCAGTATGACTCTTTTTTTCGTTCCCAGATCTCCCGCTTCGGAAAATTCGGTTTAAAACGTTGACTTTAACAGCATTTTTTTGCAATATTTTCTGCATTTATCAAAAAATTGAAAAGCACGGGACCTAATATACTTTCTAAATAAGAGAATTTGCCAGTTTGATGCGCTTGAGAGAAAAAACGAATTTAAAAATAAATCAGAAAAAAGGCAATTTGTATTGAAATACACCCTTAATCGGGGGTCTTATTTATTACTGCTATCATCCATCATAGCATTTTTGCCACATATGTTCTTAAAATTCTCAACATACGACGATACTGAGTTTGATCACATGAGCAGTTTTAGATCATTATTGCTAAAATGAATTTTGAATTTTGATAGCCCAGAACAGATTTTTTTTCAAAGGTAAGTTCATTTATTTTACAATTTAACACTTGAAAATTATAATATGGATGAGAAGTGTGTTATTTTCTGCTTATTACAAATTTGGAAAAAATAATTTATTATTTTTGTGTTTTAAATCATTTCTTCATGTTTAAAATCACATATTGTAACATAAGAGTAAATATTTGCAGTTTTAACATTATATAGCATTTAAAATAATTATTCGGTTTAAATACTATCTATTTCAGCGTGTTTATAATATATTTTGCTATAAAACTTCGAGTTTTTATTATTTTACATGCTATACATTTCTTATTTCATTTTATACCGATGACAAAAGACAGCTTTTCATAGATTTCAATTCATGGTTTTTCGTTTGTGATTTTTAAATTGAAGACTTTTTGTAAGCGTATTGCATTCAAAAACTACAAGAAAATAAATAAAAACTCTAAAAAAAATGTCATTTGATGTCAGAAGAAATAGTTTTTTTAACCTGGTCCGAAAAATTCAAATGTTTACACCAAATCCAATTACAGACACAGAAGCAATTATAACTTTTTTTCAGATAAATTTTTATAAAATTAAAACGCGTCCCAAACAATGTTTCCTTCTTTACCATAATGTAATGTAATATTTTAGTATGGCCCTGTAAATTAATAAAAACTATTCTCTGTACTACAGATTATACAGAATTTATATTGTAGTACTATGTAGTATGTATATACTTCATAGATGCAAGTCAATTTTATTATGTTCGAAAACGTGTAACATTATTAAAAGGCACTTGAAACTATTTTTATACATGGGCCGTTATGCAAGGGAACGCTTTTGACTGTCTCTATAATTGAATTATGCATCTCATTTTCATAAAAATTGAAATGACTTGATAAAATTATGCAAGAGTTATGTATTTTAAATTTCAAACAATTCGGATTAAGTAGTTTTTGCGTTGTTATATGCGAACGGACAGATAGACAGACGGACGGATTGAATGACAACTATAGTTATTACGTATTTACATAATTACGATCGCGTACTTAGAAACAAGTCAAGCATACGAATTTGTTCTTCATGTAATTTTGTTTTGCTATTTTAAAAACTTTTTCGAAGTTTACACATCAAAGAATAAGGTAAATCTTTGTACACAAAAACCTATGTATTTTAAATATTACACAAAAATGTATTTTCCATGTTACATAGACATATGTGTAAAAACAGAATATTACACAAAAATCTGTGCATTCTGTACATAACACAAAAACATGTGTATTTTGCATATTACACAACATTGTAGGTATTTTCCTATTGCACAAAAATATATGTAAAAAAAAGAGTATTACACATATGTATGTGTAAAAATAGTGCTCAGAAATATGTGTATTTCAGTGCAATTCACACATTAAAGTGTGTATTTCAAGAGTTATCAGATAACTTTTACACATTTGGACTTATCATCAAATTACACATTAAAATGTGTATTCTGAAATTTACACATTTGGCGCAATTTACACACAAATTTACACCCATAGACATGTCGTTTTTGTATCATCGATTTACACATTTTTGTGTGTAAATTTACACATTTTTTTTTTTAGAGTGTAGCATCGACAAAACATCAGAAGGTAACAGTTATTTTCTCTAAGGAAATACCACGGCATCGTGTTAGCGGCTCTCTAAAATATCCCCAGCGAATGGAATATTTATGAGGACATTTATAGATCTAATAATGTTAAAAGCTAATGTTAGTCAACAATAATTTTCCATCCACGCTTTTCCCTTTTTCCATGCTTCTATTACTTTCATCATTAGGTAAAACGCGTAAAAGTGAATTACAAGCTAAATTTTAGTTTGGTATACTCTGAAGGCCTAGTTTATTCAAATTTCATAATCTAATAGCTAAAATTGTGTCTATGAAGACTGAACCTTGGGATTTGACTGCTGCTAGACGGTCCATTAATAAATTTGTAGTGTAATGTAAAATTAATTGTTAATGTGTGGGATGCTCAAGTAGGATTCCTAATAGGGAATTATAGAAATTTAAGCGTAACTACATTTATTACCTAATAAAGAATGAAAAGAAGAAAGTATGTGATAATTTATGAATACTACATTTTATTTAAAGAGGTGCATTGAGAGAATCATTCTAAATAATATAAATACGAAAAAATTAATAATTAGTTGACAATTTTAATTTAAATATTGAAAAATAGATGATAAAGTTAACTGCTTCCCTGATTTGCTTTGATTTAATACGGGCAACGTGTTTTTTGCCAATATATGTTTTTCCCGGACTACATATGGGCATCATATTCCAAACATAATTTACTATTCTCACCAGCAAATTTTTATTGAAAATATTGTATTATTTAATCGGAGTATATTTCTAATTCAATTAGGAAAAAATTTCTTTGTGAGAAACCGGTGCTAAAAAAAAATTAAAAATTCTGTAAAAGACATGAAAAAAGAGGCATTATTTGAAAGTTTTTCTGCAAGAATATTTATCAATTCGGTGGTTAAACTAGTTTAATAGGAGACATTAGGGATATTAGAAATACCTTCTATTAGTCTTTACTAGTAAATCCTATATGCTGATAATAAAAAACTTTTTTAAAAAATCAGGTGATTTAATTAGCAACAGTACTATTAAAAATAGGAAACAATAAACTGCTCAGTTATTTGACAATTGTTCTCCACATAGGAATCGATTTTTTTACTTTAATTTAAAGCTTTTTTTTTGTCAGATAGAAATAAATTACGGAACAGTGATCTGTATCTAATCTCTTTCATGATAAAAGTGTCAAGATTATTATTTTTTTATTGTTATTTTAATATAGTGAATTAAATCTTACTCATCTGATTTTCATTTTTTTAAACTGAAAATAAATGCACATAAATGCTAATTTTCAGCCAAAAACTGCTGAAAACAACAATAATAAGAACAATAACGTTAGTTTCGGTAACTTTATCAGTACCTGTAATGGTCTGCATAATGATTTTTATTAATGTCTCATTACGACCGTGACATAAACTGCTTTCAATTAACACTCTTTTCTATTAACTATATTAATAAAAGAAAGAGTTAGTCTATCTGCCTGTTTGTACACCTCTTATTTTGTGATAGAAAATAAAAGAGATGATTACAGAGATACATCAATATGTATGCAAAAAAAAAAAAAAAAAAAAAAAAAAAAGGTGGAGGACAATTTTTAAATAACATTTTCGATTGTTTAGGGTTTTGTTCATGTGGCGAAACCCCATTCGTCTTGCTCCTCTGCCTGTCCGTACATAAAACTACATAAATCAGAGAGTTCAAATTTTGTGTTCTTACAGCTGAATACCTCTTGTCACACAACAAATCATAAAATTTTGAAAAAGACTAACATTTAATTAAAAAAAATTTTTTTTTAATATCATCAGTTCATTTTTTTCCTTCTATATGCTGCACGGAAGTTTAAATAGATGTTTAAATGTATGTAACATAAATTAATGGATTAAATAACTCACGTGAAAAACTTGCTTATTTGTTTTTGTTTCATCATATTACGTCATATTTATAATTTATTTTGGTACGTGAAGTGAAATACATTTTTTTTATTAAATTCCTATTCATTTAAATTACTAGGCGTTCTCTATATTCATCACAGCAAGTAAGGAATCTAACATGGCCCCAACGTTATGAAACAGGATTGCGATATACAGATCATAAAGCACATGCATAACCAAATTGATAATTTATTCATAAGGTTTCATTCTAATTGTAGAGTCGCAATTTTTTTAAAACCTGCAGCGGTTCTTATCTTTTTAAATGTGGTTTTTGACGAAGTCCTGCTATGAATATTATTAGTTAAATATAAAAATTTGAAATAGGATAGTGGATAATTTCCAAGAGGAGCATTCCTGAATATAATGGTGCTGACATTTATGCAAGGAATGATTAATTTTCTATTGACAATTTTCGTTTGTTAATTAGTTTTTTGTATATTTTAGTCTTTGTTTTGGCGCAGCATGTCCCTCAAGGGATTTTGCGCCAGTAAACCCTATACAACCAACCAACCGTTTGTTAATTAATTGGAAAAGTGCTTTCAAAGAGATATTAAACGAAATCCACAGTGCGATATGCGATCACACTTATCGACTTGTTTAAAAATATTGTTGACAATTTTAAATACACTAAAAAAAGTGTTGATTTTACAATGTAATAATGGCAGCAGGAAGATATTGTAAAATTATCTGTAATATATCATTGTATAAATGAATAAAACTGCATATTATTGCTTCACGGTATATTACTTGCTAATTTTACGGTATATTACTAATTATTTTACGGTTTTAAAGTGGCGCGCCAGCTGCCAGTATTATACTGCCAAATAAACATTTTTTCTGTGTTTTTTCTATCATCATTCAGCGATCAATTATAAAATATCGCAAAGTTTTATTATTTACACAACAGAATAATTAAAAAAAACCTGCATTTTCGAGTAAAATTTGTTTTATAACTTTGATGTTTTATCATTAACTTTTTTAATGATTATTTGACGTTTGTATATTTCTTCCAAACTTTATATATTTCTCTTTTAATTTTGATAAATGTTAAACTGCAAACGATTGTCTTGTGTTTTGATTTTGTTTCTTTATACAAGTTGAATGCATAATAAAACACAATCGGTCTACCAGTTCATATGTTGATGGAAAACGCCTAAAAGTCCAGTATATAACTTGTATTTCAGTATATAACTTGTAGACTTGACATTGTGCTTTTCTGCACCCAAAAGTATGAAAACATGGAGAATCAGGAGGAGGAAAACATAATGGTAAACCTAGGAGTCAACCACTAAAATCGGATTTTTATGTTTTTTCCTGTAAGATGTGAGGTGGCTGATCGATTGCGTTTTAATGTATGAATCGAGATTTAATTAATCCAATATTTTCAACTGTGAGCTCGATGAGGTGATTGTGTGTGCTGCCGTTTTCCGGTCTATAACAAAAAATTGACTATACTGATGTACTGAAGGATGTATATATCTAGGCGCTAGCAGGAACACTAAATTTTATTAATTTTCTTCACTGAAATTTTAGACCTCATACAAAGATTTAGACGAAATATTAGACAAAACAAATAGAATTTTGTGGTGAGGAACTGCCCGATAGGACTTAGATTTTTACATACTGCAGATGCAAAGAAAAAGATTTGCCCTCCCCCTCCCCTTCAATAAAAAAAGAAAATTTTGTTGAATCAAAAATGATAATTATATCAGATATAACCCCCTCTCCTCACTCCGCTCTAAAGTGATAACATTATATATGTGCAACATTTTCTCTGTTTTCTCTTTATGCGGTTTTGAATAATGCATGTGCAACGCATTCATTGCATATGAAAACATTTCCTGGATCTATTTCAAGAGCTTTCATGAACATTTATTTTCTATTATAGAAAGGTTATACTTAGATATTCGATTTGAATGATCATTGAATACATTTTAAGCATCATTCTACACATATGGCATTTTAAAATATCGATTTATGAGAGAAGATTCCATTTACAAGCAGCATAAGCATAACTAAAGAACGTAAACTATTTTATAGTATATTGTTATTGTATCAGAGTTTAGTATTAAGTAGTTTTACGATAAATTTTACATTTTATATAATCTTGAAATGATTAATTCTTATTAAGCATTTTCTAGGCAAGCCACATGCGTAGAAATTCGTTTTCACGAGGTGTGTGCAATCACTTCGTCTTATAGTTACCAATATTTCTTTATAGTAATCTTTGGACAATTTAACACATTCGTTATACAATAAAACCAATATTCAGAGACAAAAAAAGTCTTCGGATTACTTCTGCGAAATGTTTTGAATTATGCAATTTTATTTTCTCAAAATAGTCTGTCAGTTTTTAAAATGGAATAACAAGTATACGATTAAAGCTTATGTTATTTTTGTAGGAAAATAATTGGGTGAAGTTGTTTAAAACCCCAACTTCACCCAATTATTTTCCTACAAAAAGAAACATATATGTTAAAAGATCATTAAAGGATAATTTTCGTATGATCCCTTACATTAATGCTGAATGTTTCGATGAATGTTACTGGAATATAATTTAAATTGAAATTTGGTAACATAAGAATTAACCTTTAAAGAATACACATTATAAGTTTTACGACAAATGCATTTTTTAATCTACTGTAATCTTGTATATTCAGCCGAAGTAAGTAAAAAAATAATTTTGTAATTGATATACATAATTTTTTAATGTGTATCTTATCATGTCCGTTGTCATATATAACAGTGTCTATACCTAAAAAATACAGCACTCACATTCTTTTGTAGAAATTTTAAAGGGACATGGTCAAAGAATACTGACAGCCACGTATACTAGATAGGACTGAAAGTACTTTTTTAAGTTATTATTTTGTTATTCACATATTTTGTTATTATTTTATTTATTATTTTTTATTATTAGAGCATTTAGTTATTATTTTTAGAATTATCATTTAATTGGGTGGCAATCACTTTCTGAACCAATCGACTAATTTTATTTGGCAAAGATTAAATTTTCCTGAGTAAAAATACAGAAACAATATAGAAAAAACCCTAACTCGTTATATAGCGACTATAAGTAATATATGAAAAAGATGATTCATATAAAAATATTGAAACCCAAACAAACAAAAAAAAAAAAGACTTGTAAAGAAGGTTCCAGTTAGATTAACATTTTGCAATTCAGGTGATATTTGGCGCTATCGAATATAGGTGGAAAAAACAACGTAATCAACTTGTAACAGACTATTTTTGGTTGTATTTAGCATACCCTCCTCAGCGCCAACTGATTACAAGTTAATAAGTTTTGGTGCTAATAACGTTGTTTTCTCTGCGTTTAGGTTTTTCAGGTTAAGTTCAGGTTACGTTAGGTTTACGTTCTAGGTTTATCAGCTTTTGCTGACTGTCTTTTGCAAAATTTGTGTACTTTTGAATTTAAAATATCTCTTTATTTCACTCCGTAAGTCATTGCGCGCATGATATCTCGAGAACGTATGCACGGATTTTTATGAAACATAAAGTATATAATTGGCATATACGTATTTTTAAAACTCTTAGATCAAAATGATTTCATTAACTATAAGAAAACAATATTTTTGTTTAAAAAAATCAAAAAATTATATTTTTAATCAATAAAACTAGTCATAACTAAAATTATCACCACTCTAAATACTTAAAAGTAGATCATTTTAAACACACATATCTGTTTAATAACTACATTTAATTTCCATACATACGTTCTCAAGATATCGTGCGCGCAATGACTTACAGAGTGAAAAAAAGGGATAGTTTAATTTTGTAAAAGACTAGTCAGTATCTAGTCATAATATATTAAAAAGCATAATCTGTTTAATAAAAAGCCTAAATTTCATGTCTATATATAAAAAAATTAATGGAGATTCGCTAATTTAAACCTTGAATGTTTTTTGTTGATTTTCAACGAGTTTAAAAGGTACAAGACCCCTTAAATGCTGCTGGTGGAGCCAGATGACAATGCTAAAAAATTGTTCTTGCAGTACATGTGGAGTAGAAATGATATCCTTTGCGTATGTTTCATTTCCTCTTTCCTATCACGAAATTAGATCTTTGCCGCTATTTCTGATTTATATATATGTATTTAATTTGGAGTTATACGCTGAACAAAATTAAATGTTGAGATTTAAAATTTTCCCAATTTCGTCACTACTAACTGCTAGATTCCCATTACCGGTCTTCACTTTATGTACGACCGATATACCATTATTCTCCATATAGTTTCTTTTTCGATAATTTTTGCTTCCAATAAATAATTAAATAAATAAAATGACTCGATAATAAATAAATGTGTGTCAATAACATTTTCCTCCAAAATACACTATCCATTAAATAGAGTCTTGAAGAATAATTTACTGTAGCTTTCACCATTCAGCGGTATCAAAATACATACAAAACTTTAATAAAATCTTTGGAAGAACTTGAATTAAATCTTTGAACTTGATTACAATGTTCTAACTTCCTTTATACTATTTCTTTTCAGCTCCAAATTTATAAGCATACTTAACAACAGTAAAAAAGAATTACTCATACAAACAAAGGCATATCGGTTTCTGTTAATGGGTTCATTCATCTCAGATTTCTACGTACGTTTAACAAGATTTATTCTTCAGAAAGGACAGTAACTATAGATAAGAAATAGTTAAACAGACCATATAATTCTCTTACGATTTATTATTATTATTATTATTATTATTTTGGACAAGAAGATTGTGCTGAAAAATAAATCAATGTGGCAACATAAGTAATATGATTCAAATTACATCCTTTCCTATGCTTTTAATTCTCTTATAACTTTGAATAAAAAAACTATTTAGAAATTTTATTTGGCATGGTTATTCGGTATGGTAGCCTGGTTATTCATGGGGTTTTTTTTAACCGATCTGTTGACACATTTGTTTTTGTTCACATTGTATCAAGAAATGGGAGACGTTTATTGTGTTAAATTTATCATACTAAATTTCTCTAATAATAATAAACACTACAAACTGTCTATATCATAAATTATCATACTAAAATCATACTAAATATAATACTCTCCATTTACGTATAAAATTTCAAGCTACAGATATTTCAGAAAACGAGTTTTTCTATTGCGCAAGCATAATAATTTAAATAATGAATTAAATAATATTAGCATAATTGTTTATAATAATGGTTTCTTATTTTAACATGTTAATAATTTATTCGTCGATATTCCACATACATTGAACATAAATTTGATTCCCAAAAATACAAATTTATACTAATCAAAATTTTTGCCAGGCTTTTTTGAGAGATTAAAACAGTTTTAAGAGTTTAAATATTTGCTTATTACCCAAACTACTTTCGAAATTGAAGAGTATCATTTGCGCTAAAACTGACCCAATTCATTTTGAGAATTATTTACTAGTATATTAAATACCATTTATTAGAGTAGACAGATGAAGAATTACTATATTGGTATAACTAGTAGAACATTTAAATACAGAATTAAAACATTTAAATGTTAAAAAGCATCATGTAGCAGACATTAAATATAATATAAAACCACAGCTTAACTATATCATATCAGGAAGAAACTCACCAAATAAATTTAAATGAAAGTAACATAATTTTCGCCCCCAATCTGTACTATCCATCCATTATAAGATAAACCATGTAGCTTTTAACAATATTTTTTCCATTCTTTTCTCTGGCACGACACATTCGCGACACACTCACAGGACAATCAAAAACGATTTTAGTTAGACGCGTTAATTTTTATCCTTAGTTAGTGTTGCAAAAGTATTTGACGAATTTGTAGTGTAAGTAATAACGTCAGTAAATGGAAGCTTTTAGTTTAATATTCTGCATTCAAGGCCGAAATAGCTCTTTGGAATTGTAAGTGGAATTCAATTTTTTCAGGAGTGAAGATTCTTAAGTTGATGAAAAGCATGGAATATATCGACCTAAACGAAAAGAATTTAACAGAAACGGTTTGAATGAAATTTTTATATGATACCACTCTTTTAACTTTTTACTTCGAGATTCTTTCAGAAGTATTGGAAGTTTAATAGTCGCTTTCAGACTTTCGTCTTTGTTATCAGAAGAGCTCGAAAAAGTAATAGAAAAAGAATTTAAAGATTGCTATCATTAAAATATTTCAATCTACCGAATCGCATTCCTATAAATGGAAATATATTTAAGAACATTTTGGAAATTGTTTTAAAAAGTTATCAATCTTTTAATTTGCTTTAGAAAATTCTAACTGCAACTAAACTTAACTTTTAAAAGAAAAAGAAAACTTTTAAAAATATTTCTATTTAAATAGAAGGAATTCACTAGGCGAATATCTGGTATAGTGTTTTAATTAGAGAAATCTTTAATTTTCTTAAATAATTTTAAATTACAATTTATTTTGCATGTTTTTTTTTAAATATTACTAAATTTGTGTAAGCCCTTAGGGTCTATTTACGAGCATACACATATTTCAGATTGTGTGACTCAAAAACTACTCATTAGAACTTGTTATAATTTCATGACTTTTCCTCATCACTATTTCACGTATTTTGTTAGTTCAAAAGGTTCCTGACCCCTTAACAGAACTTCGCGTTTTAAAAAAATTATAAGACCTCGCTGAAGTCTTTTTCGATCT
>OZ025289.1:130662-153443 GCA_964019185.1 Maratus speculifer | reverse complement strand
CATTCAAAGGAGTTTAACATCATTAAAATGCCCTATTTCCCCATTGACCATAATGTAACGGAATACTTTTGATTGTCCCTGTAATTGATCTATGTATCCGATTTTCCCAAAATATGAAATAACTCGAAAAAATTATGTAATAATTATATATTTTAAATTTCAAACGATTATGTCGGATAGTTTTTGCGTTGTTACATCAGACAGACAGACAGACGGACTGAACGACAACTATAGGTGGTATGTATTTTCATAATTACGAACGTACCTAAAAATAGACAAGAGAGAAAAACTGAGGTTGCCTTGGCATCCATAATAATGGGGAATTATGGTGAATTTCTGTGTTTGTACGAGTTTAAATACTAAAGATATATTATCAGTTATCTAAAATTTCTTTCTTTTAGTGAATCTATGAAATAAGACGTATATATATGACATAAGATGTTAGAGTCCCAAAACATTGAATCTACAGTCTTGAACCATATACATTTTTAAAGTGAAAAGTTAATTAAGATACTCATGCGAAATATGTTTTATTTTTCTGTAGTTTTCATTAATTGAAGTACTCAAAAAAGTTTCTATCTTAGTTAATTATTTTAAAGTTATATATGGAAAATCACTTTTGCTCTAGAGATCTTGATTATTTTTCACATTTGCTTTTTAGTTTTATTTATTAAATAATCAATTATATTCATTATTTAAACTATGCTACTTGTTATTGATTCCCGCAAAAAGTGCTTCATTATTGGAAAAAAAATGAAAGCGTGGTATGTAACATCTGCATAACGCATGATAATGCCTTGAGGATTTGATATAATTATCTGCCCATGATTAACCAAAGTTATAAGAATTATTTATTTTTCAAATAAGGTTTAGCAATAGAAAAAATATTCATAGCAATATGTTTATTAATTTTATGAAATGGAATTAAGCTAATAACTTCTTTATTAAATGAGAATAATTAGGTCAATGTATTCACGCGCAGGAAAAAGAAAACATATATTAGGCAGACGATAATTTTATAAAGCCTTTTAAACTCGTTTTGTTTTCACAATATTTTTTTTTTTTTTTTTTTTTTTTTTTTTTTTCTAGATTCTTTCTTATGAGATTTTTTAAATCTAAAAAATATGGTATTAATTTTATTAAAAATAAACATTGCCGTACTAAATGTGCACTGTAAAACATTTTAGAAAGTTATCCTGAAACGATTTTCATATTTTGCCGGGATTTCAAAAATTTGTATGTTTTTTGTCAATTATGGCAATATTTCGGGAAAAATATCTTTCATCAGTTTCCGTAATTTTACCGTATTCTACGCATGCGTGATTAATGTTTTATAATGTTCTGTTAGCGATTTTGATAACTAAAGAAGAATAAAAAACTGCTGTCTAAATACTTGCGAGAAATGCATTCTGAACAAATGCCATTTTTTGTTTGGATATCACCCGATAAAGTAAGTAACTTATTTATTCTTTTTATGATTCATTATTTGAATTTGAATTTTATCTGTAATATGAAATTTTAAAATATAATTGCTTAAATAAGATGCTGAATAAAAAAGTATAGTGATATTTTTTATTGAATTATTATCAAAGAATTATTCTTTGGAATAATAAGTGAATGTATCTGTCAAATGAATATATAATACGGAATGTTTCTGAAACACTCGAATGTTTGACTAGTCTATTGTGCAACGCAATAGCAAGAAGCCGTGGTATCTGAACACATATTTAATTATAATTAATTTTTCAACTAATTATTAGAGGTGAAAAGAAGCTTGAAATTATTGAATATTTAATAAGTGGTTATCACATTGCTAGCAGTGCTGGGCACGTTCACAAAATAAATGAACTAACTCAAACTCACGTTCAATTTCTGAAAAGTGATTTAAGTTCACGTTCAAACTCAGAAATTTTTAAACGAACGCGTTCAAATCACGCTCATTTGTAAAAGTGAACAAAGTTCACTAAAAGGTTCACTTTTTTTTTTTTTTAATGTTTGGATATTATTGTCCAAATTTACAAAATTTTGTGAACTAATCATTTGATTATTCGACATGCAAGATAGAGGTATGCACGGACGGAAATTTCCAGGCCCGATCCATAGAAAAAAAAATGTCCGGCCCGATATTAGAATAAAAATTTCAGCCCGAGCCCAACCCGGCTCGTAGAGAAAATTTAGCGGCCCGATATAATAGCTAAAAACAAGGCCCTACATAATGTTAAAAACAAGGCCCGAGCTTGGCCCGGCCCGGAAAAAAAGTTGAAATTTTGCACCGAACCCGCCCCGACCCCGAGTACATTCCTACTAGAGATTGATATTTACCCTTACGGAAAAGTTCTGGCCAAAAAAACTTACCTTAGTCTGTTTATAATCTCCATTTATGCAGAAGTGCCGTAGGCTGCGATGTTTATACTTTTAATGAACCTTTGTTAGTTGTATGTAAATGTTTCGGCTATCATTAGTATTATTAATCTATCTTCCATGTTATGGAGACATAAAAATCTAAAAAATGATATATGGTAAAAGTAAAATCTAAGATGAAACCGCATTGGAAAGAAAAAATACGTTTCTTTTTTAGCAGGTGTAAATGTTTAATATATTTTTTCTACCGTATTATTGTATTCATTTTGCATGGATGAACAGTTTAAAAGAACTTAAAAAAAAAAAATCAGTTTTCAGTTTAAAAGAAAATTCCGTCATAGGCAGTTTATTCCATATGTTTATTCCATATGTCCTCTATTAAAAAAAGCCTGGAATCTACGATTCTTAAAAAAGAGTAAAAATCCAATCTTTAATTGTATAAAAATGGCAACTTAAAAGTATGTGCTTTTTAGCAAAATCAAGCCAAATTTTACTGATTTTTGAACAGACTTGGCCCCGTCGAGAAAGGGATTTTCATACGGGATGATTCAACCGGAACTTCTTATTTTGGTTCGTGAAGATTAGGAAGAATGAAAATAGGCAATAAAATTAAAATATGGTAAAACTTGAGAAAAGAAACCTGCGCGTAACGGAATCTTGTGGTTAACAAAACAAAAGAAAATGTTGATATACACTCTCAAAAAAACTTCCGTCTTTTCACAGAAAAAGTACTGGCGGCACTGCTGCCAGACATTGTCTGTACATTGACGATTTTCCGTTTATTTTTTTCTCCGTCAAAAGAGGAAAAATATCCGTCACTTGAAAAAAGTTTGGAAAAAATCAACGCGGAAGAGGCGGGGATCGAACTGAGGACCCCAGGATTACAAGGCCAACACTCATCCACAGCGCCAGGATTGCTCATGAAGATTTTGCTTTAAAATAGAAGCGTTGATTTCATATGGGTGTGGTTTGGTGTATTTCGTTAAAAAGCTTTTAATTTTGCAGTTAATCTCGGAAAGTTTTCATCTTTAATGAAACTGTGGCTGGTTTTTTTTTTCTTTACGTTTAGTATTAATATAGTATAAAAATGTAAATTTTAAATATATAACGTAGATTGTCAGAGAAAATACATGGATGTTTTATTTTTATTCGATAAGATTTTTTTTAATAATATCAATTTTTTTTGCATTTTATTTTTTAATTAAAATATTTTTTAAATGTCTTCACTTAAAGTATATTTTATATGCGAATATTTATCATAGAAATAACTTAGTATATTGAACTTTATTCAACTTATCCAACTTTGAATAACAGATTGTGAGAATTTTTGAACGAATAAAGAAAGTAATTGTTATTTATTTTTAAATTCGAAAACATTTTTGTCTTTTAAAACTAAATTAGACATTTTAATCGATAGAATATTTTTGTTTTTCATTTTAAAAATAAATTCGAATTTATTACTAACAGACCCAATGCGCATGCGTGCTAGATAAAAACGGAATCGTTTCCTCATTTTTCGACTTTCGGAATGAACTCACAGAACAAATACGTTTTCTGGGAGAACAGAAGTTATTTGTGAAAAAATAACGATAACTTAGTGTATATTGACGAATTTTTCTGACAGTGTATGTAAAAGAGGATAATAGTATTTGTGAAAACAATGTAATGCATTTACAATAGACCTTGCTCATCATAACAAGATCATGACGGATTTTTCTTTCCCATGCAATTCCGTCTTAAAAGATTTGTTTCTATAGATTTTTTTTTTTAATTTTTAAATCTCTAAGCCATAGAATGTGAATCTGAATTAACGATATTAGAGGCAAATGTGATATTTACACTTACACATAGTATAATAAGATGCATTTAAAAAATAAATACCATATCTCAGAACACTTTTTTTAAATTAAATATTATAAACATATGATATGAAAAAGTAAAATAAGTATTTTTAGCTAGGACTTCTCGTACAAAACACTTTTAACCTTATAGGCGTAAAAATCTATGTTCAGCCAGGTCTTGCTAGGTCGTGCTTAGTCCAGCCAATTAATGTTTTCGCAGGTTGGGTTGAAGCTTTGAATTTTACACCGGGCTTGGTCAACAGTTTTTTAACGGGCCGAATTTTAGTCGGAGCAGTTCTGGCTAAATTTTGAACTTTATTACCAAACACCCCCCCTCCCCCCCCAAAAAAAAAAAATCTACGGATTGTTTTGGTTGCCCTCAGCCTGATATTTTCTTCCCTCGCATACCTTTAGTTCAATGTATTTTTATGCATTGCATCTGCATAAGATTGCGCATTTTTTTTCTTTACAAATTTAAATTTTTATCAAAAAATTGTATGCAAAACAAAAGGAAAATAAATTTAAATCTAACGAACTTGGAAGATATATTTTTGATCGCTCAATGATACTAAAATTTTATCTTTATTAATGTTATATTTTATACTTTTTCATTTATACAAAAAGATGATTGTGTATTAGAATCATATCATTAATTTTCATTGATTATTTACATATAAGTATAGACACCGTATTGGTAGGAATATATCTGCCAGCTATAAAAATTTTTAATTTCATTTTTCTGCAAAAACTGATTTTATCAGAATCATCTTAAGAAAAATTCAGCTCAAATGCCCATTTTGACAACATATTTTGAAATAAATTCTGAATTTATTTCAAAAAATCGACCAAAACAGTACATTATACAGTTCCTAAATAACAAGAAACTGTCAGTTGAATGCATTTGAGAAAAAAATTGAATTTAAAAATGAGTCATAAAATAACCGATTTGTTGTTTGAATACATTCTTAATTCTTTAATATGATTGCTTCGGAAAATTTTGTGCAAAATACTCACTTTGACAGCATTTTTAAAAATATATTCTATCTTTATCAAAAAACTGTCCAATGCGTCACAGTATATATAGTTCCTAAATAAGAAGATCTGCAAATTGGATGCGTTTGAGAGCGAAAATGGATTTTGAAACGAGTCATAAAAAACGCAATTTGCTATGTGAAAACTTCATTAAATTTTCAAATCACGAAGACTTCGGGAAATTCTGTTAAAAATACCCTTTTTGGTAGCCTTTTAGGTAGATTTCGTATGAAATACTACCTATTGCATTGTCTCCCATGTTGGAATTTCTGAAAAATTTTTGCGGATCTACACGAATCATGACTCCTAGACTCCAAAACTACCATCAGTAAAAAAGTTTATCTATCTATCTATCTATCTATCTATCTATCTATCTCTCTATCTATCTATCTATCTATCTATCTATCGGTGTATATCACTTTCTTCTAGACACGATAACTTCCATAATTATGCTCAGATCTTTTTCAAACTTTTACATAAAATCAAGGAGCTTAAAATCTCGGTCGAGTTCGTTAATGGGCAAAATCGGACCAAGGGGGTGGAAATAGGGAGGGTTTTTGTGAAAACAGAAAAAACGCGATAACTTCTTAATTAAAATAGATATAGAATCAGTTTAAAGTTTATATTACTTCTAAGAAATGGGCAAAAAGTTTATACATGACAGATTTTTGATAAAGTTAAAAATGGGATCAAGGGGCGAAAAAAACATGGTTTTTGGGAGAAAAAAATTTATAACTTCGTCAATTCTCAAGATATCAAATCCAACTAAATTTTATATAAATGTACTCAATATTATCTAAAACTTTTGTATTTACAAGTTTTTGATAGGACCAATTTTTACCGATGAAAAAAATTAAAAACGAAAAGAAAAAGGGGGGAGGAAAAAGAAAAAAATCCGTAACTTACTAAATTCTTAAGCAATCAAATCTAATTAAATTTATTTTACATCTTCACAATAATATCTACAACTTTTATATTAACAAGTTTTTCATAGAACCAATTCTTATAGCAAAAATAAATTAAACAAAAATAGGAGTTGGAGAAAAAACCTCAAATCCAAACTGCTTATATTCTGACTCATTTTAAAATTCATTTTTGATTTTAAACGCATCTAAATCACAGATCCTCTTATTTAGGAACTATATAATGCGACGTATTGGCCAATTTTTTGATAAAGGCAAAATATTTTTTTAAAAAGGCTGCCAAAAAAGGTATTTTGAACAGATTTCCCGAAGTTATCGTCATTAAAATATCGATTAAGTTTAACAAATTGCGTTTTTTCTGAGTCATTTTTAAATTCATTTTTGTTCTCAAACCCTTCCAATTTACAGGTCCTCTTATTTAGGAACTATGTAATGTGACGGATTGGCCAGTTTTTTGATAAAGGCAGAATATATTTTTAAAAAGGCTGCCAAAAAGGGTATTTTGAACAGAATTTCACTAAGTTATCGTGATTGAAATTTGAGGAAATTTAAGAAATTGCGTTTTTACCGAGTCATTTTTTAATCTTTTTTTGTTCTCAAACGCATCCAATTTACAGGTTCTTTTATTTAGGAACTATATAATGTGGCGGAGTGGCCAGTTTTTTGATAAAGGTAGAATATATTTTTAAAAAGGCTGCAAAAATGGGCACTTTGCACAAAATTTCCCAAAGCGATCATGATTAATGAACTGTGGGTATTCAAATAACAAATTGGTTATTTTATGACTCATTTTTAAATCCAATTTTACTCTGAAACGCATTCAAATGACAGTTTTTTGTTACTTAGGAACTATATAATGTGCGTATTCGTCGATTTTTTGATAAAGGGTGAATATATATTTTTTAAAAGCTGTCAAAGTAAGCACTTCGCAAAAAAATTTCCCAAAGCGATCATGATAAAAGAATTGAGGCTGTATTCAAATAACAAATTGTTTATTTTATGACTCATTTTTAAATTCAATTTTCCTGTCAAACGCATGCAATTGACAGTTATTTGTTATTTAGGAACTGTGTAATTACTGTGTATTGGTCAGATTTTTGATAAAGGCTAAATATATATTTTAAAAAATCTGTCAAAGTGGGCACTTCGCACAAAATTTGTCAAAGCGATCTTGATTAAAGAATTGTGGATGTATTAAAATAATAAATCGGTTATTTTATGACTCATTTTTAAATTCAATTTTGCTGTCAAACGAATTTAATTAACAGTTTTTTGTTATTTAGGAACTATAATGAGCATATTGGTCAATTATTTTTAAATAAAGTAAGAATATAATTCAAAATATGTTGCCAAAATGGGCATTTGAGTAGAATTTCGTTTAATATGATTTTGATAAAACCAGTTATTACAGAAAAATGAAATTAAAAAAATTTTAAAAGCGAGTTAAACTGGGTTTATCTGTAATCTTTTTTTTTTTTTTTTTTGAGATGAAAACTTTTCGAAATCTACCTCCGCCTATAGGCCATGCCGAAAGGGATTTTTCGAAATATATTCTGTCTTTATCAAAAAACCGATCAATGCATCACATTATATAGTTCCTATATAAGAGGATCTGTAAATTGGATGCGTTTGACAGCAAAAATGGATATTAAAACGAGTCAGAAAAAAACGCAATTTCTTATTTGAACACTTCCTTAAATTTTCAATCACGATGATTTCGGAAAATTCTGTTCAAAATACCCTTTTTGGTAGCCTTTTTTGAAATATATTCTGTCTTTATCAGAAAATTGACCAGTGCGTCACTTTACACAGTTTCTAAATAAGAGGATCTACCATTTGGATGCGTTTAAAATCAAAAATGAATTTAAAAATGAGTCAGAATATAAGCAGTTTGGATTTGAGGTTTTTTCTCCAACTCCTATTTTTGTTTAATTTCTTTTTGCTATACGAATTGGTCCTATGAAAAACTTGTCACTATAAAAGTTGTAGATATTTTTGAGAAGATGTAAAATAAATTTAATCAGATTTGATATCGTAAAAATTGACGGAGTTATGGATTTTTCTCTTTTTTCACCGCCCTTTTCCTTTTCGTTTTTAATTTTTTTCATGGGTAAACTTGATCCTATCAAAAACTTGTAAATACAAAAGTTTTAGATAATTTTAAGAAAATTTACAAAAAATTTAGTTGGACTTGATATCTTGAAAATTGACGAAGTTATGAATTTTTTTCTCTCAAAACCCCTGTTTTTTTTTCGCCCCTTGAGCCCACTTCTAAATTTATCAAAAATCTGTCATGAATAAACTTTTAGCCCATTTTTAAGAAGTAATATAAACTTTAAACCGATTAGATGTCTACTTTAATTAAGAAGTTATGGCGATTTTTCGGTTTTCACAAAAACGCCCCCTATTCCGACCCCCTTGGTCCGATTTTGCCCATTAACGAACTTAGCCGAGATTTTATCCCCTTTGTTTTTATGTACCAGTTTGGTGGAGATTGGTGTAGAATTATAGAAGTTATCGTGTCCATAAAAAGTGAGATATATATATATATATATAGATAGATAGATAGATAGATAAACTGGTGCGATTGCAATAGGTAGTATTTCATACGAAATCTACCTAAAACACACAGAAAAAGGATAAAAAAAAATTATTGGTTGACTGTCTCTGTTTCTCCTACCTTTAATTCCCAGAAAAGACAATTTTTGTTTTATTTTTATTTATTTATTTATTTATTTATTTATTTATTTTTTACTTCCATGTCTTTAAATTTATTTATACGCCGAGAGAAGTTTTTAAAATTGATCTGTTTTACTTTGCGATTTTGAAATGTACTAGTAGAAAAAGTTCTTTTTCAATATTCACTATTTCTTAAATGTTGAAATCTCCGAAATGCTCTTGTGAATTTATATGTTTAAATCAAAGCTGTCTTGTACGAGGAGATCTAAAAAAAATCCTAGTTTAATTTCTTTCATATTTATGTTCTCGGATTTATAAAAACTAACCTGGACCGCGAATTTCAGATAACATTTCTTCCAAATTTCTGATTGCCTTTAGACAGAATTTTGTTTACACGAGTACTGATAAAAATTAAATGCCTGACATAATAAAGTCATTTTCTTTTTGCATATGAATCGATAAAGTTTTTTCATGTAACTTCTTAAGGGTCGAATAGAGATTTTCCTTAACCTAAAAAGGTGATGCATCTTTAATTATTACAAATTATTGCTCCCTGACGACGGCCTTCGCAGATTGCCGCTACTAGTTTCGTATAGATATAGTACTTTCCCTTTCTTTAAAAATAGCTTTTGGATGCAGAGACGATTTGGATGTAGCTATTTAAATACCGATAACAGTATCAACTATTTGGTGCACAAAGTATGAAAGAGCCCCATTCTGTTTGTCGTATTACTGGGTTATATTATATAGGTGAAATGCACTGATCTCTGTTCAAAAGATTGTCATTTTAACAGATTACGAAATGTTCAATTTATCAGCGGCATTCTCAAAATCGATAATAATAAAATAAACTACTTTTGCATTTTTTTTAAATATATCTTTAGGGGCATATATCTAAAAATTTATGATTTTTTTTTTTTTTAATTATTGTTGAGTCTGAAAATATCCCTAATACAGCTCATATTCAAAATATTAGAATAATTACCTTTTTTTTAGAAATTGAAAATATCGTTTGGTAATTTAATGTCTTTTAATGAAAATATGCAAACGATATTTTTATTAAGAACTTATTGTTGATTAAACTTACTTGTTATCTTAAATTTAATATCATTTTTGAAAAGATTAATTGCAAAAAAAATTATTTTGAAAAGTCAAAATATTAGAATATTTATTCAAGTGGTTCAAAATATTAGAATATTTCACATTAATTCTCCTTTAATTATTACCAATTCTTAACTGGTGGCATCATTGATTAAATTCAGACTATTTTATTTAAAATCAGTATTCTTTTTTGCAGTTTGTTTCTTTTTCGTCTTAAAATGGGCCGTGTGAGTGATATTCCTGAATCTACTAAACTTCGTATGGTTGATTTGTATCGGCACGGTAAAAATCAATGTTTTATAGCGAATTATTTACATTGTTCGCAATCGAGCGTTAGTAAAATACTAACACAATATTCAAAAATTGGAAAATTTCAAAATAATCGCCGAAATGGTGGCCGAAAACCAAAAACATCTGCTAGAGATGACAGGAAACTGAAGCGTATAGTTAAGAAAAACCGTTTTAAAAGTGTGCGATTCTTGCACCGAAAATGGAAAGAAGAAGGAGTTGAAGTTTCTACATCGACAACATTAAGACGTCTCCATAAATTTAAATTTGAATCTCGTGTACCGAAAACAAAACCTCTCATGACTGCAAGACAAAAGCGTATAAGATTGCATTGGTGTAAATCAAGACGTTTATGGAGCAATGAAGATTGGAAAAATATATTATTTAGTGATGAAAGTATGTTTTGTGTTTCATATGGTAATCAAGGTATTCGAGTTTGGAGAATGAAGAAAGAAGCATTTGATAAAGAATGCCTTAAACGTTCCGTAAAATTTGCTGCTAGTGTCATGGTTTGGGGTTGTATGAGTGCAGAAGGACCTGGAAAGTTATGCATCGTCTACGGAAAGGTTAACTCTCTGATATATCAAGAAATTTTAGAATATTACATGATTCCATCATCAGAAGATTTATTTGAAGATGATTTCATCTTTCAACAAGATTTAGCGTCCCCGCATACCTCGGTGTCAACTAAGAATTGGTTCCGCCAACGCAACATTAAGGTACTTCCTTGGCCACCAAATTCACCAGATCTTAATCCCATCGAAAACTTATGGTGTATAATGAAGGAAAAACTTCAAGAAAATCCTCCTTCAAGTAAAACTGAGTTAGTGGCACGTATAAAGTCTATTTGGGCTAATACTGATAGAAATGTTTGTAAACACATTGTATATAGTATGCAAGATCGATTGTACGCTGTTATGAAAGCTAAAGGGGATGCTACAAAATATTAACTACCATTTACTTGATATTCATAAGGTAATATTGTTGCGTAAAATAAAATATTCTAATATTTTGAACCAATCTAAATTTTATTCTAATATTCTGGTGTGTTTAAGGAAGCTGTATACCTAATTTATTGTGCTGTATTTTATATTTTATAAATGTTAAAATCTTATCTAAACATTCCAGATTTAATTTATAAGAAATTTAATTGCATTTACTTAGTATAAAAAATAAATAAATGACAAATAATTTTTTCTTATTACTTTTTCTCAATTATTCTAATATTTTGAATATGAGCTGTAGTATGTACGAAATTAGTAGATCTAATCAAAATGTTTTATAAGCCTGTTGGTGAACTTAATCATTTTTAGCATGTATGTATTTTTATTTTAAAGGTAATAAGTAATTTTTCTTAAATAATCATATATGTAAAACATAGTATTCATTTTAAAATATTACTTTTAGGATTTTTTCTTCTGTTTAATTTGACTTTTGACAACAACAAAAACATGACTTTTTCTAAATGTAAAATAAATCACTATTCAGATATCGAAATTTTGAATTAAAAAAAATAGCTTCGTAAATTTACAAGTTATCAAATCCCTTAGATTTATTGTAAATCATTTTAATGTTATGTATACATTAATATTAGAAATTTATTAATGGGACCAACAGTTACAGCAAAAAACAAATACGACTTCAAAAATTATTATTGCATTAACATGATTCTGATAAAACCAGCTCTTTCACGAGGAGGAAATTAAAAACTCGTCAAAAGCGGTCATACAAAATTGTTAAACTGGGTTTTCTCTATTTTTGATTTAGTTTTTGTTGGAGAAAGAGTTTTAAACTTCGAAGCATGACTCTGCCTGTAGACCGAATCACTGAGGATACATCTCGACATTTTTATTTCTATTTTTATTTATTTATTTATTATTTATTGTTTTAATTGGATAAGTTGCTTCCCTACATAGCTCTTATTTTTACTTTTTCAATTTTTCGTTTCAAGCATTTTTTATAAAATTACTCTTGTTTTCGAAATCGGCTCCGGAAATGGAAGTGAAATTCTAAAAAAATATCTGCAACCAAAATCTAAAAAGTGAAAAAGCAACGATTTAGGGATATACCTGAACTATTCAATCATCTTAACTATGTTTTTAAATGTCTCAATTATAATAATTTGTAATGCTGCAACTATACTAAAAACTATAATAAAATCTGTTATTGATTAAATTATTACGTTCTTCTTGCACTTTTCGTGTGATCATCGAGTTTCACACACAGCGACAGAATGTGTTTCTGTGGAAATTTTTTAAAAATATCTTCAAACTAGGATTATGTTTAAGCGAAGCTGGTTTCACCCATAAATATCTATAAATATTATTTTCTATCTATCTAAAATAAAAATTTGTTAAAAAGAGGTTATTGGGGAAAAAATAAGCACTTGGTTGTGGAAAAACTCGAATAAAATATTTCTAAATAAATAAATGGTTTATTTTGTCCCATAATCTTTGAGCCACATTTTATTCCGATTCTAACATGTTTCCTTAAACTGGTGACTTGGTTATCAGCTTGTAATTGTCAAGGACACGAAAAAATCGTCAGCACCAACACGCTTTCTCCCCGTGTTGTTGGGTTGGGAGAAATTTAACGGAAGTACCGGTATTGTACGGACCCCAGAGTAAAGATAATATATTAGTATATATGCTCTAGGGTACGGACGATAAAAGACCATTGTAATCTTTGTTCAACATCTAATTCGGAGAAAAGTTAAGAGATGTTTGTGAGACAAGACGCTAGAATTACGAAGGGACCTCCTTACAAAGTGAAAGTCGGTTGAATAAGAAAAAACATACCTTTTTCGTTTTAATGCGCTCCGAGAATATATAACCTTAATTTATAAATTTATCCTAAAAAATATGTAAAACAAGCGTAAACAAATTAACAACTATTTATAATATTTATATTCAGGGGCCTCGCTAAGGGGGGGGGGCACAAGGGGGAGCCTCCTCCCCTCCAAACGTTTGATAGTACTGTTACAGTTGGCAAATTTTCAAACTGAACTGGCAAATTTGTTCAAACTTTAATAAAAATACTATAATGCACTTTCTATTTCTGATAGATTTGACGAAAGTTACCAATATAATTAGAAATAATATTAAGCTTTTTACACATAAAAACTCTTTTGCATTTTCTAATTTTGATAACTTGTTTGAAATTATAAAACTAATTAGCAAACGCCTTTTGAACTATTTATGTTTGCTTTTCACTGAGTTGGCAAATACTGAATCTCCTCCCCCCCCCCCTTCTTATTCTTGAGGGTGTCAAAGAAATTTTTTTCACATATATTTGCATTATTTCTGAAATGTGTCAGAAAAGTACATATTTAAATATCTTTTCTAGTGAACGTGCGCATTTTTACGGTAGCGCTTTTTTCCGGGGACGCTTTTTTCCGGGTGCGCTTTTTTCCGTGATTCTAGAAATACAACATGTATTATTCTTTAAAGAAAATCTAACTGTAGAATAATGGTAATTTAAAAATATATGTATTTGCGTCAAAAATTGTAGACCCAAAGAGGTTGTTCCCTAAACAAATCTTTATACAAATCAGACAGGGACGGGTCAATGATTTTCATGCAAGCAAGGTTGTGAGACAATGTGAAAAAATTTCGATTTGTGCACACTTCGCTCAAGAATAAAGTACAGTTCCAGAAATAATCCCGGTCCAGTCTGGACCGAGCTTTCAGATAAAGGAAGACCTGTGCACGACCCAAAAAACTAATGATCAGACTCGACCCGCCCCGAGTCCATGTAGACCTCTAAACGGCATTTGAATGGAAACTAGTTGGATGTGCCATTCCCAAAACTTTCTTCTATCTCATACATACATTTTAATATTTTTTAAAAAAAGTTACTCATTTTAATGCTTTAATAATTTAAAAATAACAATTCAATATCATACCAACTTTGATTTTTATCTTAAATTTCTACTTCAGTCAATTAATCGGAGTAAAAACGAATTTCCGTCTTTGCACGAGCCGATAGACAATAAAATGATAGCCAGATTTTTTTTTTTTTTTTTTTTTTTTTTTAAATTATGGGAGGACCTACTTGCTTCACCAAAAAATAATCATATACAAAAATTTAGTTCAGTTCTAGAACTAACTACTAGAACGTAACGTTCTAGAACGTAAACTTTTAGGTGGTGCAATATTGAAAATGGCATAAAATTCGCTATTGCAGTGCCCCCTTCCGACGGATTCTTTTAAAATTCAGGGAGGACCAATTAGCCATAGTCATTCACTTACACAAAAAATTTGGTTCAATTCGATGTATAACTTCATATATTTTTGGTCGGTACAATATTGAAAACGGCACAAACACGCGATTGCACTCTCTGGATGTCTGTGTGCGGTAAACGAAAAAAAGGTGACCGGAAAAAAAGTTCTCGGAAAAAAAGTGACACAAACTACAAAAGCGGAAAAAAAGGGACACGGGAAAAAGTTACCGGAAAAAAGTGACAAGAAACTGATTTTGGAGATTCATTGGTTTAATTGGGGTTCTTTGATCGGTGGAGGGGGGGGGGGAGGGAGGCCGATCAATTAGGTAAATGGGGTTTTCATGCTGAATTAGCCGTTTTGGTTAAATTTTTGGATATACGTTCATACTGAAAAATACTTGGCGGAATAATTATGGGAACGAACGATTATCTCCCCCCCCCAATCCTCTCTAAATTAGACAAATGGGTTAAATATTATAAATAATAATTTATAATTTAGATAAAAAAAGGGATGAATATTCACCCCCCTTAAATTAGATAAATTGTTTTTTATGCACAATTACCCAATGTATTTCAAATTTTGGATATAGGTTCTTTCTGATAAAGTGAATCGCTGAATAATTTTAAGGGTTTTAATCGGTAAGTATTGGGGGGCGGGCGGGGAATAACCTTTCTAAAATTAAATAGATAGCTTTTTACGCAGAATTATCCAATTTGCTTCGAATTTTTTATATAGGTTCATTACTATAAGGCATATTTGTGATTAGTTATAAGATTTTTTTGCTATGTATAAATGGAGGAAACCGGCGATTATCCCCCCCCCTCTCAAATTCAATAAATTGGTTTTTATGCAGAATTTTCCAATGTATTAAAATTTAAAACATAGGTTCTTTCTGATAAGGTGATTCCCTGAATAGTTTTAAGGGTTTAATGGCTGATTATAAAGGGGTAACGGGGGATAACCCCTCTTATATTGAAAAAATGGTTTTTACACAGAATTGTACGATTTGCTTTAAATTTTGGATGTAGGTTCATTATGATAAGGCGCATCCCTGATTGTTTATAGGGTTCATTTGCAAATTAAAAGGAGAGGGGTCGATTATATTCCCCTTAAATTTGAAAAATAGGTTTTTTATGCAGAATTGTCGAATTTGCTTTAAATTTTGGATGTAGGTTCTTTCCGATCAGGCGAATCTGTGAATAGTTTCTGAAGTTTAAAGGCTAAATATAAAGGAGAGGGATAACTCCTCTTAAATTATATAAATAGGTTTTTATGAATATTTATTTTTTGTTCCTCTACGTGAGTGTGTGCGTGTTGGAGGGGCTATCTACAAACTCCGAATCTATATTTTATGCATAATTTTTTTAAACATTTTTTATAGTAGGATTTTTAATAATTTCAATTATATAAAATAATAAATATTATATTATGATAATAATTATTATTAAACTACATATTAATGTTTCTTTTTATACTTTTATATTTATATAATATATACAATATAATAAATTAAAAATAAATGTATAAATAAATATAATTAAATATTAAAAATTATACTCATTAACAGAAATCTATTTAAAAAATGATAATAATTCTATTAACTCTAGTAAATCAATTAAAATGAATGTATAAATAAATATAAAAAATATAAAAAAAATAGTTTCATTAACAATAATTGTTTAAAAATTGATAATATTTTATTAA
The DNA here is from genome assembly GCA_964019185.1 of Maratus speculifer. NCBI lineage: Eukaryota > Metazoa > Arthropoda > Arachnida > Araneae > Salticidae > Maratus > Maratus speculifer. The sequence goes on along the minus strand of OZ025289.1, from coordinate 137,291 downwards.
CTCATAATTAATCAATTATTATAAATTTACAAATAAGTAAAATTAAATATTTAAAATTAGTTTCATTAACAAGAATTGATTTAAAAAATGATAATATTTAATTAAGTGATAGGAAATCAATAAAAATAATTGTATAAATAAATTAAATATTCAAAATTAGACTCATTAACAAGAATTTGTTTAAAAAATTAATATTTTATATCCGCCATTACTGACACTATTGTAATGATACGTAGCGAGTCTGATGGAGGTACATGACAATAGTGTCAGTAATGGCGGATAATAAAATATTATCATTTTTTAAATGAATTTTTGATAATCAGTATAATTTTTATACTTAATTATATTTGTTTATACATTTATTTATAATTTGATTTATATTTAATTATATAATTTATTTACATTTATGTATTATTAATTCAATATTAACTTATTGTAAATTACTTATTATTTAATAGTAATAATTTTTATAATTTACTTATTATATTATTATTTATTTATAATTATTATATTAATATATTAATGATTATATATAAAAATATATATTGTATATATTGTAATATATAATATTATTGTTATCCATTAAACTCTTAAAACTGCTCAGGGATTCAGCTTATCAGAAAGAAACTGTATTTAAAATTTGAAATATATCGGAAAATTCTTCATAAAAACCGCTTTATATAATTAAGGGCTGATGGGAGGGGGGGGGGGATTCATCCATTCCCAAAACTATTCAGGCAAACGTCTTTTCAGTATGAACATATATCCAAAAATTGAACCAAAACGGTTCATTTAGCATGAAAATCTCATTTTTTAAGTAAATTAAGAGCCTCCCACCGATCCCCTAATCATACTCAATCAATGAATCCCCAAAATCAATAATGAATCCCTAAATCAATTCCTTGTCACCTTTTTTCCGCTTTTGCAATTTATGTCACTTTTTCCAATAACTTTTTTTTCTGTCACTTTTTTTCCTAAATTCCTGTGTGCATACCCTTCGAGACAATGCTGGTCTGAGTATTGTGCTTTAGTAATTGCTCCTTTTTGCTAGTTTGGAACTTAGTATTAATATTACAGAAGAGGAGGGGCTAACTTACCTTATAGCAATTGCGATAGACAAAATCAGACACAAGAGGGAGATCTTATAATGGTTCCGTTTAATTTTTTAAATACGGAACTCTAAAAAGTACTTATTACAGTTTCCCTTTCATGCTTATGTTTTTCATTTAAAAAAGGGGGTCATGGGCTGCGTAAATAGGCACATTTATTCCAAAGTATTGGTCTTTCCATATTTATTTCTGTATATTCCATTGTAAACTAAATTGATTTTAAAATGAGTCCTTAACTGTATCTAAATATCTGAAATATTAATAACATTAACACATTTCCACGGATTGGAGGCTTAAAAATATAAAAATTTCTATATTGTGAATCTTAAAAAAAAAAAAAAAAAAAAAAAAAAAAAAAAAAAAAAACTTAGAAAAATTTATTGTAGACAGATTCTTTATTAAGAAATTCGCCGTCTTTTACAAATGTTTTATGATTTTTTTACACGGATTATTCTATCCATTTTGCACCGATCTAGAAATTGTTTCGTTTAAGACAGGATTTCGTCATACACAGATTTTTGTAGCACCTTTTATAATACTGTTTCCCCCATCCCCTAGCATTGTATATGAACTATTCTTTAAAGAAAAGTTTAATTGTTGAATCATGGTAATTTAAAATTAGAATAAACTATGGCTATAGCGGAATCGATCGGTATCTTGAAAATTTCCCGTAGAAGACAATATTCCGTCTTAGACAAATTCTACTCTGTCTGTGGATTCGCAGGAACTTGAAAATCTTTCCGATTTAGACATATTTCCGCCTTACACAGTCCACCTTGTACAGAGAGTTTACTGTATATATCTATTTTCGGCGAAATTGTATACAGCCCAGGTCCGGTTCGGCCGGACCCGAGTCTGCAGAAGAAGTAAGATTAGCATACTACCCAGAGAAGTGATATCTAGACTTAACTCGTCCTGAGGCTCGTGTAGGTCTCTAAATGGCATTTGAAAGAGGGGAAAAGTATACTAAGGTCTGAAAAAATTTTAAATAAATTATGAAAAAATTGAACGTAAATTTGAACGTAAATTTCGTTCAAACTCGTCTGTTTTTTGAGTTTCCGTTCAGTTCAAACTCGTTTATAAAATAGTGAGCGAAGTTCAGTTCAAAATTCACAAATAGTGAGCGAAACTCGTGAGTTTTCGTTCAATGAGCGCGTTCATACCCAACACTGTTTATTTCTCTCATAGTTACAGTAAATATTTTCAATTTATCTTTAATGACATTGCCCTGGTATTATTTTTTTACTGACACTGATAGGGGGTTTGTGGTGGAACTAATACCACTGAAATAGTCTCATCAGTAAAAATGAATACACGTTTTTGCATATATTCTTGACTGAAAACTTCTATTAATAAAGTGCTTGAATAATGAGAAAATATCTGCTTAAGTTTGTTGGTGGAAGTTTTACCGGTGGTAATGAACCCTTTAGAGAGCGATTGCAGTTAAAGCTTCACTACTTCTTGGGTATAGCAGTTCCTTTTTTGCAACAGTTCCATGTCTCGAAATTTTCAAAGGATGGCTCTTTTATACTTCATTTTCAAACTATTTCTAAAAAATACACTAAATTTATTAATAGTTTAACACTTTATATAAAATTAAATGCAATTCAGAAGTAAGTGGAATTCAGAAGCTGCGTGACTAGCAGTCTTAAGCCACAGTAAAAGATCTTTTCATATCTTTTTCGAATATAGGTGGTGGCATCTAGTGAGGACAGGGATTTACAAGATCAACAGAAAGTTCACAGTGATTGCGTGCAAATGAAAGAATCATTAGAAGAAATGTATTTTCACATTAAAAGGGTTTTTTTCTATAAATTTTATTATATTCTCCTTTTTAATAGTTTTAAAAAATATATTTTCAAACACCAGAGCAAATTAAGATCTTGTCTAAGAAAGAAAAAAAACCAATTTCCTGCTATGAAAATCCTTTTGTAAATAAATTAATTTCCTTCATATGTGTCATTAAATATTTTTAATTAGATAATTACCACTTTTAATGTGCTGAAGAAATGTGACTGAGACGATCAGGAGATGTTCAATAAAGCACAAACATTGCATAGAAATATATTTATCACTTTGATACTTTAAACATTCCCACTTTCTTTATAAAAGAAATAAACGTAAATTGTTTTATTTATTTATTGTGTGTGTGTGTGTGAAAAATTAACTTTAATGGGATAGCGTATTCATAAATTCGCGAAACTTTCATTCAAATGAGATAAAACTAGGGTGAGGAAATTGCTGCAATTTTGTATAAATATATAATATATTTGTAAGTAACATGTCTTTATGCAGTTTCAAAAATGTTGCTTTGAATTAAGTTCAAAAAGTCAAAAGAATCGCTATAAAAATTGTTTTATTTAGAATGTTTGACCTTTATATTCGTCATTAAAAAATATATTTCTTAGATGGAAATCTGTTTTTAATGTTCTAGTATAATGTAAATAACAAGTAATACCCATTTATCTAAAGAAGCAGAAGCATTGCACATATTAATTAATATTTGTATTTTTATTTTTGAAATATTTCCTTTTCTTTATTTCTTTTCTGTTCCATATTTATCCTCAAAATTAAAAACAATTCCACAAATTACAACTTCTATACGTTGCTCCTATTATTAATTTGTTACATATTAGCTCGTAATATATACTTATCAAAAATTAATGTTATAATTAAGTTTAAAAAGATAAAAATATCAGAATAAAACTTTTTTGCTCTGAATTTACTCTAAAGTCCAGTCCATTGTATTGAGTCATTTCAACAGTTCGTGTGTAATTTCCCATGCATCCAGTTTCAATTGTACTCAAGTTTGTTTAAATAGTCCAAAACACAAAAATCTTTAAATTTCAAAACAAGTATTACATTAAACATTTATTTGCTTTTTCTGCTTTAAATGACATTTAAATCATGTTTCTATATTAATGAGAACAGGAAATGTATCTATTTTTTCGTTTCCAATCGTTTTCAAAATGTGGCTTTCGAGCTATGGCTGTCAGAAAAATGACTTCTTTTGAAAATGCGTTTTTCTTCATGATGGTTCTTTCAACATTTCTCATATTTAAACTGTTATAAGTCAAGATCCGTTAAAGATAAATGATTCAACTAGGAACATACATTTTTCAATTGCTTTACTTTATTTTTATTCAGTAAAATAAAAATAAAAAAAATTGAAATATTTTTTAAGTTGTCTTTTTTTCTAAAATTCTTATCTTAAATATTTTTACTTTTATTTAAATAAATATTTCTAAAAATGCTGAATTAAAATTAAATCTCATGTATTTCTGTTTATTTAAATGAAAAAAAAAAGTCGAAATTCTATAAATAATATTTCGAGTTATAAGGATTTTAAATTAACTTTTTTTTTTTTTTTTATCAAATTTTAAATTTAAATGAAAAAAAGGGTTTTATCACTTTTTTTTTTTTTTTACAAGTAATATGAATAACCATCGCAAAAAATTCAGAATTTTAACTCATAAATAAAAATTATTTTAAAATATAAACGAAATCACTATAAAAATCAATATGGAAACCTAGACTCACTACCTATTATGGAAAATTTCTCAATTAATTACCTGTGATAAAGTTTAAGAGAATAATCTCTATGGAAACCGAGAATCATTACCTATCATGTGAGATCATCGAATTATTTACGATGTTAGAATTAACTGAATAAGGAGAAAAAATATTAATATATTTTTAAAGTTTTGATTCGATTTTCATAAAAATTTAAAATACAGGACTAAATTCAAATCATTCCTTTTTGCATTGTTATATGCTGCCAGACAAGCAGACACAGCGAACGGACTAGACGATGCCTACAGGTGCTTCGTATTTATAAAATTACAAAGGTATGTAAACAACATATGTTTATTTTCACGTACTACATTAGATATTTGTATTACGATATATTATAAAGATTTAATGTATAAAGTTAAAATTAAATCTAAAATACACATTAAAATATTATTTTACCAACGCTTTTGAAATATTAATTGAAAATAAATACCCCATAGCTCTTAAAGCATTTGAAATACACTGTAAAAAAAATCTGTGAAGGTGCTAAATATTTTGTAGGAAACTGGGATTCCAAGAACTTTTCATTTAACGATAACAGGAAAAATTCATGTAATCGATTCTGAAACTTGAATTTTTGTTGTTACCGTTACAGGAAAAGTTCTTGGAATCCCAGTTTCCTAGAAAAGGTTTAGTACTTTTGCAGAAATTTTTTTACAGTGTACAGAATCAAAACTCAAACTATTTATTTAGGACAGGTGAACTTCAAATAAGCATTATGTTATAATAATCGACATATGATATTGAAGTAACTTTAAATTAGAAGTAGATTGAGATCATTAATATAATTTAGAATCGATTCAGGACAACATACAATATTTTAACTTATTGTAAGCTATAAATCCCGTTGTTTACTGTTTTCGCAGAGAACGCCTTTAGTTTTGCTTTTTCCTCTTGTTTGGCTTTAAATAACTGTATTGTATCAGAAATAATTTAAATCACATATTTTTAGATTTTATTTAACACTAAATTAATTACAGAAGCAAAAATAATAATTATATTTTGAGAGAAGTTGTGAATAAACACTTTTAAATAAATACAAATGATTTTATTATTCTTTATATTAATATTTTCTTAAAAAAGACTAAACAAAATATTTAAAGAAAAGTGAATTATAGAAAATATCAAACTCTAAAAAAACAGAGGTTTATTATTAAGTTATTATATTTGTATAGTCCTTGCTGAAAACAGCGAATCATCAAAAGCTGTCTCATTACAAATTTTTCTTAGAATAATGCTAGAGGTATCTTTGATAAAATTTTGGTATATAATGCCTTTTTTGACTGAATTTCCCCTGACCACTCGCCACCTTGACAATCTTTTTCGACAACCTATTTAATGGTTACTTAACTCATCTACACTCTTAAAAAATCTGTAAGTTTACTAAAAGTTTTCTAGGAAGCTGGGATTGGTTTGGTATGTTTTATTTTATGACGGCCGATTATCTACGTGAGGGATATAGGCCTTTAAAGGGGTGGGGTTGCCCTCGACGGGGATCTTTCTAGGAAACTGGGATTCCTACTTTTTATATAACGGCAACAGCAAAAACTCATGTAACAGATACAGATTAGTACTGAAAATCAAAACATCTGTAAGGTTACTAAGAATTTTTTAGGAAATTGGGATTCCAAGAATTTTTCATGTAACTGCAATCCAGGTTACAGATAAAATTTTAGTAAGATAACAGTAAGTTTAGGAGACTCGTTTGTAAAGTTAGAGATTTCTGTAACTTTACAAAAATTAGTTTTGTAGCTTTACATTTATTCTTGTACAGTGTACAGATAAAGTGTTAGTAACCATACAGATTTCGGCAACTTTATATCTGTAGGATTACAGTTTTTCTTCAATGTATTTGTATTCCAGACAGCTATTTTTCATGGAACTATCAAAAAGCATATAAGGAAATGCATTGGAAAATGCGGTAACGATTTATCAATAGAGCCTTTA
>OZ025289.1:75100-130639 GCA_964019185.1 Maratus speculifer | reverse complement strand
ATTACCAGAAAATGAATAAATTTTTAGATATGCACTGTCTTAAAAGGGCTCGAACTTCGGCCAACACACGGCGCTGGCGGCGGCATCAGGCTGCCGAAATTCTGACATTACTTTAATTTTCAGACGCATGATCTTTTTGGCTCATTTCGCGGAGTCAAATCCCAGTTGATATACTGAATCGACTTTCCACTAACCTGCAGAAATAGAGTTTGTTTGTTGGAAAGAGATTTATAATGATATTTGGGTCATAAAAAAAAATTCAAATTTTTTTTCATTTAAAATGAAATAAAAATATCATTTGAGAGGGTTGTATACATATTCAAGAGTATAAAATCAATATCAGCAGCATACTTTTTTAAAAATATTTTTCACTACACTTAGAAACATAGACATATTGGCTGAAAAATGTCCTCTGTGTTATCATATTTTAAATAATCTTCTGATTTTTTCTTATTAATATAGAGAATTGCTTTCACAATAGTAACACTTTGATATAAATGCTCTTTTTCAGTGCCATATAGTTTTTTGTTTATGTATATATTTTTTCATGATATAGGCATATTATGTGCCCCGTGTTACCCTTTTTTGTATTCTCGCTGTATAAAATTTTACATAACTTGGTAAAAATTACTCTAATGCAATAAAATTATAGTAAAACTTATTTATACATATTAGCCAGTGCATATTATAAAACTGATTCATAAGAAAGTTTTTTCTTTTGTTCTGATAAAGGAAATGTCAGTAACACAGCGGACAATAAAGTAACAAAGGGGACATCCTAATTGAACATAAAAAATTTAACAATCTTAAAAGTATACTTATGTATTAATTAAAAATGTATTTCTGATATAGACCAACAAATTCATTAAAAAACAGGATATTCTGTTGCATTTAATTTTTAAACTTGGGTTTTTTGTCCCTTTACAACATATCAACCAATATCACAGTAACACGGGGGACTAGTAACACAGGAGACAAAATGAAATAAATTATCACCTATGCATTACTATTTTCATAGAAACGATGTAAAGTTAGATGGAAATATTTTCTTTTAAATAAAACTTACAATTTAAATACCAATAAACTAGAAAATTAATAATTCATCGAAATATATCAATAGTAACACAGGGGACACACAAAAAACACATCCACCTTCAAAAACCACCTTTACTTAGATAATATTCTTTAAAACTTAACAAATGAGGAAAATGACTACCTAGGATAAATACTAACTCTAAAAGTACATGAATGACTACCGTTAACAACATTTAGGTTGCAAATTCTTATTTTAATAGGAAGAAAAAGATGGCGGTAACACAGGGGACAAAAATTAAGGAACACGGGAATTTTTCTTACAAAATGAAAAAAAAAATGTTTACAAAAAATATTTTATATAGGGATAATATAAAGACTACAAAGACATAAAAAATTTCCTGAAAGATAACTTAAACGATACATACAGTAAAATAGGGTTTAAAAAGCAAAAATTGTTCTTGGGACATGGCTTTTTTACAGGACACAATTATTATGAAAGTTATTTGAATAACAATAAATGGAATTTATCACAAATTTAAAATTTGCATTAAAGAAAAATATCTTTAAAATATATTTTCCAATATTTAAATTTAATTTTGAAACAAAATTTTAGAAAATATAGCAATACAAAGTGTCGGGACACCAAAGGACAACTTTATTTTTGGAATGGCCCATTTATGACTGAATAATGTCTATTATACTTATTAAAAACCAACAAACATACTTTTTAATAACCATTAATTTTTTACACATTTACCACAAATAAATTGTATTCAAAAAATGTTTTTGTAACCGGTTAACTGATTCTTTTTCTACGTACAATACATTCGAAATATGAGATAAACACCGTATTTTTAGGTTAAAAAAATCTTAATATTTAATCGAAACATTTCTTTCATCAAATAGGATGAAATTGTTATTAAAAAATGGTAGTGTTAACAAGCTTTAAGTGATGGATAAAGTAAACTCTTCTTGAATACGCCGTGCAGTGAAGTCAGTTAAGTGGTTAAAACAGTGGTACGCAAATAGCGTTGGCAAATTCCCTGTTAAGAAAGAAAGAAAAAAATAAAGAATACTGCCCAGTTAAACTGAAGGCATTGAGCTCACAGGCTACAAATACTAATTGCACATTAAAGCTTTATATTTTCAAGGGTTAATTCCGTTCGAAAAAAAAAAAATTAAGAAGGGGAAACAGCTCTCCCCTTTTCTCTTTTTTTATACTTAATCATTGAACCTCCTATACTATCAAAGACATGCTTTATCATATAAAAAATCTATATCCAAAATTCAGAGCAAATTAGATAATTCTTAATAAAAACCCATTTAGCATTTATATAATTTAAAAAGAGTTATCCCCCTCTTTTATACTTAACCATTAAACTTCCAAAACTATTCAGAGATTTGAACGAAATCTGAAAATTCTGCTTGAAAAACCCATTTATATAAATTAAGGGGGGGGGGCATTAGAACCCCTGTTCCCCTTATTTATACTTATTCAATGAACACCTAATAACAGTCGCGGAATCGCCTCATCAGAATGATCCTAATCTAAATTTTGAACGAAAATTAATTCTGCATGAAAATCCCATTTATATCAACTAACGGGGGGGGGGCATTAGAGCCCCTGTTCCCCCTATTTATACTTATTCAATGAACACCTAATAACAGTCACGGAATCGCCTCATCAGAATGATCCTAATCTAAATTTTGAACGAAAACTTAATTCTGCATGAAAATCCCATTTATATCAACTAACGCGAGGGGGTATTAAAACCCCTGTTCCCCCTATTTATACTTATTCAATGAACACCTAATAACAGTCACGGAATCGCCTCATCAGAATGATCCTAATCTAAATTTTGAACGAAAACTTAATTCTGCATTAAAATCCCATTTATATCAACTAACGGGGGGGGGCATTAGAACCCCTGTTCCCCCTATTTATACTTATTCAATGAACAACTAATAACAGTCACTGAATCGCCTCATCAGAATGATCCTAATCTAAATTTTGAACGAAAACTTAATTCTGCATGAAAATCCCATTTATATCAACTAACGGGGGGGGGGGATTAGAACCCCTGTTCCCCCTATTTATACTTAATCAATGAACACCTAATAACAGTCACGGAATCGCCTCATCAGAATGATCCTAATCTAAATTTTGAAAACTTAATTCTGCATGAAAATCCCATTTATATCAACTAACGGGGGGGGGGGGCATTAGAACCCCTGTTCCCCCTATTTATACTTAATCAATGAACACCTAATAACAGTCACGGAATCGCCTCATCAGAATGATCCTAATCTAAATTTTGAAAACTTAATTCTGCATGAAAATCCCATCTATATCAACTAATGGGGGGCATGAGCCCCCGTTCCCCCTCTTATACATATCGAATGAACTCCAAAAACTAATCAGGGAAGCGCCTTGTCAGGATATACCTACATACAAAATTTCAAGCGGATCGGATATTTTTATCATGAGTTATCGCGTTACGTACATACATACAGAACGGACGGGCACATAAGCTCTCAGGCTATGATAGCCTGTGAGCTAAAAAGCGGGGCAGTCAATTATACATCGGCACATAAAAATATAATACTCCGAAAACGAAGGAATCCGTTTATATTAAATCATGATTTAAACGTAAAAATATATTGATTTCTAAGGAAAAAGTGACATACATAATCAGCTGCTAAGAAGGAAACCTGCCTGTAACGAAGTATTGGTTCATTTTTTCGAAAACGAAATCATCCCTACATTATATTTAGATTTTGATATTTAAAAAAACTGAAAATTTTATTATGATAGCCACGGGAGATTTTAAGAGGATTTTTACAGACATCTCTCTTTCCCCTCCCCCCAAGTGTGAAAACATATCTACGCTGAAATGAAAGGTGTTTAAAAAGAAAAAAAAAGGCACCGAACCTGTTTTATATCATGCGAGTTAACCCTTTTCAAAATTTCATTACATAGAGTATCATAGATCCTGAAATATATTTTTCGTCATCCCCCCCCCCTTCCTTAACTATTTTTCTTGAGGAAAAGAAAGGAAAGAGAATTATGAAATTTCCTCTTGCATGTGATTTAAAATAAAGAACATTATTTAAAAAAAAAGATTCTAAAAACTTTTTAACACGTTTGCTGCCGCTGACATGAAGATGTGATGATAGTTAATGCCGCACTGTAGAAGTGGGTTTTTTTTCCAGAAGCCGATTTACTTTTTATAAAAAAGGATCAGTGAAATATTTTTCAGCGCCAGCGCGTGACTGGCTATTGGACATCACCGAAATCACGCGCTGGCGCGTGAGTGACACCTCATGGATGGCGCCATATCATGCGCTTTAAAATTATATATGGAAAACACTAATGTTCCAGTAGTTTGGTCATATAAAAAAGGTAAGTCGCTTTTTTTTTCTTTTTAAGTATCCTTCTATTTAATCGTTGATGCGTTTGCAGTAAGGGGAAGAAGAGTGAAGGGTTGTGTGTAAAAAGCATCTTAAAATCTGTCGTGGCTTTCGTAATAAAATTTTCTGATGTGTTAAATGTCAAAATATGAATTTAACGTAGAGAAGAATATCGTTTGCGGAAAAATGAAAAATATTTCATTTTAAACAAGTTTTCTCTTAGTAGGTAGTTTCGTATATTACTTTCACTCTCGTTATCATTAATATTTTACTCAAAAAATTAAAAGAATGGAATTTAAAATTTTTCATTCAGTAGCTCAGATTTTTTTTAATTTTATTTTTTATGGCATCATCTGTTTTAATAATTACTTTTTTTTTTTTTTTTTTTTTTTTTTTTTTTGCTCAGGTTTATTTTTTAATCACAAATATTGATGCGGAATTTTTATGCTTGTTTATTTTTTTACGGTTTCAGAAGAAAATACACGAACACGGTTTTACGTTTCTTCTACATTAGTAAATAATTCTCTTTATTTGTTTTATGACGGTATTATTAAGTTGGCTATTGATTGCTTACAAAAGAAAGTTAGAAATCTATTTTAACTTTTTTTTAATTAAAGTAATCCTTCTTTAATTACAGTTCAATGATACGTTAGTTAACGTAATGGTGAATAAAGTATTGATACCGTTGAAAAAGTAAAGTATAAATGTAAAAGTGGAATTTAAAAAATAGGATAAATTTTCTCTGAATAGTATTTTTTTCCAGGCAGGTTATGCATACTTTTTATATACATTTTATTAACCATTTGAAAAATGGTTGTTGGTCTCGGTTATAGAGATATCTGAGACATATCTGAATACTTGTGATGTCCACAATTTTTAAATGCTTCTGTTCCCACAATGACAAAAAAATGGAAACTACAAAAAGAAAAAAATGATTTTCTTCTATGATGGTATAAAATATTGTAACGTGCAATGTGTAGAAACTAAAAAAAATTGCAGTGCCGAAAATTTCAAAACTAAAATTTCGTTCAAAATTTTAAACGATTCCCTTCGAAAAAGGACTAATGCACAGATATGTTTATTTTTTATAATATAGATAGGGTAGGTGATTTTTCAAGGAAAGATTTCTGAATTATTTCCTGTAAGACTAACAGGAATCCGATTATTAAAACTGGTGTTTGCTATCGATTAAAACGAGTTGTACTTAATGAAACTATTCAAAGCTTCCCACTATCTAATAACTTCAATAGTTTATTTTATAATATCTTTATAGTTTTGATTTGATTTTAATAAAATCTTAAATGATTCGACAAAATTCTACAAAGGAATGTACTCTTTATATTAACTCTGTATATGAATTTTAACACCGTTCATTTGGGTAATTTTGCGATGATGTATGCGGACTGACAGACTGACAGGTAGAAAGCCCTCTCACTGTAAAAAGTAAAGACCCAAATTGGGTTGTAAGATTTTTGGGTATAGTAGTGTACCCAAAATGGTACCGTACCTAACCCGAAATTGTTAATGGTTCAAAAGCAAATCCTTTATAACATTAAAACAATCAAATTTTCTAATATAATGCATATATTATCTAAGATTTTTTGATTCTTTAAATGTTCTTAAGGATCTGTGGGTTTTTTAAACCATTTTGGGCTACAAAATGATCTTTCCAACTTGGAACACTGCTGTACCCAAAAATCTTACAACCCAATTTGGGTTGTTTTTACAATGCATGCATTATACGAATTTGTATGCATATATAATTACGAGAGCAGCTAATAAAATTACGTAATAATCAAAAATACCTCTTTGTAATTGAAAAATTATTACATCTACCGATTATATATAAAATGCTAGCGTGACTTCTGTACATTTCGTAATTTAACAATGACTAGCTATAAAACTGTATTAAATCCTAAAATCTTCAAAAATATATTCTTAGAATAAAATAACTTTTAATAATGTAAAAAATAGAAAAACCCTTGTTGAAAAAAACCGAACTTTTAAAATACGACTATATTACGATGAAAAATAATCGTTCAAAAAATTTGTAAAAAATTTCTCTAGTTTTTGGCATTCTGTCAGGAAAAAAAACTATTTTTTTTTTCAAATTTCTCTTGTTTTGCGCCTATTTTTATTTTGGGTACTTTTAAAAGCAAGATATGTGAGTAAAATATTTTTTTCTTTGAAAATTTTCAAATAACTCTAATAAACTTATCGATGCGAGTTTATATTATGTTATGGCAATCAAAGATGTTGTTTATTTAAACTTTTATTAACGCAAGAGTTATTTTGAAAAAGAAACAAAATCGTAAGATTGTGAATTTGAAAAAAAAATCATAGACTAGACGTAACAATTTGTTTAACTGGAAGACATTCCATTTTTTGTCCAACTTTCTTTAGTTTTGAATTTTTTCTGTTTCTTTTAAATAATTGTTTGGTCCTGTATGTGAAATCGATTTCAAAATAAAATCTAAATAAATGAATAATTCTAGCTTAAGAATAATTCAGAAATTGCGACTTAAAAATAAACCTTACGATTTAAAAAATGTACATATTTTAACATAAAATATTTTATTTTTGATGCTAAACATGTTATTATTTTATTCGTAAAATATAATTTTCTTTTCACTGTTTTGATATTAGTCAAGAAAAAAATTATTTATTTTTGGCTACGTGACCAAAAATAAATAAATAAATAAGAAAAAAAGAATGATCTTATTTAATATTTTAGTGTTTATATTTGTATGTCATTTTTATATAAAAATTCTAATAAATATAATGATTTAATAAATCGTTTGAGGAACTTTTTAACGAGCAAAATGCTTTATTTCTGAAGATGTCAATACGTTATTCCTAAATATATATATACATATATACTTGCGTGTTTTTGATATCAGCTAAATATTTTAATATATATTTATAGTTAGAGGAACGTAATAGTTTTACTTTAATATTTTAGTGTCTATAATTGTATAATATTTTTGGTAAACAACATATGTATACGAATTGAATAATTTCCAACTGAGCGAAAAATTGCCCAGGCCGGGAGTCGAACCCGGATACTTGGCTTACAAGGCCAGTGCTTTACCTGTTAAGCTACCGGGGCGACAACCGGCTGGGATTTTTCGCTCAGATAACCTTATTGGTCAAAGCATCTGGTCTGTCATTTAGACAGTTCAACAGAATAGACCGCAGGTAATGGACCTCCATATGACGATGGATACGTAGATATACTATTATTTTCAACACAATCTAACTGATTGGTAAAGTAATCATACGAATTGAATAATTTCCAACTGAGCGAAAAATTGCCCAGGCCGGGAGTCGAACCCGGATACTTGGCTTACAAAGCCGGTTGTCGCCCCGGTAGCTTAACAGGTAAAGCACTGGCCTTGTAAGCCAAGTATCCGGGTTCGACTCCCGGCCTGGGCAATTTTTCGCTCAGTTGGAAATTATTCAATTCGTATGATTACTTTACCAATCAGTTAGATTGTGTTGAAAATAATAGTAAACAACATATGTGCTTTTAAAGAAGTACATGTATAAATAAACTATAGTTCTGCCCTATAATGTCCCAACGGTAAACTCGTTTCGTACACATTAAAATGCATTAATTAAATATGATAATAAAAATAAAACTTAAGTAAATCTTTAAGATTGCCTAAATGCTTTCAGTCTTACCTAATTATCCTGAGTTATTTTCTTCAGATATTCCAATTGCTTGCATTACTAAAATTGGACATTTGGATATAAATTCAAATATATATATATATATATATATATATATATATATATATATATATATATATATATATATATACTTCTATATTTTTTCGTGAAACTGAACTATGTAATATTTTAGAAATATTTATGAATATATCTAACGCGTAAGTAAATTATTCATATTCAGTATTTATACCATTTTTATACTCACATTGAAAAATAATTTATTTAATCTATGCATCAAAGAGCCATATAACAAAATCTATTTGGTAACTTAGACAGACTCATATTTATTTTTGAGAATGCGGTAAATATTTTAAAGCGGTTGAACATGTTTTAAATGCTTTCCCATTACCCATAGATGCCAATTTTTACGCATTCTGCTACCACTAAAATTGTACAGAGATTTTCCATTTGTTTAATCTTAAGATTTCGACAATTAAATAAGACAATACTTACTATACATTTTTTTTGTAGGAAAAATGTGTAAAAGTTGGCAGCTATGCTTTACTGCATCCTCACAAGACGATGTTTATTTTCGGCACATAAAACTGTTTATTATGATTATATTCCCAATATTCTTAGAAATATCTTTTAAGTCACATCAAAATAAATATAAAAATGATTCCGGAAAATTAAACATCTACAAATTCTACTTGTATTCATTTTAATTATTTATTTTTTTCTTCCATGTCCAATGTTGTATAAGTTATAAATATCAATGGTTCATATACTGTAATAAAATTAACGGTTATATGTAACAATGCGAGCTGAAAAAAAGAAGCTACAGACAGACTAGAATTTCTTATTAGGTGATGTTTGACATTTGCAAAAGGTTTATAATATGTGAAAAGTAATTTCATTTTTAAGACCTTCTACTTTCATACAAACATGACTAGGAATTTTAATAGACAAGTAAATAGCATGTACCGAACGACAAATCTATGCAAATAAATATTTAGTATCCTTAGTATTTGCTGAGAATTCGATATGAGAAATTTAATGATTTCGTTGAATTTACAATTAGGCTGAAAAGTTGTATCACATGCAATTGCGCATATGTACGAAATAGAAAAATAAAACAAACTAAAATTTTGTAGAAGAATATTTTCAATAAAACGTTTACTAACATTGATTCGATTTATGATACAATAAAACAGAATTATTATTTATTTCCCCTACAATTATTAAAATAAATAATCCCCCTACTCATCTTTTATGTGACATTTACAATGAAACTCAGCAGCATTGCGTCATTCATTATTCAAAACCATTGATCAACTCCTTTCCAAATTTGCAACATAATGAAAAACTTGACATCCTCATTCGCTCTAAAGCATAATGGGATAGAGAGATATTCTTCTACATTTACTCCACTCCTTCGCACTAAGGACAATTAAAAACCATTCTCACTATTCCAGGAGATTCATATTAAACAAGACAGCATGTCGATGACCTTGCTTTCGGAGTGCAGCGATCTATTTTGACGACAGCTGCTACTTGACAAAAAACACCATTTGTCAGGGCTGAAGACAAGAGAAAAAAATACATTCTACGCTTTTATACTTCAAAGGAAAAAGGAAAATTTCTTAGATAACAATTTGGTATCAGAAGCTTTGTGTTTTGTTTTGTTTTCAATTTTGTTAAATAATGTTATTTAAAAAATAAAAATAATTATATTCACTGTATTAATTATAAGATAAACTCATAGATGAACAAAAGACTTGGAGTTTGCTCAGGACATACTTCCTATAAAGATTTTATTTTTGTTAATTGAATTGATGCCATAAATAAAGCTACAATTGTCATCTATTTATTTGTGTAGTTAATAACATTTTGTTCTGACATTGTCCTATGGCTTTTTACGTTTTACAGATATAAATTAAAAAATCTTTGGTTGTTACAAATACGTAATAGTTACATAGCTTCCAATGATTTTGAATTTGAATGGCATTATTTCCAAAAAACAATTTCGTATTATTTAATCGCACATTGCAATTTCTTAAATAGTAATAATACATAGCTACTAAATACTAATACATCGCAATTAATATTCTAAATTCTCTTTAATTGTCAGCAATTAAATGAAGCTAAATGCTGTATCATCATCCACATTTAAAACAATGAATTTCCATTTTGAAATTTTCAGCATGCTGAAAAGATCTTTCCACTCTACTTTCCCCGTCTCTTAGCACTAATACCAAATAGCAGCATTATGTGTATATGTCTATATGCTGCAAAAAACCTGCAATTTTCATTGCATAGTCATATTCCACCGGCGGAGTAACTATACAACAAAAGTTATAGATTTTTAACATTGTATCTGTATGTCTATTTCAAAGAATTAATGGGTTCTTCCACCAGGCTTGCCAATCACCGTTCAGGCATCGCAGCGTCTACGAAAATTGTAATATACACATTTTTTTAAACTTACCAAGTTACCAAAGATTGAACAATATTATCAACAACATCGACTATCTTCGTAACTGAGATTCCGTGCTTTTCCTTTTATGGCTTCATCCACATCTGTTTTTGTGATTGCTAAGATTAACTACATATCTGAATATCAGTTTGTTTAAAATTGCTTAGTTAAAAATGTCGCAGAATGTCGAACTTCTAAAATGAAGGGCACTGTGTTTTGTAATTTTACTTTTATATTTTTTTTATGTATTGAACGAGTTTTAGAATTTTTCTGGAACAGGTACAGTCTATGCATGAATTCTTTTCTTTGATGTCATATACCATCAAAAATATTTATATGGTACATTTAAAATGAAAATTGTTTATTTTAATTATTAAACATAAACGACATTTCTGATATGAGTTTATCGAATAGTAATTCAAACAAAATAAACCGAAAACATTTTGCGCGTGTATTTATTTTGCATCAAATGAAGAAATATACGAATATTAATAAATAAATAAATATATATATGTGTGTGTATATTAAACAAACTAGCACAGTCCAGACATGAATAAATCGTGAACTTCTTAGAAAAAATTATTAAATTCCTAAGTATAGTTTTTGTTCCAATAACACTTATTTAATGGAACTAATTTGACACAATTTAATATTAAACAGCCTTAAAATAAACATTCAATTTAAAATTTGTCTGCTGCTGTATGTTTCTCAAACATTTCTCTAAAATTTCTCAGGTTTTTGTATGTAAAAATTTTCTTAATATTAGAGAAGAAAAATCTCTGTTCAGGAAGAACCGATTGAATGCTGTGGCCGGTGATGGAATTGTCGCTTACTTTAATTATATAACAGAGAGACATAACTTTACAACGTGACTTTACATTTGGAATACAATGATCTATTTTGACGACGTTCCTCCAAAATAATAAATATTAATTATCAGAATGAAAAACAGCAGAGAAAATCGACACTGAATAAAGATACGCGTTGCTGTAATTTAAAGGTAAAATAAATATATCTTGGAACTTGCTATTCGACATTATAAATTTAATAATGCATTTACATTTTTAAGTGGTTTTCATAATTATATTTTATATGCATAAATATATTCATTAAGTAAGTGTCGGGCTAAGTGTATCTTAAGAAATATTTCTTATAAAGATTTATTTTTATAAATTTTTTATTATGAATTACATTACTACTTATTGTCATCAAAATAGACTAATGTATACACATTTTCAGTAAAACTTCGAAGTGACCTTTTACATGATAATTACAGTCGCAGAATGAGATTTAGTCGTGTTACATCATTCATTATTTAAAACCAATAACAACCTCTCTGAAAATTTCAAAATGTTCAAAATTTGATGTAGGCATTATCTCTACGTAATTAGCTTGCACTAATAGCGAGTAAAGTTATTTTAAACAAGTTACTTTAAATATCTATTGAGTTATTTTAAACATGACAGCATGTCGAAAACCTTGAATTTAGATCCATTTCAACGACTGATATTAATTGCGAATAAAGATCTTTTGTCATGGCTTAGAATAAGAACGAAGACCGACGTTTGTTAAATTTGTGCACTTTAGTAAATTAAAGAGAAATGTAACTTATTCGAGCTGACAATTCGATACGAGAAACTTACTAATTATTTCTCTGTGTTTTCAATGAATTTAAATATTAGCATTGTATTTAATAGTAGGTATAAAAGAAAGAAATAAAAATAGACTAAGATTTTTTTTTGTCTTAATCTGTCCAAACTTCACATTTTTCAATGAGTGTCAAGCTGTTTTTCGTTGACATTGTAATTGCAGGGTCAGGTGGGACATTTCCCTATTGGACATTT
Source organism: Maratus speculifer (assembly GCA_964019185.1). Taxonomy (NCBI): domain Eukaryota; kingdom Metazoa; phylum Arthropoda; class Arachnida; order Araneae; family Salticidae; genus Maratus; species Maratus speculifer. The sequence continues at coordinate 118,201 of OZ025289.1, read as the reverse complement.
CTATGTTGGAGAAAAAGTCGGTAAAATTTTGTTTCATGCTTAGACTTTGACCTCATAATGTATTTTTCATTTTAGATATTCTCTCTCAGTAGTCTGACTCATATTTGATATCCGAATACAATTTGAATCTAAAACAAATTTTTTTTTCTAAATGGATTTGCCAGTCTGGAGTTCTAATGTCACAATTTTCTCCAAACAAATGCGTATTGGGAAATATAAAGAGAGAATATAGTGGTCATAATTTCCCCTCCAGTGGTCTAAACTACCCTAAACTTTTGAAATTGGGAAATTTTGGTGGGGTGATTATTACCACCCTTTTAAGTTTAAAAAACTACCGTTATAACAGTTTAAATTTTAAAAAGGTATTCTTAAAGGGTCAAAATTACTTCCTCTGTGCTAAAAATATCACTTTTCCAAGTAGAATCAAGTAGAAAAAATATAACAATTTTAAAAATGTACAAAGAAATCATATTTACCCCTCCTGACCCTATATATTATAGAAATGAACTGAATATTTTTAAACCTACAAAAGACCTGCTATAAAAACTAAGATAATGATTTTTACTAATAATGGTTCTACCCAGGAAGTCTTTGTTTTGATGCTATTAGTTTGATTTATAGCTGGCTTGCAACTCCGAAATAATTACAGGTGGCTGCAGTGACTGAATCATTGGTAATCGAATCACAATCGAATGTTTCTTAACTGAAATTTCACTTATCAATAGCAAAAAGTGGAATATTTTTTTTCTGTTATGAAGCGTAAAATATTTATAATAATACTGGTAGCATATTTCTGTTAAAAATAAATATTTCAGTGCATTTTTCATTTTTTTCCCAATGTAAATTGATTGATACATGTATTTTAAATTATCATCCAAGGCTTTGATCGTATGAATACTCTTAATTTTATTCGTAACATTAATTTTTAACATGAAACCTTTTCCTCCGTTAAAGAAATTTAAAATATGGTTATTATGTTTCCAAATAAGAGTAAATGTTCCAAAATAAATGTGCTTATATCCGCTTAGATTTTAGACATATATCTATGTACCAGGATTGCATTGTGATATCAGACCATGAAAAAATAACAAGAAAATACAAATAATCTGAAACACAGGAGTTGATTTAATAGCATCATTGCACATTTTTATGGTTACAGTCACCGTATTAGTCGAAAGAGAGCAAGGGATTGCTACAGTACAAAAACAAAAATCAAATATTACGACGCTGTTTTTTTTATTTTTTCTGAATGAGAAAATCCAATATTATTCCAACTCTACGAAATAAATGCGCTTATCCCGTAAGATCATAAGCGATGGAAAAAAATTAAATAAAGTTAGAAAAATAGTTATTCCATGCAATCCTCTTCAAATATCGATATTTATATTTTGTCATTTCGGGCATCTAGCAGCTTAGCAATGTTTTATTTAATATCTCTTTTTACGCACCTCTTTCGAAGGGAAAACACAGTTATACATATAAAACTATAAGATAGAAAATTTCTTGTTATTTTAGAAACTCCAATAAAAACCAAGATAATGATCTACACTAATAATGCTTCTACGCAAGAAGTTTTTATTTTGATGCCATTAGTTTGATTTGTAGCTGGCGTGTAATGTCGAATTAATTATAGGTAGTGGCAGTCATGGAATCATTAAGAATCAAATAAAAATATAATGTTTTTTAGAATAATCTTTTTGGAATACACAGTAATAGGAAAAAGACAATTGTTTAAAAATTGTAAAATTTTTTTTTCTGTAATCTATTGCCAAATTTTGGCATAAATGAAATTTTATTGATCAATAGCGACCCCGGGAATATTTTCCGTTAAGAAGCGTAAAAAATAAAAATGTCAAAAACTTATTTGCTGTTAAAAATATATACTTCAAAATAGCTTCCCTATTTTTTATTGTTTTTCAAGGTGAATTTAATGGTACATAATTGGTTCACAACATCTTAGTTACAAATTACCTTAAAGTATCATCCTAGATTATACTGAAATCGACTCTTACAATTTTATTTTTAATTATATCTTTTTAATAAGGAACATTAACCTCCATTTAAGAAATTTAAATTACTAAATGTGCTAATAACGTAAATGTTTCAAAATAAGCTTTCTTATTTGTATTTTAATTCAGACATTTATCTAAGAAACAATCATAAACTGGTGATATCAAACACTAAAGAAAAATATAACAACATAATAAAAGCAATCCTAAACGCAAAAGCTTATTTGATAGCATCATTGCAATTTTTTCACAGTTACAGCCACGGAAATAGCCAAATGACAGCAAGGCAATGCTACAGCACAAAAGAAAAAAAAATCAAACATTTCGGCGCTGGGATATTTTCTTTTTTTTCGGCTTATGATAAAATTCTATTTTTTTCCAACTCACCAAAATGAATGCTCTTAACTCGTAAGGTTATAAACAATGGATAGCAGTGTAATAAAAAAATAGAAAAAATCATTATGTAATCCTTTACTATATAGAGTAATTTATATTTTGTCATTTCTGGCATCTTTTAGATCATCAATGTTTCATTTGACACACCTCTTTCGAAAGCCAAACACAGTTATAGCTATAAAAACTATAAAAATAGCTATAAAAAAGAGAAAAAATTCTTTGCTATTTTACGACCTGCTTGTAAAAACTAAGATAATGATCTCTTCTAATAATGCTTTTACGCAAGAAGTATTTATTTTAGTGCTATAAGTTTGATTTATAGCTGGCGTACAACGTTGAAATAATTACACGCGGTCATAGTCACGGATTCATTAGGAATCGAATAAAAATCGAAATATTCTTAGACTAGTGCTTTTGGAGTACGAATTAAAAAATAAAATCAGTTCTTTAAAGAAATTAACTTTTTTGTTTTGTAATCTATCGCCAGAGCATTATTTTTTGTTTAAATGAAGTTTAGTTTATCAATAGCTAGATATAGATTTTTTCCGTTTAAAGAAGAAAAAAAAACATATATAATGTTGCTAACATATTTGCTATTGAAAATAAATGTTTCTATGTGAGCTTTCATTTTTTTTCGAGGTTAATTGATTCATACAAATTCGTTTTAAATTATCATTTAAGGCTATGCTTTAATCAAAGAAATATTGTTTTATATGACGGTTCATATTTGATCGCATGTATGAAATTATAAATGAGTACATGTGTTTATCTGATTTCAGCACATTGGGTTCGGAGCTATTATGAATGCCGTATTGAAAATTGAATATTAAATTTTGAGAACCTTTTTTTCCTCAGCGAGGTTTCTCAAACAAGAATATCGATTCATAATGTGGACATCATAACTATCATATATTTAAGTATACTTTTTAGATTAAGATTTTTTCTATTTTTATGTTATCTAATTTTGAAATTTACGATTTTGAAATATTTCCTCACATAATGGTGACAAATAAAGATATTTTTATGATCTAGTGCTACAAAATACATAACAATTAATTGTCAGAATTTAAAAGCGAGACTTGTAGAAACCTATCGACTTCAATAAATTTCAAAACTTTATTTGTAATATTTACTATTTTTCATTCAACAATGATTTTTAACATTTTTAATGAGTATTAAAACAAATAAATGTAAAAAATCTAATATAATTAACAATTAAGTAAACGTTTTTATCTGCAATTCGTAACCCGGGAAGCCCGAATATATCATCTTGTATGTATAAATGAAACTATATAAAGATTAAAAAAAGAACTAAGAGAACCTTAAAAGTATAAATTGACTTGATGGTATCATTGAAACCTTTTTTACGGTAACTGTCACGAAAAAAAAAAAAATCCGAATGAGATTACTAAGACAAAAATAAGGTTAAAATACGAAAATTCGAATATAACGAGGCGAGTACGGAACTTTGTTTTTTATTTATTTCCTTAGATTTTGAGACTATCCATTCTCTCTTCAATCTACGAAAATAAAGGTGAACAGGCAGTGCGATCATAAACGGATATAAATGAAATAAAAATAAAGATAAGATTTCCACGTAAATCTCTTCCTTTATATAGACGTTTTTATTTGTCATTTCGAGGTACCTCTCATATTATCTATGTCTCATTTCATACCACCACATTCTCTGTTTCGCAACAATTCTTTTATTCAAAGAAAATAAGTTAAACCTATACAAAAAAAAAAAAAAAAAAAAAAAAAAAAAAAAAAATGCGGAGCATTTTTTGTTATTTTATGATCCTTTATAAAAATTGAAAATCATATATATTTTTTTAATTCGTATATTTTCATTATAAACATGGCACACTTGTCGTAACACAAAATAAAAATAATAAAATGTATTTTTCCAAAACTTTTGTAGTACTTATATATTTTTAGACACTAATCCTATTTAAATGTACACATGATAGGGATGATAAGGGTGATTAGGATGATATGATAATGATATAATTATGATAAGGATGATAGGGTTTGAAATTAATGTATGATGAGTATCTGGTCGTCTATGCCTGCTATCATCAGCCAAATCACGAATGTATAGCTGCAATATATTTTTTCATCATTCAAAAACGATATTAGTAAAGATCGTTATTTTTACTATATACGAAATATCGAGTGGCACTTGTATTTTTGTTAATATTATTTATTTATTTATTTTGTTTTCAGGATACGAGAGTATACAATAATACTTTGAGTCACATGAATGAATGTGCTCAATCCGAAAGATCATAAACGATGAATCTCAAAAGGAATTAATAAAAGGCAAAGTAATCATTCTACACAATCTGTTTCCATATATAAACCTTCTCATTTTAACATTTTTCAATGCATATCTCACATCATTCATGTTATATTTGATAGCACCACATTTTTTTATCGTTGCTATACGTTGCAAAATAATGAAGGAATTCCTTTTCCTAATTTACGATCTCCTATGATGTAATGATCTTTACTAAAAATATTTTAGTGGTTAAAGAATTTCTTATGAGACGATTCATTTGATTTATGACTGAAAGATAGCAAAGAAATAATAATTACAAATGTAAACAATAATTGAATAATTGAGAATTTTAGGTCCAGTACCTCCTTTCTTAAATAATTGTTAATATGAATTTTCAGAGAACTGAAGTCATCAAACAAGAAAAACAGAAGTTTATTCATTGTTAACGTTTTATAGTTACTGTCACCAAAATTACTCTAATGATATATTATAAGCAAGAAAATGCTATAACACATTAAAAAAATATCATATAGATTTTTTTCGTAACATTAATGAATCCAATATTACTCCAAAACATATACATGAATGTTATGAACAAGTAAGATTGAATATAATGGGGCAGATTTTATTTCTTTTTTTCCTTGGTGTTTTCAAAATATCCATTGTTACTTCAGTTTATGAAAATAAATGTGTATTACTCGTAACATCAATAGCAGTGGATCTAAATGAATTAAAAATAACTTGGAAATAGCACGTCAACAGTAGCAAATGAGGTGATTCATACTATACGGAAATTTCATAAATATTCAGTTCTTGATGTAGTAGCGTACAATACTTCGGATACAGTATAGCAGCCGAAATCCTTTGTCTGTCCCCGTAAATACCAGCTGATTTATATTATACAAGAAATACCGTCTAGAAAATGTATAGCAATGCATATCAATTTCATTAAATGCGAACTAGTTTAATGTAATTAAAACACGCCCTAAACAATGTTTTCTCGGTTAAGATGCAAATTATTTTTTCTTCATATATTTTTTAAATATATGAAATGCATTAAATTCATTAAATATAAGAAACTACACAAAATAAAAAATAACATTCTAAAAAAAAGTTTATTTAATGTCATTGTTTTACCACCAGTGGCACGAAAAGATCTCTGTTGAGATTCCAAAGGCAAGGGAATTTTAAAGCATAAAAATGAATTTTTAAGGTACTTTTTTATGGTTATTGTTGATAAATATTGACAAATGAGATTTAAGAAGCAAGTAAAGACTATAGTACAAAAAATTTAAATGATGCAACATTTGTTTTTGTTTTCTTTTTTAGAACATGAGAAAATTTAATACTATTAAAACTCACCTATGAAGACATGCTATGAAGACATTATATCGCAAACGCACATTCTGGCCCAAAAAAAAAAAAAAAACGAATTTTAGTAATCATTTTGCGTTATCTTTATATATATATGCATATATATATATATGTTTTTATACTCTCTCTTCTCACAAGTGTTTCACTTTATATAGCTATACACCTCTTTTCGTAATGTAAAGTGTCATAGATATAGAAAAAATAGAATTTCTTTACTTTTACACTATAAAAACTATGTTAATGTCTAAGATAAACTTTGAAAATTTTGTTACCGACCGCAAAAATCATTTGTATTATTATTTATTTATTTGCCAATTTATTGCACATGCAACTAGTTACGTAGAGATTAAATAATTTTTACAGTTGAAAACAATTACTAAACCATTAGAATTTGCATCAAATTCTTCCCTGAAAATTGTATATTAAAAAGAATTTCAAACTGCCTGCTTTTTGACATATTCTTCAATTTATAAAAAAAATTAAATGTACAGATGAGAATAAAGTTTTAAAATCGTAACACTTTTTGAATTCCATTTTTTATAATACATTTACAAGTTTTCACCCTCGTGCGTGTAATCGATTTTGCTAGCCTTCGCACAGACACACCAAACGAAACGTTCTTTTATATATGTATATAGTAAAACGTCCATTATCCGAACGCTGAATTAATCGAACGTGTGCTAAAACCAAAATTATTAAAATGTAGACCCACAGTAATCGACTACTTTTCATTTTCCAACAGATTTCTTTGAACACTTAATTACTTGATAGTTTGTTCCCTTCTTCTTACTGAAAGCATTGTAATACAAAATACATGCATATTTGTGTTTATTATAACTATTTATTTGTGTCATATTGCTGATTTAACTTTAGTGTCTTTTTTCTTTTTAAATGATCGGTTATCTAGAATCTCGTTTATCCGAAGTTCTCTAGTTGTATACTAGTTTAGATAAGCGATGCTCAACTGTAGATATTGTAAATCGTATCATTGCAATATTTTTATTATTCTATAAAAGAAAATATGAGTTTCACTGTGTGTTATATAAATGGATCTTATCTTTGATTTAAAATGTTGTTTTCTGTTTATAGTTGAAGCATTCTATACGTAATGTAATCTTAATAAAATTCTAGATATATCTTAAAACATTTTATGCCTTTATTTTCAATCCTCCAATAATCTTTTACGAGAAAAGTTTCTGAAGTAAAAATTCTGATAACCAAAATCAATAGGACATCTTTTATTCACGATGAAAGGCTCATAGGGCTATTTGTTACCGGAATTTAAGTCTTTTTAAAAAGCAATTTTTCCTTTTAAAACACTTTCTTGTCCTATAAATTTTTTTTTTCATCGATCCGAGTTTGATAAAGTTTGCAGGGCTGCGTTAGATTTCTCTACCTCATTATCCACCTCTACATTATTCTTCCTTATAAGATACGCAGAAGAAAATGTTTATGCTAAGAAACGTTATCTATGACTATCATTCATCTCTTTCAAGCAATGGTGCAGGCAAACATGGTTATACTACCATCCACCGAAATTGATAAGGGGATAACTCAGTGCCTTATGAATGCGTAATAGAGAGAAAATAATATTTTGTTGACGATACGACTAAATATTGACAATATTTATACGTGTCTGCAGCGAATCTCAGAAAATAAGCTTTTACCATGATGTAAAAAGAAAGTTTTGGGGGGTTAATTTATTGTCTATATGTCTTTCATTCAGAAAACAACAATGATGATAATTAAAACACACATACACATACACAAATAATGCCTGCATTTATATCAGTAAGATACATATAATTAACATACAAATAGTATACATACATACATACAATAGCTTTACAATTAATTAATTGTAAGGAATTAAAAGTAATTAGTAAAACTATAACTTTTCACTCCAACTGGGTTTATTGTATTTATTGTATATATATATATACATAGGTATATATTATTTGTATGTATCTTAATGATGATAATGTTTTACTTATCTAATAATACGAATCGGGATCGCAAATTAAAAATTTTAAAATAATTAGTTATTAGTTAACTGATTTGCATTATTAGCACATATATACGCGTCTTTTTCCGAATCTCTCTCACAAGGGCAAATAAAGTAGAATCCTTATAATGAACGCTCCCAAATAAAGAAAAACTCTTATTAGCGGACACGTTTTTGATCTCCGATAACTACAGTATAATTTTACCTTTGACGCGGGACGCCGCCGAATTGTAGACAAATTCTGTACCAATAAAGTGTCTGTTTTTCAGATACTGTATGAACAATCAACTGCATTTGATGTATTTTTGAGTTTCTACCTCAAAATTGTTTGAATAGGGGAGATTTACCGTGCTTCTTGTAATGTCAAAAATTTTCCAAGCAAAATAAGTTTGTGGAAAATACCATTGCAATAGCTTATTGATTTCCAAAAGAAAGTATGAGTTCGACAAGTTAATGGATCGTGACCTGGACTTAAAACATTTTCCTTTTATAAAAGAAGTATTTCACACATATGTAATCATTATAAGATTCAAGATATCTTAAAATATTTTTTGTCTTCATCTCCAAGGTTTAAGTAATCTTTTCTAAGAAAATATTCTTGAGTGAAATGTCTGATTAAACGAATCAATAGAAATAAGGTGGATTTACGATAAAAGGCGCATAGAGCTACTTCTGACCAAAATTTAAGTCTCCTTTTAAAAAACTTTATTTTCCTCGAAAATACTTTTTTCCCAGTTTGAAAATGTCTGCAGGCCTGCGGTAGATTTCTCTACCACATTATCCACTTCTCCAATATTCTTTCTTCTACGACAAGCATAAAAAATGGTTTATGCTAAGAAATGTTACCGATGGCTACCATCCATCTCTTTGAATCAACGGTGCAGGCACACATAGCTATAGTGTCATTTTCTGAAGTTTATAAGGGGATAACTCAATGCCTTATGCATGTGTGATGGAGAAAAATTGATATTTTGTGGACGATACAACTAAATATTTTATCCCTTTATTTATAGACCGTTTTTAATCTTTCTGAAGTGGAGTCTTAGTTTCATCCATGATGTAAAACTGACGTTTTTTTAGATTAATTTATGGTTTATTTGTCGTATACTAACAACACTGGATTTTTATAATCATTAAGGATTTATATAATTATTACTTTTGAACCAAAATTTGTCTTAATGGACAGTAGAATTTACAAGAAGCACAACGTAAAATACTGGTGATTTACTTCACTTATATGACAAAATCTAAATTATTGTAGAAATATAAAGAGATAAAATTATTTCAGAATAAAGATTTACTTAGAATTACAAAAATATCTGGATGTTTTTTTCCTTTATTTTGCATGGGGAGTTAATAATCTTAGTTCTACATTTAAAATCAATAACGATGCAAAATATTCAATCTCAATAATCTACATTTGATTTGAAACATTGTTTTCCTTTTTTATTTTGATTGCTTGAAAAGACAAATATTCATCTTTCGAAAACAGGAAGTGAAGAATAAGGTTACATAAACACTCCGTTTGAAATATTTTTTAATTTAGTGAAATTAAATCGACAGGTTTTCTCTAAATCAATATATCATGTCAGTTGATTGAGAATCTTTCTGTCAGTGTCTGTTTGTTTATTATCTAAAAATACTCTCTAGAGCCAAACGCAAAGCCAAACGCTTTTTCAAAAGATATATCGAACTAAAAAAAAAACAAAAACAAATGCTGTATTTTCTTTTCGTTTTTTACCCTCCATGTTGATTATTTCTCATAACAAGCCTCGTAACTTTTGAGTCATTTTCGCTTTTACATTAACTTTGTCGGTTTGGACAGTTTGAAGTAAAAGAATAAAACTTCAGAAATTATAAAAATGAACGCGTGCTTTATTACTAATTTATATTAAAATTGTATTTTATAATTAAATTAGAAAATTTAGTAACCTTTTTTTCTTTTTTAATGAATTTCGTGTCAGGTAGGCATGGCAAGCATTTCACTTTCATAAATTAGCCCGATAATTTAAAAAGATGATGAATGATTTATTGGACATATTTGACAGAAATATAATTGAGAGTGTAGAACATTTAACTAATTAATTTTTTAATGCAAATATTAATAAAAATTAGAACTACAAAAAATAGAAGGATTTTTTTTTTTCCTTATCCTATTTTTGAAAAACATTCTATACTTGGATAGAAAGAAAAGAGATAAATCTATTTTTAAAAAATTCACACTTTACTTAAACTATTTCTTTCTTTCCAGCTATTGTTTTGCGAAACACTTGGATTTACATTTTGTACAATATTTTACAATTTAAATAACTTTAAAATGAGCGAATCGATTTTAATTTCACTGCAAAGAAAACATGATGAAAATGGCTGCAAATAACCAGATTCAATTTGAGAACAACCTTAAGTAGCTGATTATTTCATAGATAATTTACATTTCCGTTTTACATTAAACAAGTAACAAAAAAATATGCGATACGCATAGATTATGAAACACTTTCCATCACTTTCTGAAATCTTTATCAACACTTTGTTATTTAGGGAAATAAGATGCTACTGTCCATAGCCAAATATGTATTTCAATATTCGTTTGTCCGATGTCACCAATGCAGGTGCTGGTGCCTAGGCAGGGATCGAACTGGATATCCCACGGTCAGAAAGCGAGCGTCTTATCCGCCGAGCAAAAGGCTAGCTCGATCGCTTTTTGCGAAAAACTCGTTTTATTAACCGCGCACGATGGCCGCCACACTTTTAAGAAGTCTTGTACTTGATCCATCGGTTGATATATGTATATATATATATATATATAAAGGGAAAATATAGTTTAGCGAAAAATGCGTACCTGGTTGAAATTTCTCTTTCAGCACTTTTTTTCTAATAGATGGATAATGCTTCAATACTTTTGTTCAGCCCTATAATTTACCTAGTACATTTATTACACCCCAGTATTTTGTTAAGGTTTTGTTCAAACAAAGACACTCTTAAATCAACTTAAATCCCACTTCCAGAAATTATGATCTATGGGTAACTATGTAGCTCATTTTTTTGCGTGACACTGTATATCATTTTATCTATATCTACAAACATTTATTAGTAAAGTGTAAGCAGTTTAACATAGAAATGTAAAACATAAAAAACATAAAAACACCTTTAAATTAATAACTTCCATACTCAGTTACTTTTATGAGCTCTTTTGTGTAACCCTGTGTATCAACTAAAACATTTATATACACCTTATAATTTGCAAAACATTTAGTAAAACTTAAAAACGCATATCATAGTTAAAAATGCATTTCAACCATCCATTAGCTATTATTTCGGATAAGAATATAATATTTGAAATATTTTGTGTGTCGCTGTAAATGCTGTGCACTTCATAATATGAGTTAAATATTAAGTCTCGGCGGCATATATCGATTTTATGGTGCTTGAAATAGTTTAACATTATTAAAATATATCGGAAACAATCCCTCCTTTATTATTGTGTAATGGAATTCTTTTGAGTGGCCCGGTAAATGAATAACTATTATTTTGATTGAATATTTTACAGAATGCGTATTTTAGTGCACTTTGCGAATCCATGAAAAATTGAATAAATTTGTCAAGATGTAACACTCTTAAAATTCATTTTAAACGATTTTTTCCCATTGGCCGTATTGTATCGGAATAATTTTGACTATTTTTCTAAATAAACTAATCATAGTAGAAACTTCATTTTCAATAGCGTTCGCGCTAGGGTAAACATCAATAACGTATAAAAATGTCATAGCAATCTGACAATTTTGACGGGATAGACGGCCAGACAAATCGAATGCATAAATACTTTCCAACTTTGTTGGAAAGTATTAAAAATTAAATAAAATCAATAAGAGAATATTACTATTAAACGATTTGTTATGTTTTTAATAAATAACAACAACGAAATTTTGAGTTTTACTTCATAGATAAATAATATTTTCTATGACTTCAAGGTGCATATATAAAAATATTATAAGCCGTCAGCAAAAATTCCGCTTAAGGGGCTTGTTTTCCTCAGTTCACAGTTTTTAATATTTTCATGTTAATCAAAATGCCAAGGTTTCTGTGTTAATTGTCCAATTATCTGAAAAATTTTTAAAGTATCTTTTGAATCTATGATCTCTTTTTACATTCCTATACCTTCTATAGAAAAATAAATAAGGAAAAAAAGTTGATGGTGAAGACTTAAAATCTACCGGAATCTGAAGCTTTTTTCAGATTCTCGATCAATGAAAGTTTTCCAAAGAAAAATGGTATTTTGAGAACACTTGAATTTCAGTCTGAAGTAGATCTAAAAGTTTTCATGGTGAATTCATGAATTCATGATCCATTTTATAGTTAGGTTTTTCCTCAAGGTGTTTCTCCTCGATTAAAGATCGTGAAAGAGATAGGATACGAAGGGGTAGAAAATGTTTACGATGATATTTTTTCTTAAAAATATATCCCATGCGATAAATATACTTAAAACTAATTGCGTTGATGCATTTTAATACGTTGTTCATAAAATTATTTAAAAAGAATCTCTTCAGTATCAAATTATAAATAAATCCTCAAATAAATCACATTGAAATCCTTGGAATTTAGTATCATGGTAAAAAAAATTAAAAGGATAAAAAGGAAATTGCGGTGACTTTACCATTAATATTGAAACGTAAGAACGTCTGAATAAACTTTTTATTTTGGAAAGAAAATTACAAATACAAATTCATGTAAAATATTGAAATTGAAAGTATTCTATACTATATCTAATTTGATTTTCATTTTAAATTTTTACTTAAGTCAATCAATCGGAGTAAAAGCGAGTTAATCTCGATCATGACATTAATAGTTCATTGTTAGTCTCTTTTTTATCAGCTGTTCTCGAATAGGCAGCTTAGCAGCATGCGAAGTTCTAAGCACGAGCGGCTAATATGCAATAGAGCTATGAAAATTTGAGAAAATTATACAAAGATCGCTATAACAGATCTAACTTCCGGCGGAATATTTTTAAATAAAAACACTTGCTTGCCATAGCATAAACATAAATATAAAATTTGCTTCAATTCTATGTACATTTTCCTACCCTTTTCTGTGGTGCAATAATGAAAGTGGCAAGATACTCGCTATTCCAGCGCCCTCTTCTAGTAGAATATTTCCAAATTTAAGGAAGATCTGCTTTTTATACATTATATGGCTATGAGAAACGTCCATTTGCAATTTTCGACGTTTTGTTAAATATCTAGAAAAAATACTTGTGGAATTTTCCCGAAACCTTAAGTGTGTAAGCATAATAGTACAGGTTATATATTTTCGTGAAGACTTTCTCTCGAAACTCCATAGTTAACTGTCAACAAATTGAAAAAGAATGAAAATATTTTGGATTAGACCTGTCGAAACTAACGTAGCAAAAGCGTTCCAACTGTAGATTATGATTAAGTAACTTATTGTAATTAAATGTTTTCATTTTTATGCGGATAACATGGATACTCTTTGAGATATTAAGGTTTTTATAAAAACAGTCCCAATTTTTTTCAAGTTTTTTACTTATAATTTGCAGAGTTCTTAATATAAAATAATGTTTTTTTTTCAAAAATATCACAAAAAATATTGTGCACAATAACATTTAATCAGAATTACAAAATAATAAAATTGCATCAAAAATGAACAGTTTTACTAAATATTTTTTCATTCCTCATGCGTCAACGTTATCAAAATTATTTTGCATATTGTGCTAGTTAAATGTATAGAGCAATTTTGTAAAAATCTCAAAAGCATAGCTTGGAAATTCTGAAAGTGTTTGTCTATTGAATAAGCTCAAAATCCGTTGTTCCAAAAAATGAAGCAAAAACATGAGGAGTTGCACTCATTTCTCCATTGACTTAGTCCCAATATATAATACACAATATGGCGCCTACTACTATATTTTGATACAAACCCTTATTTTTTAGCTTCATTATGGGTACAACGGATTTTGTGCTTATTCTATCGACGAACACTTACAGAATTTTCAAGCTATGCTTTTGAGACTTTTACAAAAGTTGCTCTATACATTTAGCTAACATAATATGCAAATGAAATTTTGATAACATTGACGCATGCGCAATGAAAAAATATTTAGAAAAGCTACTCATTTTTCATACAATTTTTTTTTTGTAATTCTGATTAGAGGGTATTTTGTATAATATTTTTTGTGATATATTCCGAAAAAAATATTTTATATTAAGAACTCTGCAAATTACAAGCAAAAAACTTGAAAAAATTTCGGGTTGTTTTTATAAAACTTTAATATCTCAAAGAGTATCCAAGCTATCCGCATAAAAATGAAAACAGTTAATTACAATAAGCTACATAATCATAATTTACAGTTTGAACGGTTTTGCTACATTAGTTTTGACAGGGTTATCCAAAATATTTTGGCTTTTTTTCAATTTGCTGACGGTCCCTTATGGAGTTTAAGGAGAAAGTCTTCTTCGATTAAAAAAAAAAATAGCAGAGATGCAAATAAAATTTTTAATTTCTAAAAACGAATAAAATGGTTTAAACGAAATTTAAAATGCCGAATCGTCAATAAATCGCAATAGCTTTTAAAATAGAACAAAAATTGAATTCGAAAATACATTATGAATATTTGATGAACACATTCTAATAATATGAACTTTTAAATGGCAAAAAATATGGATTTTCTTTTTATTAAATCAATCTTAATATGAAAATTTCACTTTCCAGCACATAAAGTACGTACTAAGAATCTTCTGCTTATTAACTTAACGCTTTATTTTCAAGCTTTAAAATCTACACGAACGTCGTTGGAATTACGATTGTCTTTAAAAATTTTAAACGAGAAAATGAACGGATACAAATATCAAAAATTAATTTAAGTAAAATAATAGCAGTTGCAGTCTTCCAACATGTCTGAGTGAGAGAAGCTAAGCTGGACATCGTCATCGTAACTTAAAATGTTAGAGTACTCGGAGCACTATTCCAAGGGTTTCGGGTTCAATTCCCGACTTGGACATTCTGCACTCTATTGTTCTATGCTTAGTTAGAAATGTGATATGCTTAGTTAGCAATGTGATAAATCACTTATTAAAAATATTTAAATATTTAAAGCGTAATTTCACTGCTGGAAATTAATTGAAAAAGTAATTAAAATTATATATTAATATGTATCTGTATAAAAATGAATGGTATTGTTTTTAATCAAGCTTGACAAAATCCTCAAAACTCATGCATCTAGACCAGAACACCACTTAACATGTATAACTTTACTTTAACATAAGTAAGTGATTTTCTTACATGTATTTAGTTATATTTTGTGAAATTAAGCCCTTTTGTTTTTTTTAGGTAAAATACAATAATTATTTTCAAATGTAAGATTGGCATAATATCTTTAAAAACCAGAGAACTAGTCTGGAGTATAAAACTGTATCCGTATATTAAAGAATTTCGAGCAAAGGACAGAAATTTTTATTTAATTTCTTTACTATTTTGTTAGTTTTTGCTTAAAAAATATCTCATTTAATTCAATTAGCATTTAAAGACTTATTTTTATTTACATTTTTAAAGGTAGAAAACCAAATGACATTAGCATTTGAAATGGCGTTTTAATTTTAAAAAAACATATCGCATCTCCAAAGAATTAATTGAATTTAGATCAGCTGCACTTATTTTTAAAAAATCCAACCAAATTCCCAAAATCCAATTACATTTTCTTGTTAACGAAGGCATGAAACAAACAACACAAGAAACAAAATTAATCACAAAATGCCTAAAGAAATGAAACTTACTGTTGAATTCCATCCAGATGTTACATTTTTCAAGGAATTGCACAAATTATATTTTTAACATTTCAAATAAAAATATAGTTTAAAAAAAAGTAAAATACGTGTGGCACTCGGAGACTGCCGCGGTAAAGCTATTGCATAACATTTTTTATCAACTTATACAATTATAATTATTTATTTCTTTTTTATTTATGCAGTTTTTTTTTTTTTATATTAATTCAAGTTACACTTTTTGAGCGTGATGACCGATAACAATTTTTTTTCTTTTATTGAATAAATGAGAAGTTAATATCGTTTAAAATATCTTTATTATCTTACAATACGTGTAGGTTAATCAGGAATTTTTATCATTGAAACTATACGTTTCTGGTAGCTGAAATAAAAAACATAAGTTTGAGACTTCAAATTCTCAAAATATCTGAAAAATACCGCGTCAATGTCTGCCGAAGTCTACCAAAGGATACCGTGCCGAAATCTGCCAAACTGAAGCGAAGTTAGCCGGAGTGTTAGGTTTTTTTTTCTCGTTACGGAATTTCTAGATTCTTTCGACGCGCTCAAAGCCCGCGATAAAAGCTATGCAATACCGTAATAAGTCACCAAACAAAATTTGGCCGCGCTACGAAAATTAGATCGCGAGTTATAAGCATATTAAATTTTCCGACCCTCACCGTGGGGGTCTCCTATCACCAAAAATTAACACTGTCTCATAATAAATTACCAAACAAAATTTGGCCGCACTGCGAAAATTAGATCGCGAGTTATAAGCATTTTAAATTTTTCGACCCTCACCGTGGGGGGTCTCCTGTGATCAAAAATTAGCACTCTCTCATAATAAATTACCAAACAAAATTTGGCCGCGATATGAAAATTGGATTGCGAGTTATAAGCATTTTAAATTTTTCGACCCTCACCGTGGGGGGGGGGGGTCTCCTGTCACCAAAAATTTAAACTGTCTCATAATAAATTACCAAACGAAATATGGCTGCGCTACAAAAGTTAGATCGCGAGTTATAAGCATTTTAAATTTTCTACCTTCACCGTGGGGGTCTCCTGTCACCAAAAATTAACACTGTTTCATAATAAATCACCAAATAAAATTTGGCCGCACTACGAAAATCAGATCGCGAGTTATAAGAATTTTCAATTTTTCGACCCTCAAATTGGGGGGTCACTTGTCACTAAAACTAACACTGTCTCATAATAAATTACCAAACAAAATTTTGCCGCGCTACGAAAATTAGATCGCGAGTCATAAGCATTTTAAATTTTTTGACCCTCACCATGAGGGGACGGGGGTCTCCTGTCACCAAAAATTAACACTGTCTCATAATAAATTACCAAACAAAATTTGGCCGCGCTACGAAAATTAGATCGCGAGTTATAAGCATTTTAAATTTTTCGACCCTCACCATGGGGGGGAGGGGGTCTCCTATCACCAAAAATAACACTATCTCATAATAAATAACCAAACAAAATTTGGCCGCGCTACGAAAATTAGATCGCGAGTTATAAGCATTTTAACTTTTTCGACCCTCACCGTGGGGGGTCTCCTGTCACCAAAAGTAACACTGTCTCATAATAAATTACCAAACAAAATTTGGCCGCGCTACAAAAATTAGATCACGAGTTATAAGCATTTTAAATTTTTGGACCCTCACCGTGGGGGGCCTGCTCTCACCAAAAATTAACACTCTCTCATAATAAATTACCAAACAAAATTTGGCCGCACTACGAAAATTAGATCGCGAGTTATAAGCATTTTAAATTTTTCGACTTCCACCGTGGGGATCTCCTGCCACCAAAAATTAACACTGTCTCATAATAAATTATCAAACAAAATTTGGCCGCGCTACGAAAATTAGATTGCGAGTTATAAGCATTTTAAATTTTTCGATCCTCGCCATTGGGCGGGTCTCCAATCAGTAAAAGCTACATTATCCTACCTTGTTTTATCTTAAGACGATTCTTTTCTATACACATTCTATCAGGAATTTTTATCATTGAAACTATAGATTTATGGTAACTGAAATAAGAAATATAAGTTTGAGACTTGATATCCTCTAAATATCTGAAAAATACCGCGTCAATGTCTGCCGAAGTCTACCGAAAGATACCATGCCGAAGTCTGCCGAACTGAAACGACATTAACCGAGTGTTAGGTTTTCTCGTTACGGAATTTCTACATTCGGTCGCCGCGCTCAAAGCCCGCGATAAAAGCTTTGCAATAGCTTAAAAAGAAAAATATTGTATTGGGATTCTGTCAGTATGATTTAAAGTAGTATCATGTTCGGTAATGGAAATAAAGATTCTTTTCTTACTCAAAAATGTGTATTTCAAAGCCAATTAACACGGGCTCTATTTTTATTTTAAAGAATTTATTTTTACAATTTTAATATACAGAAAAGAATCGAAGTGATGTTTTAATAAGTTTTAAAACATTTATAGGTGCTATTTTATTATCCCGTCGACCAAAAACTATCGCCAAACTATAAGATTAAGTGCCAATAATGGATGATCGTGAAAGTCGCATTCAATGATATTAAATATGATACACGTGTTTAAAATGTCATTAAATGATTTTTATTTCGACTTTTTGTTGTATTTTTATTATTATTCTATTAATTATTTGTTTTTTGTTATTTAAAATAAAAATTATGTCCACATGTATAATTTGGCTATTAGTTTGGTGATTTGTAAAATTGGCGAAGTTGCTCGACGGATAACCAAGTAGTACCCATATATATGTATATTAATTTAGACAAATTTTGTCGAGGTACTGGCATCAAAAGGATGAAAATCATTACAGAATATGGGGGATCAGAAACCACGTATTTAAACAAAAACACAAGGTGTTCTGCATTAATGCAAAGTTGGTTGACAGTAATAAATTTCAGAAAATTGAAGTAAATTATGATGAAACTTTTAATTGACATGCACGCCTTTATTGTAAATGTAATAACAACAAAATAACTAGTACGATATGGCAACCGCAAAACATTTTTTCTGTTTCATTCATGTCAATCTATACTAATAAAATCCTTGCGCCTCTGTCTGTCTGTCTCTCTGCTCTAAGCCGATTACAGTTCGCAACGCGGGCGAGTTGGAAGTCGCGAGAGGTGTCTTTCGATTAGAAAAATTCCGGGGAAGTCATTTCGGGCATTTTCGAGACGGTGGGACCAAAATTAAAAAAGTTATGAATTAAAAACCCCTTGGAAATCGGAACGGAAAATATCTCAATTCCCAAACGGAGCTCCGAAGCAGAACACTGCGCCACCTTGAGGAGAAGGACATGAACTTTTCCCCTTTGGCTAAAAGAAGAAACAGCCGAAAACCGCTTTTTCTAACGGCGCTAATTGCGTTTTTTTCGCATAAATTTTTTTGACTTGCCGTAGAATATTTACCGTAGTTTTCGCTAAAATATTGAACTTAGAAATAAAACAGGACTATCGAAACTTTTTTTTTTGCGCGTTTTTTCTTAAACCATCATGCAGACAGTTTTTAAAGTAGAAAAAACTGATTACATATTCAGAATCTGCGTAAAAATCTGCTTCTGATGAACTAAAAAATTCGAAAAAATGTCTTATGGGCGCGTAGTGCCCACCGTGCAAAACCAAACATTTTTAACGGGACTATGGGCGCGAAGCGACCATAGCTCCAATCCACAATTTTTTTTTTCAAGTGCACGTGGCCCACAGTGAGAAATCACATATTTTTAACGGGACCATGGCTCTTTAATTTACTTTTTTTTGTGCTTGAGGATTCGAACACCAAGACTAGCTTATTAAATGAATTTTTTTGCTTATTATATACTGCTTAATACCGAGTTTCGTTTGGAAAAAGTGGCCCAGCTTGCCGGCGTAGCTCGCTAGTCTATACTAATAAAATCCGTGCTCCTCTGTCTGTCTGTCTGCCTGCTTGAAGCCGATTACAGTTCGCAACGCGGGCGAGTTGGAAGTCGCGATAGGTGTTTTTCGATAGGAAAAATTCCGATGAAGTCATTTCGGGCATTTTCGAGACCGTGGGACCAAAATTAAAAAAGTTATGAATTAAAAACCCCTTGGGAATCGCAACGAAAAATGTGTCAATTCCCAAACGGAGCTCCGAAGCAGAACACTGCGCCACCTTGCGGTGAAGGACATGATTTTTTCCCCTTTGACTAAAAGAAGAAACAGCCGAAAACCTCTTTTTCTACCGGCGCTAACTGCGTTTTTTTTCCGCATCAACTTTTTTGACTTGCCGTAGAATATTTACCGTAGTTTTCGCTAAAATATTGAACTTAGAAATAAAACAGGACTATCGAAACTTTTTTTTGCGCGTTTTTTCTTAAACCATCATGCAGACAGTTTTTAAAGTAGAAAAAACTGATTACATATTCAGAATCTGCGTAAAAATCTGCTTCTGATGGAACTAAAAAATACGAAAAAATATCTTATGGGCGCTTAGCACCCACCGTGCAAAACCAAATATTTTTAACGGGACTATGGGCGCGAAGCGACCATAGCTCCGATCCACAATCTTTTTTTTTTCAAGTGCACGTGGCCCACCGTGCGAAATCACATATTTTTAACAGGACCATGGCTCTTTAATTTACTTTTTTTTGTGCTTGAGGATTCGAACACCAAGACTTGCTTATTAAATGAATTTTTTTGTTTATTATGTACTGCTTAATACCGAGGTTCGTTTGGAAAAAGTGGCCCAGCTAGCGGGCGTAGCTCGCTAGTAAATTAATATTCGTTGCCACAGTGCCAAAAAAATGACAATCTATGCTCATCGTGATCAAGGTTATAGGTAGAAGGGAATAATAGGTGGGGCGGAGGTCAAGAAAATGTAGGGGACTCATATTTCTTTTCTCTCTCTCTCTCTCTCTATGACACAGGAAGATACATATGTGCATATTCACGTTGTACGAACTTTGTTTTGTATTAAACAGTTGAAATAACTTCATTTTATGATAAGAAAATAATAATATGATGAAATTTTTCAGTATATAATTAGTTTAAAATTAAGTATCATGTTAGCTTCATATGTGTAAATAGGACAAGCGAGTGTTGAAACCCTTATTTTAGTTACAATTTAGCATTTCTGCAAAACTATGAAAGATCCCAAAACTAAAATAGTTTTTTGAACAGAATTTTTTTAGATTTTCGGTACAAAAACTTATTTAGTGACCTTGGAATCGTTTTCAGGGGAAGCTCAAAATGTTTTACTTATGTTATGTTACTTAAATGTTTACTTATTTAAAAGACAAAATTATCTCGCAGTACAGAATTAACACAACATATTTTACACAAAACTTAAAATTATTCGTAATGTATTAAGTATTTCTTTAATAAGTTTGCATTTTACATTAGTGGATGAGTACGATTTTTGTTTCATCAGTTGTATTATAAACTAATAAGTCATTCCAGTGCTGTGCGGGATTACCTTATTTACATGGATTACCTTATTTATAAAGCAAATAAATGCTTATAAGGTACCCTGGGGTAATAACGCCACGTTAAGGTTCTAGCAATTTTCACGGCTCAGTCTTAGTTTGTATTATTCAAACAAATATATGATGTGATACAGCATTTCATTGACTATCTATATAAAAAAAATAATTTAACAGATATGAATACATAAAATGTAATGGCGTGATTTCTTGACCAATGCTATTTGGCGTTATTACCCACCTATATGGGTAATAACGCCATGCAAACAAAACAATGAAATAAGTTGGATTAATTGCACGTAGATTGCCCAATTCTAAAAATACAAACTCTCAGCTCTAGAAATTGACAAATTGCATCCTAAGCTATTGAAAATGTTCATTTTTTCGTGAAAGTGTAAGAAAAATAAAGGTGTGGTATGGGGAGGGGGGGGGGGATGAGGCAAAAGAATATCAGACCGTGAGCTTCTTTTTGCTTAAAAAGGAGCGTTTAAATAGAATTATTAGAAACATTGCACAGTTTTAACTGTGTTTATTTGAATCATTATTTAGGATGTAGCTCTGCCACTGTAGGGAATCAACCGGGGTAAAAATTGCAAGGATTGGCGTTATTACCCCGTTATAGTTATTGCGCTGTACATTTTGAATTACAAATTATCTCGAGAAGATATCCAAAATCTTCAACAACATTTTGAAAGGGCATGAAATGTACTACAAATTTATGTAATTAACAAAGTATTTCCGGACAAAAAAAATAGTCTTCACATCACAAAACGTATCTCGCAAATTTTAGATCAAGCGTTAATTTTAGCTGCTTGTAAAAACAATAAGACCTAAAAATGAAACAAATTAACTTGAAGCTGTTTTTTGCGATTTATATGACTCAAAACCCTTCTGCGCAGAATACATGGGTGTCATTTTCCAGATTATTTCATAATTATGCAAAATATTAGCACTTGGCGTTATTACCCCGTCTGGCGTTATTACCCCAGGGTACCTTACTTTACATTTTTCAATAAAGCAGATCTCAGTGAGGCTCTGTAATGTTGTGGGACTTGCTGACGTCAACAAATTTTTGTTTAGCCAGTATTGATTTTTATAAATAATTAATATACAATCCACACTCACATCCTCCATTATTGTCTTTATTTATCGTTATTTATTTATTGAATCGTTTAATTGCTCGCATAGGCGGTTATAAATTGAAAACGTAAGTGAAGATTCATACAAAAGTAAAAGATTAAAATCGGTACTTACTTTTACTACGGTACTTACATACTTTTAAGTATATCTGAAAAAGTCGACGGAAAAATTCAAAAAACACTGCTAAAAATATAAGAAAAATGCTAAGAAAAAACACGGAAATTTACTGATTCAAGCTTATTAAAAGGGATGAAACGTTTACAATACTTTGTAAAAAAGGATGAAATCATACTTTTGTAAATAGCCAATAATTTTCGACTAGCTACAACTGTTTAAATGAAACATCTTAAAAAATCAATTTGAAAATAAATGTGAACTTATTACTTTTGTATTTTTTTTTCTTTCTGAAAATCCCAGGAGTAAATATAGATGTAACAGCATGAAATGAGATTAGATTAATTTTTAAACATGATTATTCAATCGGTAAATTAATTACTAGTATTAAAAAATGCTCTGACGAGCACCAAAAAAGGTTAATATGTTTTAAAGTATGAAAAAGTGTTTGACAAGAGCTTCTAATTGAAAAAGAGAAAGGACAAGGGGTCCCTTCTTGGCTGCAATTCACTGTCAATGCCAAATTTGAAAAAATCATATTTGCGCTTTTTCCATATAAAAGAAATTTGCGTAAAACTTTCTATCTTTACTTTTTAGTAAAACTTTCAATCGTGCTTTACATGCTAACTGCATTGTTGACTCTGCACTGCAACTGCACTACAAATCAGTTTTCTGTGCTGTTTTACACTTCGACAGTTTAAGGTGGGACTGCGTGAATGTGATACGCTGCAGGCAGTGTTGAATGCAGGAGGTGGGCCGGAGGGGGGGGGGCATTCCCTACCGAAGGTATCAAATGCTCCTCCTCCAATAAAATTTAGATTTTGTGTTTTTAATGGTAAAAAAGTATAATCCCCTTAGAACTCTATTGTGCCCCCCCCCCCCGAAATCACAGAAAACCCTCCCGGAGAAAAGTGTCTGAATTCAACTCTGGCTGCGGGAACTATGGTTTTTGACCCTATTTTGCTTTACATTCATGTTTAATCACGTGGTGTCTTTTCTAATTATGCGTTTACACTACACAATTTTATCATAACAGTGACTGATTTCTTTTATATGGAAAAAGCGCAAATATGATTTTTTCAAATTTGGCATTGACAGTGAATTGCAGCCAAGAAGGGACCCCTTGTCCTTTCTCATTCTCAATTAGAAGCTCTTGTCAAACACTTTTTCATACTTTAAAACATATTAACCTTTTTTGGTGCTCGTCAGAGCATTTTTTAATACTAGTCATTTAAATTTTTTGATAATTATATATTGAATATAAGAAAAATTCAGTTGCTTTTAAATATTCCCAGTACTTTTTCTTATTTCGCTCAATATTGAACTATTTAATCAATGGACAAAAAACGTGAAAAAACGAAATTAATTTTAATTTGTTCGTACAGAAATTGACAGATTCAATTAATTTTAGATAATACATATTTTATAGAAAAAAAATGCGAATAGACATTTTTATTCTTTTCGCATAGGATTCGTAGCATTCTTATCTACTTGTTTTAAAAATCAGATGTTATAAATATGAAATATTTCCGCCATTAGCGCGATTTTTGTGATCATGGCACCCAAAAGTCGCTAAACATAATTTTGTAGTCAATGCACATAAAAACGAATTTTCCCATTTAAATTAAAAAAAAAATAAGTGAAATATTTTTATTTCTCCTTCCTGATATCTATTGGAATAGCTTATTCCAATTATTGAATATTATTCTAGGACATTTTCAGGAAAATTATTGGTTAAATTATCTTCCTTGGAGAAAGTCGCTCGAAATACAGCCTTAATAGATTTGCGCTAAACCAAGGATGAAAATATACTGAAAATTCATTTCTACAGCTCATATTCAAAATATTAGAATAATTACCTTTTTTTTAGAAATTGAAAATATCGTTTGGTAACTTAATGTCTTTTAATGAAAATATGCAAACGATATTTTTATTAAGAACTTATTGTTGATTAAACTTACTTGTTATCTTAAATTTAATATCATTTTTGAAAAGATTAATTGCAAAAAAAATTATTTTGAAAAGTCAAAATATTAGAATATTTATTCAAGTGGTTCAAAATATTAGAATATTTCACATTAATTCTCCTTTAATTATTATCAATTCTTAACTGGTGGCATCATTGATTAAATTCAGACTATTTTATTTAAAATCAGTATTCTTTTTTGCAGTTTGTTTCTTTTTCATCTTAAAATGGGCCGTGTGAGTGATATTCCTGAATCTACTAAACTTCGTATGGTTGATTTGTATCGGCACGGTAAAAATCAATGTTTTATAGCGAATTATTTACATTGTTCGCAATCGAGCGTTGGTAAAATACTAACGCAATATTCAAAAATTGGAAAATTTCAAAATAATCGCCGAAATGGTGGCCGAAAACCAAAAACATCTGCTAGAGATGACAGGAAACTGAAGCTTATAGTTAAGAAAAACCGTTTTAAAAGTGTGCGATTCTTGCACCGAAAATGGAAAGAAGAAGGAGTTGAAGTTTCTACATCGACAACATTAAGACGTCTCCATAAATTTAAATTTGAATCTCGTGTACCGAAAACAAAACCTCTCATGACTGCAAGACAAAAGCGCACAAGATTGAATTGGTGTAAATCAAGACGTTTATGGAGCAATGAAGATTGGAAAAATATATTATTTAGTGATGAAAGTATGTTTTGTGTTTCATATGGTAATCAAGGTATTCGAGTTTGGAGAATGAAGCAAGAAGCATTTGATAATGAATGCCTTAAACGTTCCGTAAAATTTGCTGCTAGTGTCATGGTTTGGAGTTGTATGAGTGCAGAAGGACCTGGGAAGTTATGCATCGTCTACGAAAAGGTTAACTCTCTGATATATCAAGAAATTTTAGAATATTGCATGATTCCATCATCAGAAGATTTATTTGAAGATGATTTCATCTTTCAACAAGACCATACCTCGGTGTCAACTAAGAATTGGTTCCGCCAACGCAACATTAAGGTACTTCCTTGGCCACCAAATTCACCAGATCTTAATCCCATCGAAAACTTATGGTGTATAATGAAGAAAAAACTTCAAGAAAATCCTCCTTCAAGTAAAACTGAGTTAGTGGCACGTATAAAGTCTATTTGGGCTAATATTGATAGAAATGTTTGTAAACACCTTGTA
Organism: Maratus speculifer; assembly: GCA_964019185.1. Lineage (NCBI taxonomy): Eukaryota > Metazoa > Arthropoda > Arachnida > Araneae > Salticidae > Maratus > Maratus speculifer. Next base: position 92,535 of record OZ025289.1, on the reverse strand, counting down.
TATAGTATGCAAGATCGATTGTACGCTGTTATGAAAGCTAAAGGGGATGCTACAAAATATTAACTACCATTTACTTCATATTAATAAGGTAATATTGTTGCGTAAAATAAAATATTCTAATATTTTGAACCAATCTAAATTTTATTCTAATATTCTGGTGTGTTTAAGGAAGCTGTATACCTAATTTATTGTGCTGTATTTTATATTTTAAATATGTTAAAATCTTATCTAAACATTCCAGATTTAATTTATAAGAAATTTAATTGCATTTACTTAATATGAAAAATAAGTAAATGACAAATAATTTTTTCTTATTACTTTTTCTCAATTATTCTAATATTTTGAATATGAGCTGTAGTATTATTTGTAAAATTGACATTGAAATCACCAGTTGTAATTAAATTTTTATATAATATATAGTGGAACCTCAGTTCACGATCATAATCCATTCTTGTATCTGACTTTCTGTATGTGATATAAATTTTTTGGGCGCTCTATCCAAGAACTAATGCATGGGATTAAAAAAAAATTATATTCAGGTAATCCCTGATATAAATTGATGCTGTTTGCTGTTTACATTTTGATTTAAATCGTTCAACAGATGGCTTAACCGTGTTGCATTTTTCATTATTTTCGCAATAGTTCTATCTCGAGAATTAACGCACGAATTTTCATCAAACTTCAAATTCAGTTAATCTTTATATGAAATGGCTTTGTTTGCGTTTTGGTTTCAGTAACCAAACACATGGCGCTGCTATGCTGAATTGTTCCGATTACCACAATATCTCTATCGCAGGAATTAATGCACAAATTTTCCTCAAACTTGAGATTTAGGCACACTTTGGTTAATATTATTACTGATTGTGTGTTTTGGGTAAATCTCCAAACAAGTGTCGCTTATATGCTGCATTTTTCCCGATATCCGCAACAGTCCTATTTCAAAAACTAATGTTCAGAATTTCATGCCTTTAGAATCCTCACGGTGAGCATATGATTGTCATTTGATTTTGGCACTAAAATAATGAATTTTGAAGCATTAACATGCATGAGATAGAAAATAGCTTTGGGGTTGCCACATCCGGCTAGTTTTTTATAATTGGGGTGATCGACGTTTCGTCTACACCATATTGTTTAGCTATTTCGATTACATTATCATCGTTCGTAAGTTTTGTTACCACTTCTTTTCAATAATTGATGAGTAATTCACTTAAGCATCTCACTACTGCTAAGATTAAAATTAAAACAATAAATTAAATTTTTTACTGTACTAAAGGCCGCAAAGAACTCTGATACGAAAACTTTACTCCAAACTTGACTTATAACAAGAGTTATGTGAGGGTTGCCAACTGAACTATTCAACAGCTTTGGTCGCGAATCGAGTTATCCTACGCAGATTGTGTTAAATTTTGATCACTGAAGTTGGTCATAAACCGAACTGGTCATAAACAGAGGCGGCCGTAAACCAAGGTTCCACTATATTTTAACCGTTAAGTTTGCAAATTTGGCATTATTTATATATTCAGTGGCGATGATCATTATGGAACTTGGCGATTTAGCCGATTAAACTTGAGATTTTAAAGTAGCGTTTGTTAACAACGGAATATTAAGAATTTTTAGTAGAAAAATTAGGTTAATTATTATAATTTTTATGCACGATTTTAAGTAAACTTCCGCTAAACTTTGATTTTTTTTCCATAATTTTAAATTCAGTACATTTGGAAATGGAAGGGAGAGGGAAAGTATATCTTTAAAATGCATTTTCGACAATAGCTCAAGAAAAAATACTTTTAAATGCCAATAATTGCTCATCGTAAATGTTAGATTCACTTCGCACCATTACAAAAGTTTTTTGCATCACTATGTGTTTTTTCATTTTATGCTTTCTTGGCACAGATGCCATATATGCACGACATTGGTGCGATATTTTACTGACGCCAATTTGGCAAAAGCTTCATTTTCAAACTTCAATTACATATATGTATATTAAGGTACTACTTAGTTAGCCCGTTGACAAATTTCGCCAAACTATGCAAATTACCAAACTCATATCCAAATTATAAATATTGACATAATTTTCATTTTAAATAATGCACACAAAAGAAGTTGGAAATTGCAAGTGAAGCGTAGCAAATGAGGTGCGTTCGTATGATAACGAAGTTTTAAAAATATTCAGATCTTGCTGTTATAGTAGACAGTACTTCGGAAACAGTATAGTGGACGAAATCTTTTTTGCGTTCCTGTAAATATACAGGAAGTAACTTTTGTCACACCTTAGCAACACATATCATATTCATTAAATGTGAAATAGTTTAATATGATTAAAACACGCCCCAAACAATGTTTCCCCGTATAGCATTATGTAGTGGAATACTTTTGTGTGGCTCTGTAATTTAATAATAAATATTCTTTGCATCACAGATTGTACAGAATGTATATTTCAGTATATATATATACTTCATAGGTTCATGTCAATTCTATTATATTCGAAAGAGTTTAACAGCATTAAAATGTACTTGAAACTATTTTTTCCTATTAACCGTCATGTAATGGAATACTTTTGATTGTCCCTGTAATTGATCTATGTATCCGATTTTCATAAAATTTGAAATGACACGACAAAATTATCTAAAAATTATATATTTGAAATTTCAAACGCTTAAAATTTATTTGAAACTTTTTTTCCCATTGACCGTAATCTAACAGAATACTTTTGTAAATATTATTAATATTTGTTATATTAATATTTGTTATTAATATTATATATATATTGTAAATATAATTTGTAAATATTATTTTGTAAATATTATTAGTTAGTAGTTAGTTATTAGAATACTTTTGATTGTCCCTGTAATTGATCTATGCATCCGATTTTCATAAACTTTGAAATGACTCGACAAAATTATGCAATAAATGTATTTTTTAAATTTCAAAAGATTCGGTTTGGTAGTTTTTGCGTTGTTATATGCGGACAGACGGGCAGACGGACGGCCTGAACGACAACTGTAGGTGCTACGTATTTACATAATTACGAACGCAAATAAAAACGAATAATTAGTAGAATATTAATAAAACATACAAATAAAAAGTCGAAATAAAAATCCCTTAATGGCGTTTTAAACACGTGCATCGTATTTAATGTCATTGGATGCGATATTCACAATCATCCATTATCGGCATTTAATCTTATAGTTTGGCGATGGTTTTTTGGTGGACGGGATAACCAAGTAGTACATATATCAACTATTTTCTATTATTTTAAAAAGTAAATAATAATGAATAAAAGCGGGTACTAATTGATTATCCTGTCGACCAATAAATTATCGCCAGATTATAAAATTAAATGCCAATAACGGATTATCAAAAATGTTGCATTCAGTTTACATTAAATAGGTTACCCATATGTGTTATGTCATAATGTGATTTTGAATTCGACTTTTTATTTGTACTTTTATTGAAATTTTACTAATTTATTTCTTCTTTCGTTAATTAAAATAAAAATTATGCCAATATGCATAACTTGGTGATTAAATGGATAATTTGTACCATTTGGTGAAATTGGTCGACGGAATAATCAAGTGGTACTGAAAAGTTTAAGTAATAACTATACAATGAAATAATTTATAAAATTTAACAATATTAAATAAAGGTAAATAAAAAGTTATTTTTTAATAAACAACAATAGCCCAGCTATCATATCAGTTAGGTACCCTGATGCGTATTTGACATCACATCGTTATTTAAAATCAATTGAATGGTATTTAAGATATGGGCAGAATGTGAAGTTTTTGATTTACTAATTTAAAAAGCTTACATTTAGTTCCTGAATAGAAATTTTGGTTCTCCTAGGTAGTTTTTTCCGGTGTGTTTGTGTTTTTCCCATTTTTTTCCCCTGCTAATAAAATTGAAAATGTTAGGGTACTCGAGAAAATCATTCCATTGGCATGTAAAATGCATGCTATTTGAAAAAATAATCATGAAGTCGAAAAAAAAAAATGACAGTGCGTTTACAACTTTATTATTTAAAGAACTGAAATTGACAGCTTCGCAATAAAAACAAATAACCATGTTTTTCACGTGATTTGTTTAATTTCAATGAATTATGATACATACATTACAATTTTTATATTAAATTTAGTGGCAATGAATAAAAAAAACTACAATCGCAACAGCAAAAAGTAATATTCAACTGGAGGTTTAAGACAAAAATTCGATTTTCTCAGGTACCGTCAAAAATACAAAGGTGAAAAAAAAAAACTGTTCTAAGTTTTATCAAGACGATAAAAATAAGCCAAAAACGAAGTTAATCCATCCATAAGATCGCTAGCTATCTCTTGTTGAACTTTTCGTCTTAATTTTTTCGTTAAAAGTTAAATAAAAAACTACAGTAAACTACAATAATTTTTTTAATGCTATCATTTTATTCGTCTCGTCGAGTTCTATTGTTTTAAAAAAAATCACTGTCGTACGTCAACTGGTTCGCCAGAAATTTCAAAAAGACGTTCGCACTTTCTATTTCTTAAACATATTATACCAAACGCTACCGCGTTTGCTATGATAACGGAGTAATTTATTCCATTTTTCACCTAAATTTATTGGGTGAAAATCTTGGCCCGGACTTTTTTCATCCAATATTAAAAAATGGAATAAATTACTCTAGTATGAAATGATTTTTGTTTTATTTTTTAAAATTCAGTTTGAAATAAAAGTAAACTTTTATAATTTAGAAAAATAGTTTTAGTTTTTATACGAAATCAGATAGAATTATTTCCATTTTTCTTCTGCCTAATAACATAAAGGCATTATTTGAGCTATTCAATTATATTCCACTTTTTAATGATATTTTTTCAAATTTTTCATTTATTAAGATGCATTCGAAACGTTAAAATCTTTTATCAAAAGTATTTTTACTAATAATATCATCATACGTTTCATTGGTTTCTAAGCTAATTATTGGAGTAGTGCTAATGAATAAAAAAAATATCTGTCAACATGAATTTCATTGTAGAGAAATGTTCTGAAATATTACGTGAATGAAAGTTTAAAAAAATAAAATATAATGAAAATAGATGTATGCGTATAAGTTATTTGTTGATCATTTTTAAAGGGGAAATTAAGAAAAAATAGGATTTATTTTAAATTTGTTTATCAATCTACTTTCCCACTAACATCCTCTTATCTGTTTTTATTTTATTTTTAAGCTAATAAGTAGAATCATGCAAATGAATAAAATAATGTCCTTCAGTATGCGTCTCATAGTAAAAAAGTGTTTTAAAATATCAAGCGAATAAAATAATCATCTAATAAAATATGAAAATAAAAATTCATATCATGTTAATCCTTTTTTTTTATTCAAGCCAAAAACTGGCTTAGAAAATACGAATCCTTTAAAGTGTCTTTTTAAAAAAAGTACATATTTATATAGATACATATAAAATTTTTAAAAAATATATATAGAAAATGCAATTTAAGTAAACATTTATCACGTCTAAGCCCTGTTGAAACATTTTTCACTTTTGCACTTAACCTTTCGTTCTCGTTTGAGAATGATAAATAGTTCGAGTTTTTTTACTTTTTCCTAAAAATTTACACACTTTTGTAAAAAAAAAAGACTAAATTCGAAAGAATTAATATTCTTTAGGTTTGATATAAAGTGTTGAAAAATATATAATGCCATAAGTTATTTCGCAGACAGCGAAAACTTTCGTTTTATAATTGATAAAAAAAAAAAAAAATTCAAGTTGCTTTTAAGTGAATTTTTAAAAATCCTAAAACGATGATTAAGCGTAGAGTTTTAATATTAATATTTTTTAAAGTATTTTTAATGAGAGGGGCAGTGTAAATATAATTTTATCACTTTAGAGAAGGGGAAATCTAATTATTGATATCATAAAATATGTCTCGAGACAGGGGGATTTTTGTTTTGATATCATTATCATTTTGTATCCAACAAATATTTTATGTATTTGGAAATTTATTTTTTTCTTTCAATACAGTCTACCATCTATTTTTTATGTCTGTTGTATTTATTATGAAAAGTTATTATTAAAACCATTAAATAATTTTAAGATCCTTTCAGAATAAATAAAATATATATATATAAAGAATTTTAAGATCCTTTCAGAATAAGTAAATAAATAAATAAATAAATATGTAATTATTATTAGATATATATTATTATTATTGTTATATAATAACCGATATGTATTTTGGGTATACCATAAATATATTTATGACCATACATACATGCTTTAATTACATAGGAAAAGACAATATAAAAATTTACTCGAATGTGGCAATCCCAAATCTTCATTCTATATCATTCATGTTAAATACTTCAAAATTCGTTACCACAGTGCCAAAATTAAATGTCAATCAATGCTCATCGTGAGGATTTTAAAAGCACAACTTTTCCTGTATTAGTTCTTGAAACAGGACTATTGCGATGTCGCAAGAAATGCAATATAAAACACATTTGATTGGCGTTTTATACCAAAACATGAACAGCAATAATATTTATTAAATTATACATGAGCCTGAAGTTTGATAGAACTTCGTACATTAGTTCTTGAGGAAGAGCTATTTCAGAAATCTGGAAAAATTCAGAATAACTCTGCCAATTTTTAGGCGATTGATACCAAAACAAACAGAAGTTCATAGTACGGTTTCACTGAATCTGAAATGTGATGAAAATCCATGCATTCTTAAGATAAAGTTATTCCATGAAAAAGACATTAGAGTATGAAAAGAAATCACGAAAAAGACAATAAGCAGCGCCATCTCTTAAGTGATTTGCACGATTAACGTCAAGGACTGGCTAAATCTGAAGTTTGATGGAAATCCCTTTATAAGTTACTGAGATAGAGCTGTTGCGTAAAACGTAAATATATCAACATAGCAGAGCTACCTGTTGAGCGATTCATAACAGAAACTAATCAATACAAATATATATCTGGGATTACCAGAATATATTTTTTATTAAATTCAGTGCTTTATTTCTTGAGATAGAACTATTGTTAAATTCGTGAAAAAGGCAGAAGAACAGCGTTAGCTGTTGAGTCATTTACACAAAATATAAACAGAATCAAATTGTGTCAAGGCCTAACTAAATCTGAAGTTCATACATTAGTTAAAATATAGATGCTGCGTAAGTCGTAAAAAAATGCAGAATAACCGAACCATCTGTTGAGCTATTTACACCAAAAGCTATTCAGCATTAATTTTATTCAGGAACTACCTGAATATATATTTTTTTACTAAGTTCCTTACCCTAGTTTTTGAGATAGAGCGTCCACAAAATTTTAGTCACACACAGACAGACAAGCAGAATCACAGACTCACAGACAGACATTTTGTAAAAATATGTTTTTGGAATCTCCAACCCCTAAAACGTGTAAAGGAAGTAGAAGACAAGTAAAAGTCAAAATATACGTCAAAAACAGGAATTCGAAAATTTTAGAAAAATAAATTAAAAAGATGATCCCATGAAATAAGATATATAAAAATAAGAAACTATACTAATCGCCAGAGAAGCCATATAAGCATTATTCAAAGTAGAGATATGTCGTTTCTTCAAATATTGTCGATGTAAGGCTTACAAATGAATATATTTAGCTTCATATAACATATTAAGAAATCCAGATAAAATTAAAAATAATACGACATAAAAAAAAACTTAATTCAATATATAAAAATGTCTACTAGTAAAACTAATACTAATACAGAAAAACATATGCAACTAATTTTTGGTATAGGATAGTACTCGTATCGATTTGATTGCGACTGAACTGTTACCATTCCGACAAGTGTTAAATAAATAAACTGACGTCCGTCGAATACTGCTCTGTGGTGGCGATCTTCGCAGAAAAAGCGACCGCACACCCATCGGAAATCCTTATATTCATTCCGACTCTAGCCCGAGATCGTATCTGCAGGTGAGATCACGGAAGATCCTACCGAAAGAAGATGACCACTCAAACTTCGCTGAAAAGGCGGCATTCGGAGTTGAGGAGGTTGGTTATCACCGAAGACATCCCAAAGATTTCTCAATCGAAATGTGATATTTTCAAATTTGTCTGCCTACATTTCATCGATATTACACTACTAAAAAAATTCTGAAATTCACGAATATATTTTTCCTGAATTTCACAGAAAAAGTTCCTTTTCACAACAAAAGGGCTCCATGGCCGAGTGGTCAAGGCACCACACCGCTACTCGCCTGCGAACACAGATTGTGGGTTCGGATCCCACTGACACTATGAACTAATGAAAACATAAAAAATCCCCTTTATAATACATACATTTTTTCTGTTTATTTTTCTCTTATTTCTTATTAAAAAAATCTTTTAATTAATTAGCCAAAAAAATTAAATAAATACTGCACGACAATTTAAAAAAATTGTCTATAGCATTATTTTTGTAAAAAATTAATAAAAAGTATTTTTCATTCATTCATTTATTTTAAAAAAACCGGTGATTTTAAACATTGATTTTCTTTTAAGTTAAACTCATAAAAGACATACTTTGTACAATCCGGCATCAGCAGCTTTGGCTTAGTTAGTAAGGATTTGTTCCGCTATCAAAAGGTCCCGAATTCGATCCTCTGGACGGCGTGAAGTAAATTATACAAAAGAATAGTAATAATAATTAAGTAAAATAATATAACAGCTTAGAATCACTCGGTATTTCGAACTCTTTGACGGATAATTGATTCATTTATTTTAAAAATTATATTAAATTATTATCATTAAAAATGAAACTTTGTAATAGAAAGTTACTGCTTCTCCATTCTTGCATTTCCCACAACGGAAAATCTACTAACGGAACGGTAAAAGTTTGGCTATTTTGCAGCCAGTAGTTTCACCGTGAATTCACATATTTATTTTTAACAGAGTTCTAATCAAAATCTAATGTATCAGAAACTAATTTTAGAATAGGTGTCATAAATTGATGCTGTAAAAAGTTCATTTATTCCACTGCCAGAAAGGAAAGGAATAAATTTAAATTATTTAAGTATGTCTGTTTATATCGAATTTTTTGTTCTGAGAAATTGATTATATATATATATATATATATATATATATTTTTTTTTTACAATGATGTCATTAAAATGCGTTTTTAATAAAAATATTAAATAATTTTTTTGAATTAAATTCTAATTTATTTAATTTATTAATTTATTTTTAAAGACTTATTTTAATGAATTAAAGACAAGATATTTTTTGTACGAAATGTTTACATCTTTTAATGAGTGAATTCAAATAGTACGGACAATATTCATATTGCTACAGTCTCCCATGGATGTTCATTAAACAAATTTTACTATCCCCTTCGTTGGAAATAGGTTAAAAATTAAAGAAATTATTATATTTTTAATTTAATAGTTTCTCTGTTTGAACTTTTTTGAATTAAAAAGAAAAATAAGCCAGGGAAAAGTAAAGAAAAGTGTAGCAGGAACAGTAACCAACGCACCTTTCACAGCATGCTTTAACCATCCATAAAAGCAGCGCTCTTTATTCAAAAATGAAATTCTTTCTAAAGTTTAGTTTATTCGTGTTTTCTGTGAAAAAAAAAAATTAACGTGTGATTTTTGTTTTCATGTGTTTTTCTTTGTTTAATGACTCAATGAAAAATATGTGATTTAGGGGAGACTGCAGAGGGTTGAAGCATTTTTAAAAATTGACTTTTCATTCATTTATTTTTAATATTAAATCTAGAATAAAGTTTAATATATCATTTTATTGGCTATTAGTATTGGTTATATAACTAAAACTGCCACATAAATGTCGTACATAAGAAACTAGAAAAATAATTGATTTTAATCATGAGAAAATAATGGGTCAAAGTTCCCCATAATTGAGAGACTTCACCCACTTTGCTGTATATTGAAATATTTTTTAAGAAAAATAAAATCAATTTTTTAAATAGAATAACTTTATGCTACATATTTCAATTATTATTAAAACTTATTTGGGAATATGTGATGTGTAAAATCTGCTTAGTTGAAATTCAAGACATAGAAAAAAAATTCTATTTAAGAAATCCACTTTTTGTGTCACCCTATCTAGAAACATGGCTGCATATACTTTGGCTTCATCTCAATGTGTTCAACTTGCTGAAATTTGTCTATATACTTTTCTCAAGCGCTTTGATCAATGTTGTGTTATTTTTCAGAGGGATGAACACTTAACAATTCTTAAGGCTGCTTTTTTCCTCTTTTTTTATTCTTTTCCATTCTTTCTATTTACCTATTATTAATACTATTTAAGTGAAATAAAATTTCCTATCCTCTTTCCCATTTGTATTTCATTACATGTTTTTTTTTTTTTTTTTTTTTTTTTTTGTATATATTGTTCCCATCTTCCTTTAAACATTTTTTTTTTACTTTTTCTTTTCTATGGCCCCATTCTAGTTTAGCTTTACAGAACTTTAAAATTCCATTCTTGAAATGTTACCTTTAACCCTTCATTATGTACTGTGCATAATAAAAAGATATCCATAAACATTTAATTAAGGAAGCTTTGACTAAGGTAAATCCTCCCTCACTTTGATTGGAACAAGCCTCTCCATGTGTCAGTTTTAAAGAATAGCACTTGATTACGTTTCGCCCAATTTTCTGTACAACTTTATGTCTTCAATGATAGTTCAATATTTCTGCAATACTTAAAATCTACTTACTTAAAGTTCTATGATGTATTTTATCTGAAAACATCTTATATAATGTTCCTCAAAAACACACATTTTAAGCCGAAAAATCTTTATAGCTGATTTTTCCATTCCTGTTTCGATATATCTGCTGCGTTTTATCTGCATGAAACGAAGATTCACACAATAATTAAAAAAGCGTCACCTTATCTTTAGAAACCTTAGAAAACAATTTACCTTTGAAATTTAAAGAAGAATATATAAAAATAAATTGTTATTAGCTAACTGTCATTTTCGAAAACATTTTCGAATACTTTTTACTTATCAATATTCATCGGATCTCTCAAAGCAGAAAACTAGTTTCTCGGGTGGTTTCTGACCTCAACTAAACATTTTTCATTGCACTGTAAAACATTTGTGGTAACGTTACTCCATAAAATTGGTGGCAGCTACGATTTACATTTCATTGAATAATTTTTCACTTACATAATGGTGTAATAAAAACATGCATTACTGGTGTAACATTGCAATGTTACACCGATTATATTGGTTAAAATACTTCACCAAATTGGAGGCAGCAAGGCTGCCACCAGTTTTATGGAGTAACGTTATACAAATGTTTTACAGTGTGGAATAGTGCGTACTATTCAAACAGAAAAATGTTAATGTGGATGTTTCTGTTAATGTTTTTAATTCTATAAGCTTTTCAGTTAAATATGTTTGCTAAACATGGAAATATTTACTTGAGATTTCATAGCATCTGAAAAAACAATTTTCTAGGTATAGAAACTGATTAATGCGTCTTAAAAACTATACGCAAACGTTTCCAAGTATCATGGGCAGCTAATAAAAAATTATTTTTATAGGGACCTTTTTTAATTCCAAAGATAAATTATTTTAGGAAGTGTCTAAATAAAACGGAGCACTTTTCGGAATCTGGGATGATTCGAAGAATGTTATTGTATATCTTATTTCATGATTTAAATATATTATTGTAAATTAAGAAACATCTATCTTCATTCATCTAAGAACCAGCGTATCATTCCAAATTAACATTTCTAGAGCGTAGTTACGAACAAGAGCTATTAGCATAACTTTTGAAATCAGTTCAATAGTTAAAGAGGTTACACTTTACAATGAAAAGTTACTTCTTTATAATATTAGCATACTTTTTTAGGGAAATAATTCATCATTATCGATTTATTAAATTATATTTCTACAGATTTTTCAGGAAATTAAATTTGCGCATTTTCTATCACAAGATTTTTAAAACATCGATTCCTAAAAGAATGATTCGATCTATGCTTTTTTAATTTTTTTATTCTATGCAAGATTTAGATTATACAAAAATATCTATTTTTTAAATTATGTACGAATAATAAAGTTGTTTAAATATTTCATGGACGTCATAGTAAGTATTCTGAATTATAAAATGAAAAAAATATTTATAGTGATCTATAACCAAATAAATAAAATAAAATATGTTACTTTACACTGTCTTCTATCGATTCATTAACGCACATCATAAGATAATAAAAAAAATTACATGGGATATAATTTATATTCTATACAGATAAGGCAAAGTTTTAGAAAATTTTAAATTTCATGTGAGTTTCTTCGATAGGAGATGTTTTAAATATTCTAGACTATTTTATTTCACGATATTTATTATCAGTCTCGTCAGCCGAGTAACATCACAATTCAAAGAATAATATATGTACAAAGATTGTCTCGAAAATAAAATATTAGGTTTTCTTTAATATTTTAGGAATATTTTATTATAATGAAGTAAAAATAAATTTACTTAAAATAATGGAGAGACAGATGTATTGAAAATTGACTGAATGTATGAGTAAAAGGAATTTTTCCTTTTGTTCATAAAATATTAATTAAAATATGACCATCCTTTTGTTCATAAATTAATTTTGAATATTATTATTATTATTTTCTGAATCAAATCCTATATCCGATATAAATAATTTAAAGTCATCTAATCACATAAATCTGCATGAATAAAGAAACTCTAGTAGTCTCTCTCAAAATGTAGTTTTTTACATTTACCAGCAAAACTCGAGGGTTTGCGCTACTATTTGTTGAAATACGGGTATCAAGTAATATTTCTGTATCTATTTTTATGAGAGGAAATTATGTTGCTGCGGATGGTTAAAAAATTACAGTTTAAGAACTAGTAACGTTAAAAACACGAAATTTTAGCAAGCCTCTTTTTTCTGTATTACCTTCCATTTTCTAATGAAGTACGTATGCGGATAGTCTGGCTGATGAGAGATGTTGTGTTTACTTGTAATCAGGGATGAGAGCGCTCCGACACAAATGACCAATTCATCCCACTAAAATTTAACAGTATTTCGTACCGTATTGAATTTCTGAGATAGAACAAAGTAACGATTACTGTTAAAATTTAGTAGTGAGAAAAAAAAATTGGATCGGAACGCTCTCATCCCTGTGTAAACGTATTGGTTATGCAGATTTTTTTTTTTTACATATTTGTGATATTAATCCATTATTGCCAGATGTTGCAAACTTTACTAAGACCCTTCCAAATTCCGATTTATATGTTAAAAAATGACATTTTCACGTCATTTTAGCAGGACTGAACACTATAAATATTATTCTTTGGCTGTCAGACAACCTATAACTAATTTGCCAGACACAAATTTGGTTGTAGTGTTAATGCCAGAAGCCTTTAAATCTGGCCACGAAAGTGCCGGTTTGAACAGTGGTTTATAAGTAAAAATCATTCTGTGCCCTTCACGCATTTCAGCAAGGTTGGAAATTGTAACATAGTACTATTTGGTTAATAGACAAGACAACCCATAATTTATTTGTCAGACACTAAAATACATACCAGAAAAAATACCAGAATTGAAAAATAAATACCAGAGGTCTTTAAATCTGGCAACAAAAGTGCCAGTTTAAAAAGAGGTTCATAGTTAAAAAAGATATTTTCACTTCAGATTATTTAAGCAATCTTGGAAATAGTAAGATATTACTCTTTGGCTATCAGACAACCTCTAATTAATTTTCCAGACACAAATTCAGTTGAAAATTTAATTACAGTTGAAAAGTTAATGCCAGATGCTTTTAAAATCTGGCAACGAAAGAAGCTTTTATGGACTGATGTATGGATTTAGAAAAATATGTTCCCTTCACTTCATTTTAGCAAGAATTGCATTAATTCTGCAACCGAATTTGTTTCTGGCAAATAAGATACAGGTTGTCTGATAGCCAAATATTAATATAATTTCAATTTAAAGCTTGCTAAAACGACGCTAATTGGAAATATATTTTAAAACTATAAACCACTCTTCAAACAGGCATTTTTGTAGCCAAATGTAAAGGCGTTTGGCAATAACTTTGTAACCGAATTTGTGTCTGGAAATTTAATTATAGGTTGTCTGATAGTCAAAGAATAAAACGTTACAATTTTCAAGCTTTCTAAAATAACGTGACGATGATATGTTTTTTCCTCTATAAATCGTGATCTGGCAATTATTGGATTGCACATCTGGCAATAATGGATTAATATGGTAAAGAGGTTGTCGAAACAGATTTTATAACACAAAGTCAATGCAAAATGATGTATTTTTAAAGTTTCTTGATCTTCATAACTCCTACATTCACACGTAAGCGCAATGTTTCCCACCAGCTAGATTGTCCAGATATGTACCACACCATAAAACAAAAGAGCACGTAGAAAAATGACCCTTGTAAAATCTGGTGACAAAAACTTTGCTAGTTCTTTGACTGTTAATAGTAATAAGGCCGCATTATAAAGAAATTGTATTCATATACTGAATCATCATAGGTGTATATCATACATAACGTATATGGCATCGTATTCGCCATGTCTCAAATGATGAATATGAGACTTTCATTAACGAACACAACAAGAATTAATTCCAGATAAATTGTAATTTGAAGCGCATTTTGATAGTTTTGCACTCATCTTATTTGAAGTTATGAATTTTTTAACCCGTTCCTAGTGAGAATTTTAATCTTAAAAGTAACAATTATGCAAAATTATAAATAGCATATAAATCGCAATTATAGATGAGTATTTATTCTTTTGCAATCTTTTAAATTTTGTATTTTTGGGAAACTCTTCTGAACGGTTATTTACCTCTCAAAATTAACTGCTATACCAATTATTAAGTTACTAACCCTAACAATTCGAAATTATTTGCAATTTGGAGCGAATTTTGATGGTTTTGCGATTATTTCATTTGAACTATTTTAGAAAACAGTCTTAGAGATAATTTAAGTCTAAAAAGTAGCCATCATGTGAAATTATACTGTTTTGCATCAACTGTATCACATGTATCGCAATTTTAGTATATTCTTTTCTTTCGCGTCCTATTAAATTTCGAATTTTTGGAAAAATGTTCTGAACATTTATTTACGTCTCTAAATTAATATCCATTCAAAATTTTAAATTACTAACCCTAACAACTCGTAATAAATTAAAATTTTAAATGTTTTTAGAATGTTTTCTATTCGTTTCATCCTTATAAATTTCGAATTTTTGGAAAATTGTTACGGACGCATATTTACGTCTCTAAATTAACAGACATGACAAATCTTAAGATACTAGCGCTGACAATTAAAAATAAACCGCAAATTAAAATGTTTTTAGAATATTTCACGTTCATTTCACCTTGTTAAATTTCAAATTTTTAGGAAACTATAATGGAAGCTCATTTACACCTCTAAATTAACAGTCTTACGAAATTTTAAGTTACTGGGCCTAACAATTCAAAATAAGTCTCAATGTATAACGCTTTTAGAAAGTTTTTTCGCCATTTCATTTTTTTAAATCTTGATTTTTTAACAAACTATTCACGACTAAACTGACTGAAACAATGAAACAAGTTCAGAAAGAAGGTGGTTCTCTTTAATCAAGATTAAGCCCGATCACATGTTTGTACGATGACTTCTGAACGCTCTATGAGATGGAGTGGTGTTTCATACAGCATTCACTATACAGCCCAGACATGGTATCTTCGGATTTCTATCTCTTTTTGCACCTGGACCTGCATCTTGATGGTACAATCCTCAATGCAAATTAGGAGGTCGTAAACGACCACACGCCTCCTTTATTTTCGAGAAAGAATTCAAAAGTTGCCAAAACCTAGGCAGTAGATTGCAGATTTGAATGGAGATTATTAGTCTTATAAGTTTTAATGCTTTTGTATGAATTTATCATTTGTATAATAAAGAATTTTTTACAGGAAAACTTTTTACATAACGTTTTTCATATTAAATTTCAAACCATTCGGTTGAGTAGTTTTTGCTCTAGTATGGGCAGACAAATGGACAAACAGACAAATAGACCAAACAATAATTGTAGCTACCAGGTATTTATAAAATTATGAGTCACTAATACCTAATACACTAATATAAGTCACTAATACACAAGTCACTAATATTTAATGAGTCTCTAAACTTAAAAAACTTTTCTGGATGCTATAATTTCATTACTATATTTTAATATAGTTAGCTGAAATTAGTATGAAAACATTACTTTTTTAGTTAGGATCAGTGTTACAACATAATATTATTTTATTACACACCTCATTGTAAAAGGAAAAATAAAAGGAAAATCAAGAAAAATGTCTATTACTGTAGGAAGGGGAAATTACTACTTTTCTTACTCTCAGGATTCTTCATCTCCACACTGATGTATTTCCCATTTGATGACGGAAATATGTTCGTAATACTTATCGTGATCCTCTAAGCGTAAAATTTACTCCAGATTAATTAGGATTGGAATCGCCATGTAAAAAAAAAGAACAAAAAAATGTGAGGCAAATGATAAGAAAAATCGAAGCAGAGATTCGTCTTGCATTAAAAAATAAAAAATAAAAACCCTATGAAACTGGCTGACTTATTGATAAAAAACACTTATACATTGAAACTTCTGAAAAAGTTTGGGTTATTGAAATAAAAAAAAACTGCTTCATTTTAGGAGAAAAAAGTTTCGAATATGTTCAATACAGAAGAAAAGACTTTTTTAAACACTGCCATAAGCAAATAATCATTTTTAAGCTATTCCAGAAAAAAAATGAAAATTATTAAAACTTAGCAGTCCCTAACGAAGCAAGAAAAAATCAAGAATTACGGAAAAGAGTTTAAAAATTAGAAACATTTATTTTTTATTTTTAAAGCATTGTGTTTACCACATTTGCCACGGATTATGATTATGAATTGAAAGTGATATTTTTGGAAGATGATCAAGGTCCTGCTCGAATTTTAAATCAACGGATTTTGGCCAGTTCGGGTTCTGAACTCGTGTCTCCACTGGGTACAAAAAGGAAAAATCCGCTTAAATTGACGGAAATAAACTGTTTGTCCATGATTCCTGCTTGAAGCTTTTTTCCGATATTACTGACCAACAGAACTAACGTCGTTCCCTCATGGTTAATTGCTGATATTTTAAAAGAAAAAACTTTGACTTTTGCATGTTTTTGCTGGTCGTTCGCACTGTAAAGAATGACGAATGTTTCTGAATCTACAAAAAATGTGCTATAGTGAGAAACAAAAATATACAATAATCTATTCCGTGTCACTGGAGATTCTGAAAAGCGTTACTTAGCCTCAAAAGAACAAAAAGCTACTTATTTTCGAACTATAAAGAAGAATTAATAAAAATGAATTTTTATTAGTTACCCGTAAATTTCGGAAACGTTTCTGAGTAGCTTCTACAGTACAATAATCAGTTTCCTTATTGAGTATCACTTTTTCGAATGCTATTAAAACTTAGGTGAATATTTTGA
>OZ025289.1:0-75000 GCA_964019185.1 Maratus speculifer | reverse complement strand
ATCATCGGGATGATATCGTATCAATCTCTCTATATGGACTACTATGCATTTACCGACAATTCTTATAAGAGGCCGAATTTTAGACGATGTCTCTTGCTGTTGGGGTAGTATGTTTCGCTGTTAAACATGTTTACCAAAAATCAAAAGATTCACCTAAGATTTAATAGCATTCGGAAAATTGATACTCAATAAGGAAACTGATTATTGTACTGTAGAAGTTACTCAGAAACGTTTCCGAAATTTACGGGTAACTAATAAAAATTCATTTTTATTAATTCTTCTTTATAGTTCGAAAATAAGTAGCTTTTTGTTCTTTTGAGGCTAAGTAACGCTTTTCAGAATCCCCAATGACACGGAATAGATTTTTGTAGGGGTGCACAACCTGTGGCCCGCGGGCCAAACTGATACCAGTAATTTTATGCAGAATAATTTTCTTTATAATAATGACAGAAACTTTGGTATGAAAGAAAACAAAAGTCACTTTTGAAATATTCTGGTGTCAAATGATTTTCTGGCAAAAAGGTTGTGCATCGCTAGATTATTGTGGATTTTCGTTTCTCACTATAGCACATTTTTGCAGATTCAGAAACATCCGTCATTCTTTACAGTGCGAACGACCAGCAAAAACATGCAAAAGTCAAAGTTTTTTTTTTTTTTTTTTTAATATCAGCAATTAACCGTGATGGAACTGTTGTTAGCGTTAGTTAGATGGAACGTTCGTTCTGTTGGTCAGTAGTATTGGAAAAAAAGTTCAAGCAGGAATCATGGAGAGACAGTTTTTTTCTGTCAATTTAAGCGGTTTTTTCCTTTTAGTACCCATTGTAGACACGAGTTCAGAACCCGAACTGGCCGGTGATTTAAACCGGTGATTTAAAATTCGAGCAAGACCTTGATCAGCTTCCAAAAATATCACTTTAAATTTATAATCATAATCCGTGGCAAATATGGTAAACACAATGCTGGAAAAAAAAAATGTTTGTAATCTTTAAGTTATTTTGCGTAATTCTTGATGTTTTCTTGCATCGTTAGGGACTGCTGAGTATCAATAATTTTCATTTCTTTCCTTTTTTCTGGAATGCCTTCAAAATGAGTATTTGCTTATAGTAGTGTTAAAGAAAGTCTATTCTTCTGTATTGAACATAGTCGAAACTTTTTCCTCGTAAAATGAAGCAGTTTTCTTTTTTTTTAATTTCAATAACCCAATTTTTTTCATTTTTGTTTCAAATTATACGCTTTTTTATCAATAAATCAGCCTGTTTCATAGGGTTTTTATTTTTTAATGCAAGACGAATCTCTGCTTCAATTTTTCTTCTCATTTGCCTCACATTTTTTTTTGTTCTTTTTTTTTTTACATGGCGATTCCAATCCTAATTAATCTGGAGTAAATTTTACGCTTAGAGGAGCACGATAAGTATTACAAACATCTTTCCGTCATCAAATGGGAAATACATCAGTGTAGAGATAAAGAATCCTGAAAGTAAGAAAAAAAGTAATTTTCCCTTCCTACACTAATGGACATTTTTCGTGATTTTCCTTTTATTTTCCTTTTACAAGTAAATGAAGTGTGTAATAAAATAATATTATGTTGTAACACTGATCCTAACTAAAAAAGTCATGTTTTCATACTAATTTCAGCTAACTATATTAAAATATAGTAATGAAATTATAGCATCCAGAAAAGTTTTTTAAGTTTAGTGACTCATTAAATATTAGTGACTTGTGTATTAGCGACTTGTATTAGTGTATTAGGTATTAGTGACTCATAATTTTATAAATACCTGGCAGCTACAATTATTGTCTGGTCTACTCGTCTGTTTGTCCATTTAATGTTTGTTTTAAGTATACACAGTAATAGAGAAGATGATAATACAGTAGAACCCCGATAATTCGGATTAACTGGGACCAGACCCAATCCAGATTATCCGGAGAATAACAAAAAACATGGAATAAAATAAAACATACTTACAGAAATCCCTTTTATATTAAACTTATTGAATAATTACAGACAGTAAAAATGTTAACTTTGCTTAATTCCTCCGAAAGATTTCAGAAAGAGTGTTTTTTTTATTTCAGAGTACGACGAGGAAACAAATTAATGTTATGGAAATTAGCCAATCGCTTCTCAAACTTGAAAAAAAAATGACCAAACCGATCCGGATTAACGGGGTCCGAATTTACGGGGTTCTACTGTACTTTTTAATTGATGTGGCAAGTTCTTGTTTAAAGTAATAGATGCAAAATACAGTACAGTGGATCATAATTCAAATAGTATTGTAACCTAATAGTGACCCAAATGTGAAAATACTGTATGATCAAAATGCAAATGTCCATATTGACATCATATTAATAGAAAAAAATGAATCCATGTCACTTTGCGGCCAAGATGTTCCATTATGTGATAATAAGCAACTTTCTAAATAATTTGTCAATTTTATGAAAGTGTGAAGCCAGAGTTAACTGACAAGTGAACCATTATTGGTAAAATACTTACTTAGCATTTACCTGGAACATATTGATTAAAGATAAATAACCACATTTAGCCACTTGAGACTTCTGATTGGACTAAAAGCCAAACATGGCGGTCACAGGAGAGATGTAACTCGTTTTCCGGATTCAACGCTTTCCACAGAGATAAATTGAACTTACTTATCCTTCTCTTCACAGCTCCTTGACACAGACTAACACTCTGAAATTCATAAAAACAAATATTCAGTTCAAGCGTGTTTTCCTGTCTTTACTTCATAGGATCTACTTTCTTTTGTTTCTATCCTGTTTCTGCTGACATAATTCGTTTATGCACGATTCTGGGAAATAGATTTTTATTTCACTTGCACTATTTCTACCGGTGTTAAATAACACTTTTTAAAATATTTTTATTTAAGGTTCTTCATTTTTAATTTTTAGAGTGAAACAATTGCAAAACATTTTTAATATATTTTAAAGCATTTTTTGTGTTTATTGCATTCAAAAACTACGAGCAAATTTAGAATAAATCAAAATTTTAGAAAGGCGTCGTTTGTCACCAATCGAAATCGTGTTAAAGAAGAAAAGGTCAGTGAAGTTTTAATTTCAGCTATTACACATACACTGATGAAAACAAGAAAGAAAAATATTGCTTTCAGCATTGGTTATTAAACACTTTTCAGCACATTCAGAATAGTGGAACAAAACTTTTTACTTTACTAAGGTAAACGAACTCTAAATAAACAATTTAGAAAATGAATAACGCATTTGAAAACCTAATTTCAGGCATTATCATAAATTGTATGAAAAACATTTGAATTTGCTTGTGCAGAGATATATATACCCAGCAAACACATACTTATCGGCACACGATGGGACCGCAGCTAACAGTTTCGGTTATGTGTCGGCATGGACACAGTGGTTTCGGTAAAGTGTCGGCAGTATGTCGTCAACTGAAACATAAGACTGCTTTTACAGATGCCGGTTATCGTAAATGGTCCTTTTATGATTTTATATCGGCAAGCGACTTATACCGGCAAGTGATGCAGGACCGATACGTGATTGCTGATAGTGGTCCGATTAGATTTGCCAACATTGGACCGAATTAAGAATTTTTACTCTTAACCGGCATTTATTTTTTCTTTTCTAAATTTTACTTGACTTATTTTCACAAGATATCTAAATTTCATGTATTTCATATAAAATGCTAACAGACATTAACAGAAATTTTTTTTCAAAGATAGCCAATATTTATTTATTCTAATTCATTTAAAAAAGGACTTACAATTATTTGAATTAGCAAAAAACATATTTTAATCGCTCCTTAAATTATTTTCTAATTATTTATTAATTTTAAAAGAAATAGTTTTTTTTTTGTCTAAAAAACAAATCATTAAAAATTTTTTTAAATTATTTTACAAGCTATAAAAATATAAGAATTCTACCCAGCTTTTTAGCCTTAAAATTTAATGAAAGATTCTGACCCCCCCCACCCCCCCACCCTCTTTAAAAAATTACCAAACAAAAATAAATAATAATAATATATATCCACTAAACTTATATTCTACAGTAAATCATCAATAATTACATAAAATAATTCTTTTCAATAAAAAGTGATTAACTACAAACTTATTTTCTTCTTCTTATTTTTTCTTTGTTACATATACACATTATTTAATCTAACACGTTTAATTATATTATAATTCCTAAAACGAAAATTGTATCAACGAAACAATTTCTGAATTCATCGATTTTATTAAATACTAAAGTATTCTTAAACTTACAGATATATTCAGAAATATTCTTCGTTATAAAAATTATCTACCTAAGGAAATTATAATGATATAAATTAATATTTTTGTTTTATTTTTAAATTAAAAACATTAATAAATAAGAAATGACATAAAATTAATTCTTAATGTAATTAAAATTTATAAATTACCACCTTACTATTTATGAAAATAAGTCTTTCCATATTAAAAATATATGATTTATAAACTAATGCAATGCATGGAGTTACATTATAAATCCTACTGAAAAAATTTTAAGTAAAACCTCTAAAAATAATTCATTTTATTAAGTACATAATTCTTAAATTTGTAAGAAAAATAATTACGTTTGCTTTAATTAATTCGCTATAATAATTATTTCATTCATCTTAATATTAAGTTGATATTAAGTTTAGCTTATTTTAGCAAGAGACAATTACAAAATAAATAAATTAATAATAAATAAATAAATAATGCTCCATTAATTAATAATACACAACGACAAACGCAACGACAAACAAAATGTTTTCTTTTATTACTCCATAAAATCACCCTCAACGAGGCTCCGTGGTGTATTGGTTAAAACGCTCACCTTCAGTCCTTAGGAACCTGAGGTCGAACTCAACGTCATCCCCCTTCTCTGCAGTACATTTTTGGAGATTTTCAACAAATATAGTTCCAAGAATCATAGATGGCGCCAGCAATATTGGATTTTTTTTTCATTTTATGCTGGAGATGCGATAGCGGACCGGCTGTGTGCCTAACAGTCGGGCGGCAGTCTCCCGGCGTTTCAAACTAGTCGTTAGGGGCCACCGTAATACTTACCCATCATATATATGCATATATAATATATGAAAATAATACATTTGAAAACTATTTATAAAATGGATTGCAATTCCAAGACAAATTTTAAACGTGTATTTATACTATTATTGTGCATAGTAATGCTGTTTTAATGAGTTGCTGATGAATCTCTTTCGATAAATTATACAACACGCCTAACTACTCAAGTAGTACTGAATTGCGAAAAAGAAACATCCTTATAACTCCAAAAATAATAATCTTATTAACTAACAGTTTATTGCGTCAGATTAAGCGTCTCATTTCAAATTAAAATATATCTTTGAATTGAAATTTGAATGAAATACAGGGTCATGAAAAATCGAAGAATGTAGAAAACAGGATTACAGATATCTCGGCAACTAATAATTCTATCGACTTTGTTCTTTATACAAAATTTGTGTTATTTTATTGCCTTTTACGATTACTCCTTAAAATAAAAAAATTCGAAAATTTTTATACACCTTTCATCAGAAAGAATTTTTCGAGAGTCCGAAAAAAATAGTTCCGGATAATCGAGGTTACTGATATTAAATAGGCTTCGTTCCATTCTTACGTACTAAGTACATACAAAATTTCAAGTCTCAATCTGAATTCGTTCGGGAGATAGAGACAGACAGACAGACGGGCGGACGGAAGGCAATTTTTTTATAAGTATGTTTTTCGAAATCTCCAGTGTCGAAAACGTGTAAATACGTCAAAAAAATTTTTGATTTACAAAACGATTGCAAGACTTACCCTATACTACGAATGATGGGTAAGTAAAAAGTGCCGGAGCCGATACGGCGCGGCATGACAATATGGTGCCGATATCGTCAGTAACGGCAAAGCGGCTGTGGACCGATTGTTTAACGATAGCTCTATGTTTGCTGGGTAGATTCGTATGTGTAATACAGAACTTCTTGAAAATTAATTGAATTTAATTATACCACATTTGAAATTTCCCAACCAGCATTTCTGCTAATAAATGAAAATTCATTTCAAATGCTTTGTGTAGTTCTGTACATGATAAGTAGAATTTATATTGACAAAGTAATTGTAAAAAAATAGCTAAATTTCAACTGAAAAAGCATTTCCTGCCATTATTCTTCAAAGGTAATATTGTGACCAAATGCTTTCGTGTGTCCCCGTAAATGAACGACAAATTATATAATCACCTAATTCTACAATAAAATGAATAATTTTTTTTCTTCAATTTTAAAATTTACTTTTACGAAAAAAAGACATTTTGTTGCATGGAGATTTTGAAAAAAAAAAAAACAATAAAAAAATTAACTTGAAATTTTTATACTGCGGCAATGTTTTGTCTATAAAAATCAGGTCTTCTTTGAATTTGGACATATTCTACTAGTAGGGGTCACTCTAATGGCGAGTTTTGTGCCATTTTGATTATAGTACACCAAAAGGAGTATGAAAATTTTTGTAGAATTGAAGGAAATTTAATATTTATGTTTTTGGCTATCGCAAGCAAGTCCTTACATTTCGATATTTTCAGTTGGAAGGGAAATCTGTAATAGCAATCTTTGTATAATTTTCTTAATTTTTCGTAATTCTATTGCACATTAGAGAATCGTGCAACGACAGGAACTTCGCAGCTGCTAAGCTGCGTATTCGAAAACAGCTGACAGGCAACAGAATAACTAATAGCTATTTATTTGAAAAAATGATCGCGATTAACTCGCTTTTACTCCGATTAATTGATTTAAGTAAAAATTTAAGATGGCAGTCAAACTAGATATATTATAGAATACTTTCAATTTCAAATTTTTACATGAATTCGTATTTATAATTTTCTTTCCAAATTGAAAAATGCGTTCAGGCATTCTTACAATTAAATATTAAGGATAAAGTAGTAACAATTTCCTTTTTATCCTTTTATTATTTTTTTATCATGGCACAAAATTCCAAGTACTATAATGTGATTTATTTTTAGTAATACATTGATACTGACGGGTCTTTTAAACTAATTTTATGTACAACATAATAAAAAATATAGACTGCAATAATTTTAAATATATTTATCGCATGGACTATCTTTTTTTTAAGTAAATAAATATCGTAAAACTGTTCTACCCTTTCGTTTCCTATCTCTCAGACGATCTTTAATCGAGTAGAAACACTCTGAAGGGAAAATCTAACGATAAAACCGACTATGAAGTCATGAATTCATCATAAAAACTTTTAAAGCTACTTCAAACCAAAATTTAAGCGTCCTCAAAAACCATTTTTCTTCACTTTTCATTTTCATTGATCTGGAATCTGAAAATAATTTCAGATTCCAGTAGATTTAAAATCCTCACCATCGACATTTTCCTTATTTCTTTTTCTATAGAAGTAATAGGACTGTAAAAAGCGGTTTATGATTAAAACCTTCCAGAAGACTATTTCTTAACCTCTTTAACCTCGGTGGAGATACACGTAAATTATGATTTTTATGAAAAAGAATCCATATTTTGATGAAGCTAAATTTATTTTTTGTGACAATGCTATAGATTTAATGTATTTATTTAGCTTGGACGTTTATATACTATATAAACGTTTCAGAAAAATAAATAAAATTAATAATATAAAAATATATAAAAGTTTCAGAAAAGGAGTGTTATCAATAAAGTCGAACTGATTTAATGTCATGGATTTTTTCTCTTACTCATTAATAACATTTTAAATATTAAAAATTGTTTATTAATTTTACCTTCTTGTGATTCAAAATCATAATATTTAATATATATTAACCCCTTGGAGAAGAACGACCGGTATACGTGCAGCTGAAAATGCTCAGAATCCTTTATTATTCCCACCTGTTATACTGCATTCTAAAGTTTGCCTTATTTAATAAAAGCACTTTCATGATTCAAATAGAGGGGCCTCCGTGGCCAAGTTGTTAAGACAACACGCCTCTAGTTGCTTGTAAGCGTAGATGGCTGTTCGGATTCGATTCCCACTGGCTCCATTCTACGCACGCTTTGTGTGGAGTTCCCGGTTGTATTTCTCCTGTACTGTAAAATTTCTTTGTGCTATCTCGTCCCCGAATACTGAAAATGACTTACAAGCACGCATTCATATCGAACACACAAGTCAGATGCATGTTGTTCAATAAATAAATAAATAATGCAAATAGAATTTTTTTTGTTTTATTTGAAAAGCCCGTGGTGAACTATTAATAAGTAAGCAATTAGCACTCGTTGCTAACGGCTTAAGCGATTTTTATATGTATATCTTCATGCAGATGTGCTCTAAAAGTACAAAGTCAAATTTTCAATTATGATAGAGGCGTTCAAAATAAATCATTCAATTTAAGCGAAACAACTTTACTTACTGAAATAGAAGTTGTTATTCGTAGTCTACTTCATTTTATGCTGGTATATGAAAAATACCAGGAGCATTATCATTTTTTACAGCAATTTATATTTAGTAAGCTTTTTAAAAAATAAAAGAACGCTGTTCTGTTGTTGTTTTATTTTCAGTTTTGATATCAGTGTTGAGGTTAAATTTAAAAGACGGCTTCATGATTTATTTCATGATTCATTTTGGTTATCAGAATGATGCTAAAAAGGATTTATAACAAATTTGATATATGCTTATTTTGGCATACACTGTAAAAAAAATCTGTAATCTTAGTAATCTAAATTAACCGAAATCTCTTATGCTTACTAAAATTTTATGTGTACACTGTACAAGAAAATGATGTCAATCTACAAAACTTGTAAGCAAAACTAAAACTATCTGTAACTTTACAAAAGAGTTTACTAAAATTTTGGTAACTTTACTAAAATTTTAACTATAATGCTCGTTATCGTCACTAAAAAAGTTCTTGGAATACGATTTCCCAAAAAAATTCTTAGTAACCTTAAAATTTCTTTGATTGAAAGTGCAAATCTGTTACATGAATTTTTATTGTTGCCGTTACATAAAAAGTTCTTGGAATACAATTCTACTAGAAAAATTTTTGTAACTTTCCCAATTTTTTTTTTTTTTACAGTGTATCTTGATAAATTTCACGTATGTTTCTCCTTGTTATTAAAATTTAAGCTAAAGTAAAATGTTTTCTGCCCCCTTTATCTACTATATCTGTCCTGATTTTTATTGAACTGAAAACCTCTCTGTAAAAAAAGATACATAGAATGAATAAAGTATTCACAAATTCACCAATATGAGATTTATAACTACTTCCAACAGGAAATGTAAGCCTCACTAAAAAAAATCAATCTAAATTATCTATGAAATAATCAGCTGCTTAAGGCTGTTCTCAAATTGGAATGATTATTTGATGACATTTTCTTCTTTCTTTTTTTCAAATTAAAATCAATTCGCCCATTCTAAAGTTATTTAAATTGTAACATATTATAAAAATTATAAATACGAGTGTATTGTAAAACAATAGAAGAAAAATTAAAAATATTTCAAGCTAAATGTGATATTTTAAAAATAGATTCATTTCTTTTTTCTATTCAAATGTAGAATGTTTTCAAAAATATGATCAGGAAAAAAAATCTATTATTTTTGTCGTTCTAATTTTTATCAATATTTAAATCTTCTACATCCTTATTTAGATTTCTGTCAAATATGTCCAATAAATCATTAACCGTTTTTTTTTTTAATTAATGCATTTATATAGAAACGTGAAATGCTTTCCATGTCAATCTAACGCAAAATTCCTAAATATATATATATTAAATGGCAAGAGATATCTTGCGTATATTTTCCCTATTTAATTAAAAAATGTAATGTTAATAATAATTTGTAATAAAGCATGCGTTCTTTTTTTTAATGTCTAAAGTTTTATGCTTTCACGTCAAACTGCCAAAACCGACAAAGACAAAAGCGAAGATACTTAAAAATTACGAGGCTTATTATGACAAATGAACAACATCAAGGAAAAAACAAAACAAAAAGAGAAAACAGTATTTGTGCTTTTTCAGTTCGACATATATTTCTTGCAAAAATATTTGCTTTGCCATCTAGAGAGAGTTCTGAAATAATAAACAAACAGAGACTGACAGAAAGATTCTCAATCAACTGACATGATATATTGATTTAGAGTTTGAAATAAAAAGGGTTTCCTCTTATACCTAAAAGTAATAACGTGTAATGAAAACCTATCAATCTAAAATCCCTAAATTAAAAAAACATTTCAAACGAAGTGTTTATGTAACTTTGCTTCTATACTTCCTGTTTTAGAAAGATGAATATTTGTCAGAAAAACAGAAAAATTGAGTGTGTTTCAAATCAAACATAGATCATTAAATTGGATTTCTTGCTACGTTATTGTTTTAAAATGTAGAAATAAAATTATTACATTCCTCACAGAAAAAACAGCCTGTTTTTTTTTTTTTTTTTTTTTTTTTTTTTTTTTTGGTAGTTCTAATTTTCTAAAGTTTTGTTCTAAAGTAATATTTACTTATTATTTTTTATACACTAATTTAGATTTTGATATATATAGCAAGTTAATCACCAGTTCTTTACGTTATGCTTTTAATAAGTTCTACTATTAATTAAGACAAAATTTCTGTTTGAAAATAATGGTTAAACAAGAATCGTTTTTTCATACAATTTCCCTCTTTTCTACCCTTAAACACTATTAATTCTTTTGTAGTAATTTTTGTACGATTAGAATTAAGATACAAATAAATAAATAAAATAATTTTTTTTTAAATATTTTCAACTTTGTTGTGTTGTTGATAAAAGACACATAAATAATTAATTAACCTAAAAAAACTGTAAGCTTTACATCATGGATAAAACTATGAATTCCCTGAGGTCAGACGTGAGCATTTCTATTGATTAAGAAATAAAATATTTAGTCGTATCTTCATCAAAATATGAATTTCGCTCCATCGTATATGCACATTGAGTTGTCTCTTTATAAATTTCGGTACATGACACTTTAACCACGTGTGCCTGCACCGTTGCTTCAAAGAGGTGGTTGATAGCCATCGATAACGTTTCTTAGCATAAACCCTTTTTACTTACCCATCATACGTAGTATAGGGTAAGTCTTGAAATCGTTTTGAAAATCGATATTTTTTTTTTACGGATTTACACGTTTCATATACTGGAGATTCCGAAAAACATATTTTTAGAAAAAAAAATTTGCCGTCCGTCCGTCTGTGTGTGTGTCTGTCTGTAACTGCTCTATCTCCCGAACAAATTTTGTATGTACTTAGTATGTAAGAATGGGACGAAGCCTATTTAATATCAGTAACCTCGATTATCCGGAAAAATTTTTTTCGAACTCTCAAAAAATTCATTCTGATGAAACATACATAAAAATTTTCGAATTTTTTTATTTTAAAGAGTGGATATAAAAGGCGATAAAACAACACACATTTTGCATAAAGAACGAAGTCAATCGGATTATTAGTTGCTGAGATACGTGTAATCCTGTTTTTCACATTCTTTGATTTTTCATGACCCTGTATTTCATTCAAATTTGATTTCAAAGATATATGTTAATTAGAAATGAGACGCTTCATCCGACGCACTAAATTGCTAGTTAATATGATTATTATTTTTGGAATTATGAGGATGTTTCTTTTACGCAATCCGGTATTACTTCATTATTTTGGCGTTTTATATAATTTATCGAAATCGGCTCATCAGCAATTCATTAATAAATCATTACTATGTATTTTAAAACTATTTAAATATGCGTTAAAATTTCATTTTCGAATTGCAATGCATTTTATAAATAAATTACACGTTTTATTTTCACATTTTCTATTATGCATATGTATGATGGGTAAGTATTACGGTGGCCTCAAACGACTAGTTTATACGTGTCCTAGAAGAAAGAATAATGGACAGGTGGATAATATGGCACAGAAATCTACCGCAGCCGTTTTCATGCTCAGATCGTTAAAAAAGTTTTTCCTAGGTAAAGGAAGTTTATTAAAAGGAGACTTAAATCACGGTCAGAAGTAGATATATGCCCTTTTCATTGTGAATCCAGGAATTCTTTATCGATTTCGTTTATCAGAATTTTTACGGAAGAATTTATTTTTGAGAAAAGATTACTGGCGGATTGAAAATAACGATAAAAATGTTTCAAGCTATCTTCAATTTTATTAAGAATACATACGTATAAAATACTTCTATTATAAAAGAAAAGACAATTTTTTTAACCTGGGTTAGGGTCCACTTATCTAACACATAGTCGAATTCATATTTTCTTTTATAGAAAAATACAAGTAATGCAATGATATTTTCACAAACATATTTGTTATTTTGTGAGATATTTAGACATTATGAGAAAGGCTGGAAATTTGCACATTCATACCCAAACAATGCTGAACTAAAAGCTCCATAATTTACACGAAATTTAGTTTACACTGCATAGTAGAGACGGGAAATATGGTTATTTTTGGTTAACAGGTTACATCATTCCACAGTAGCGCTGGTAACAGGTTCCAACATCATGTTATTTTTGTAACAGGATACAATAAACAATTTATAAACAATTGCTAAATATGCTCCCAAGCGGACAACACATGGGATATGGGCCCTAAGGGGACGCCCTCCGTGGGGGAAGGGGGATCTTTCTAAGGGAACCCAACCCGTATTTACGCAAGGAAATCCAAAGTTCGAATAAAACCACGGAAAACTCCGAATGATTTGGTTGACGGCCGCGATTGGGTTTTGTTTTAATCCAGCACCGGCCGTCTACCAGTTTTGAGGGCAGAATCCCTCAGCCACTGGTGGGGCAACAACATTTAAAAAATATCTATAGGCACATATATTTTTGAATATAAAATAATGTATCCTATAGGAAATACGAAAAACAGGAAAATTAGAAAGTACAAGAAAACATATTAAGAAAACTTTCTTTAAAATACAGAGGAAAACGAGTGTACGCTGTTGATGTTTTAAAATCTGAGATGAAATGCATACCCAGATCGAAATTCATGCTAGTACTTGTTTGCTAGACAAGCACCAAGTGCAATAACCAAACAAGTAAAATAGCATAAACTAGCATTACACATTGCTGATTCCAGCAGAATTTCCAGCAATTCATGGTGTGTATTGGCCCACTTTGCTGGAAATAAGCATGAAATGCTTGCATATAGCTTGTCATGCTTTTGTTGTGCAAGCTAGCGATATAGCATGTGATGCTAGCTAGCATACAATAGCATGGAAATCTAGCAGACATAGCAATACCTAGCAATAACTAGCATATTTTTTTTGCTGCGGTACAATTATAAATTTTGACCTGGGTACTGAATTTTTTTACAGCAAGTCAACGGGTGCTGCCACTAGGAGAGCGGCTGCAAAACATAAAACAAATATTAACTGATAGGACAAAGAAACTTATGAGATAGGACAAATGGTAGAGAATGAATTTTTTCCAGACTCAGTTTTTTCGTCTAGTTTCTTAATAGCAGATAGGTATAATATGCTATGCAAGATCGATTGTACGCTATTATGAAAGCAAAAGAGGGTGCTACAAAATATTAACTACCATTTACTTCATATTAATAAGGTAATATTGTTGCGCAAAATAAAATATTCTAATACTTTGAACTCATCTAAATTTTATCCTACTATTTTTATGTCTTTCAGAAAGCTGTAAACCTAATATATTGTACTGTATTTTATATTTTGTAAATATTAAAATCTTATCTAAACATTTCAGATTGAATTTATAAGAAATTTAATTGCATTTACTTAGTATAAAAAATGACTAAATTAAAAATATTTTTTTAATAATTTTTTCTCAATTATTTTAATATTTGGAATATGAGTTGTATTGAAAGATTCCAAAGTTCACTAGCTCATACTTTTTTATGTGGACCCATACATAAATAAAAAATAAGACTTATTTCCACAAAATTTTCACCCAAAAAAGTGACATTTTGGGAGTGCCGACAGAAGTGAAAACTTGGACAATTACGCTTTTATTTTTTGAATTGTCAGGACATATTTTTTTGTAATCGTCAGGAAACATTCTATTGTGCAGGAAATACTTTTAAATAATGTGTTTTTTTTATTCATTATTATAAAATACTACTACAAAAATTACATTACAATTTTCATTTAATGCGCAATTGTGCAGGAAAAATAATGCATATTGTTTTACATAAAAAAATTGCAATAAAAAAAGATTGAATAATATTTATATGGCACAGATGTCATACACACATCACATTGGCACAATTTTTTTCAGATACCGATTTGGCAAAAAACCTCGAAGAAGTTTGGGAAATTTAAATTTCAACCCATTATGGGTCCGTAACGTGACCCAGAATAACGGGAGAAATTTTTTTATGCTAGATTTGTAATGTATGAAGCATAAGCTTTCGATATACATATTACATCAAAAATGAGAAACGCCTCCCCCCCCCCCAAAAAAATGGTCCTATAGAGAAAAACCGGAAAATTGAAATAGCAAAAAGAATGGCGAGTAAAAGCTAGAATTTTTCTCTCCGCTTTAGCTCCCATAGAAGCAAAGTTATAACATATTAAATATTGAAATGAAGTGAAGAAATGAGCAAAATTAGGTGAGTCACCGAAAGTGGGGGGGGGGTGTCATGTTAAAAATGGAGAGAATCAAATGAGCGAAATTTTAAGGTGTATGTTTAAGGAGGTGACCCCCCCCCCCCCAGAAGAGCTCTTTAGAAATCAAATCAACAAATCTTAAATTCAATCTTTCTGATATTTAATAAAAAAGAGACAAAATCATTTTATATGTATCTTCTCTCTTCAACAACCGCGAATAAAAACAAAAAAGGAAACGAAACTTTAAATCAAAAGTCGTTAACGATAACAAAATTATCCTCAGATAATGTGTATTACTCAGCACTTTTCAAGCTTGTCAAATAATTTGTAATAAAATGTTTGAAAATAAGCAATAATTACGAAGCGATAAAATGTTCTTTTGTAATGTAAAGAACTACATTTATCGAAAAACTGATGGAAAATCTAGCAGAAAAGAACTGCATTTATTGAAAAACTGGTAGAAAATCTAACAGATATTAATTAGCGAATATTAAGGAATTATTTCTACGGGGGTTGCATAAGCGTAACCAGCCTTTTGAACGGGTGGGTGCCCAGAATTTTTAACCTGAACTTTCTGGATACAAACAATATCTTATTTTATATAGTAAAACCTTCTAAAACTGAAACGTATAAAACAGTTTTAAATTCCGTTTTAGACAGGTTTTTTATCTTAGAGTGTATAATTGTGAGATTTTTTAATAAGGGTTTTTAAGGGTGTTTTAATAATGGGGGACGCAAATTTGTTAAATAATTGTGAATGTCTCTGCGCAAGCGGGGGTTGGGGCTATTCGGGCACCCAGCTCCCCACACCCCCGTAGTTACGCGCATCGGTTGGTTTCCAATTTCTGCTTTAAATTCAAATCAATCTGAAGTTTGAATGTAGACGTTTTAAATGAGCTAATTAATTAAAAATTCATTGATTCAAGCATTTTATTTCAATGTGACAAAATATTGTTTTGTTAGTTTTAAAATAGAATTTCCAACTAAAATCGAGAATTGAATTCTTAAGGCACTAAATTATAAATAAATGCATTTTAGTAATATGTAGAAAAAAGGTACTTTTTATAAAATCAATCTCTGAACTCAAATTTTGCTATATTTTTGGAGTGAAAATTTTATTTACGTAATGGTAAATATACCAACAAAATCTAATAATCATATACGCTAGGTTATGCAGCATTTAAATAGGATTTTCTTTTTAAAATATAAAACTTTATTAATTTAAAATGCATTTGCAACATAAGATTCCATTTAAAGCAATTTTTAGGATATGTCGAATATACATTTCTGCACACATTTTTCCTTCGTATTTTTACTAAAGAGATGAAAAGCAATGATTTATGATTTTATACTTTCGACTTTTAATCGATTTACATGTTTTGGGATTTTTAAACAGAATTTAATTATTTTTGAATTATTAATCTATGTGTTATATATAATATATTTATATATTGATTATAATATATTGCCTATTGAGGAAAATATTTCAAGCATGAGGTTTTTCTAATAAATTTTCAAATATTTTCCTGATCTAAAAATTTCTGTGTTTTGTGCTCTAGATATTGTGCTGTAGTATTTTGTGCTATTAAAATAGGAGAAAGTGTGTTATGATGGTGACCTATCATCAAGCACCAAGCAGAAAAAGTGTTTAATTAACTGTGTATGTTATTACTATTCATGCATGTATTCACTACTAGTCATAGTGATTGATAAACTGCAAAAAAATTAGCATCACATATCTAAGAGAACAGGTCATAAATAGGGGTGAAGATAGAGTCATGCTGAGTGCTAGTGTTGAATTCAGGGGATGGTCCGGGGGAGGGGGGTGCCGGTGAGCAATGAGATGTTTCCTCGGAAGATTCGAGATTTTGGATTTTCAATGGTCAGAAAAAGCAATGCTTCTCCCCTACCTCCCGGAACTTTATAATGTTCCTGTTCCAGAGCACAGAAATCCCTCTCGAGAAAAGTGTCTGAATTCAACATTGTTTGGCAAACGTCTCAAAAGAAACGATTAAGGATGTTTTTATTGAATATTATTCTTATTTTAGAGGTACAAAAAATGAAATCTTGATTAAAACAAGTGAAGGAAGATGATGTCATTAAGAACCATGTGTTATTTATCAGAGTTTCCCCCAGGTTTAAAAAGAGGTAGGGCGCTACTGTTCTGAAAAGGGCACTTTTTACATCCTTCAGGCCACTTTTTTCATTTTTAAGGACACTTTTATAGAGTTGAATCTAGAATCTAGCGGTTGAAAAAATCGTGAAAATACAGAAATTTCATTTAAGAATCTAGCAAAAAAAAAAAAAAAATCCAAAAATTTCGTCAAAAAAGTGAAAAAAAAAAGTTAAATTTTGTTAAAAGATTGCAAAAAAAGGCAAATATTGTTAAAAGATCACGAAAAAACAGCCGATCTTCTTAAAAGATCCCCCAAAAAAGCAGGTTTAAAAAAAAAAAATCGCGAAAAAACGGCAAATTTTGTTAAAAGATGACATAAAATGGCAAATGAGGGTCAGGAAAATCCGCTTTCGGAGCAATAAAAACACAATTTTGATGCAAAAAAATTAGTTTTTAGAACAGAAAAATTCACTTCTGGCATTAACTTTTTTTTTCTTCTTTTTGGCTCCTTTGACAAAATTTGCATTTCTTCGCGATCTTTTGACGGAATCTGTCGTTTTTCCTGGATATTTTGTCAAATTTTGCGTTTTCCGCGAATTTTTGGCGAAATTTGACGTTTTTGTGAATCTTTTGACAAAATTTTCAGTTTTATTGCGATTTTTGAACGAAATGTGCAGGTTTTTCGCAAATCTTATGACAAAATCTTCCATTTTATCGCGATTTTTTAACAAAAGTTGTCGTTCTTCGTGATCTTTTGGCGAAATTTTCCGTTTTACGCTAACCGTTTAACAAAATTTTCCGTTTTATTGCGATTTTTAGACGAAATTTGTCGTTTTTTTACGATCTTTTGAGGAAATCTGCCGCTTTTTCGGGATTTTGTGACGAAATTAGACATTTTTCGCGAATCTTGCCGGAAATTAGTTGTTATTTCGAAATTATGCGTTTCGTGCCACCCGTAAGAGCTATTTTTTTGCGTTCCGTCGCCGATTTTTTGCATAATTTATGCAGCGCTGCTGAAGGGCTGCGTTTTTTTCAAATGTGGGACAAGAAGGGCGATATTTTTTTTGAATGAGCGACAACAGGGGCGCTATTTTTTAAGCCAAAGGCAGGAGGGGCGGAGCGCCTTCCTGAAACCCTCTTGGGAAAACTGTATTTATTTAACAGGGACTTTTCAGTAGCATATTAATGCAATATTAGGTTCCAGCGTAGTAACACTGTTATTTATCCTAATACGATAAATAATGCCCATCCCTACTGCATAGGCATCACTGATTATACTACAAAGCGTAATTAGCAATTCTCATCATATACTCACGCTTCACAAGCGCGCAGAAATAGCTTGTGGGTGACAATTGGAGTTCATAACAATTTGTTCATTTAATGGCATGAAGAATATAATAATTCATATACACGGAAGTAGATGGTGCTGAGTTAAAAGAAAAAACTTAAATAGTTTTTAATCGATAGTTATCTTTTCAAAGAGATTTCCATCTACAATATATCTATTATCCTATTATAGTACTGTTATTTCGTGCCTTAAGTTTTTTTTCATTGTTGGTACATATTGTTCATTTGTCTCTGTAAACGCATTATTTTTAGATAGTTCCATGATCAGAAATTTCACCAAATGTTTTGGCATGATACTAAAATTCCATTGTAGAAACGGCAAAACCAGTTCCATGCCATTACATTTAATGGCGCCCTTCATTGTTCAATTTTTGAAAAAAACTTTCCTTTTTGCATTATGTAAAATGTCTTATAAAGGATAATATTAATTTGCAGTATTCTTAAATTAGATTTGCATAATATATCTGCGCTCGATAACTCGCACGAAATTTTTGTACGAGGTCTCTTTTAGTTTCGAAGCCAGTTTCAAACATTTCGTATATTTTCGGTGATAAATTCGCAAAAGTGTTGTAATTATTAAAACGACAGAAAGACATATTTTTTTCGAAAAATTATTTGAAAGAAAAATTATTCTGAAATTTTGTTCAGTAGAAATGGATCATATTTAATATTAGCAAAAAAAGAATTTTATATCTACAGTTTAGCATCGATTATCCGAACTAATAGATGACTGGAGGTATTCGGATAAACGAGATAAATGAGGTCATTAAAAAAAACATACTACAGATAATGGGCAGAGTGACAAAAAAAACAGTCATAATAAACACAAATATGTGTGTAGTTCCTATTACAGTTCTTACAGTATGAAGAAGGTAACTAACTATGAAGGAATTGAGTGTTCAAAGAAATCTGCTGGAAATCATAAGTACATTTACAAGTAGCCGAATATTGTAGGTCTATATTTTAATAATTTTGGTTTCTGGATTGGATTCGGTTAATCCGTCGCTCGGATAATAGATGTGGTATCATATATTACTAAAAGAAAGTTACACTTTTTGTACCTGTGTAATGTCTAGCAAACTCTACGGCATGTAGGAGGCTGAAAGGTTTTGTAAAGATAGTCCAACGCATTTTCTAATGTACCTGAGACTCAGAATTTATAATTTCGAATAATAAGACGGGATATTACTTAAACCCGAACAAACCAACGGTCCAAATAAAAAAAAAATTATTTCTTATAAATCACAAGCTGACTTGAATTGAAACCTGATACAAGGGTTGCTCAAGACTGTCAACCATCTCGCTCCCCTTCAATTTGCATGGATGCTAGCGATTTGCAGAATTAAAAAAAATAGATTTTAATCGGATCGCAAAGAAATGTTTTTCTTAATTTGTTTTCGGGGGGAAAGTTTATCAGAATTTGCAGTTCTCTAGTGCTCCACATTAGGAATTTTTAAGTGGCCTTATATTCGATTTTAAATTTACTCGTATATGCATATTTTGAATGACGAATTTAAATATCAATTTTTCGTTGAAAACCGACCACAGTTAACGAATTATCGTAGAAATCGTGCAAATCTTTCTAATCAACACGCTCCCCTTAACATCGCATTGAACTAGCAATTTGCAGAAGAAAAAAAAATAATTTGCACAGATTTTAATTGGGCGAAAGAAATTTATTTCATAATTTCTTCTTTATGAGGGGAAGAGTTACAGGAATTTGTAGCTCACCAGGTTACCACGTTAGAAATTTTTAAGGAATGCTGTATATTTTTAAATATTGCTATTATCGATTTCAAATTAACTCGACCATACGTGTTATTAATGACACTAGTTTACATGGTTATTATACCCCAGCTCAAAGTTGTTAATTTGTTGTTTATTTAAATAGAGTTATCCAGAAAAAATAATAAAAAAATTTTGTCACGTCTGGTTTAAGAAATATTTATTTACTTAACTGTATTACATAATTTTGGTATTAATATTTAAAAAAATCAAAAATGACTATTTTTTGCTTTCTTTTTACAGTTATTTGGATCAGTTTCTCTTATAATGGACCAACAGTGGATCCCTAGTATGTTTTTATCCCAAACTCCCTGACGAATTCCCTTCAAAAACCTATTAATCTTGGTGAAAACATTCTCCTTGTTCGTCACTCATGCTTCCTAATTTTTCAGAAAAAAATCGCAGATGCGAATGCAGAAAATGAATTTTTAATGACATGTTTACTTCCATCTGTACATCCCATAACAATATTCACCTTTTTTTTTGAAAAATTCTGAGTAAACTTTGCTTCTGTTTCTAGACAATGTAAATTTGTGTTTTAGGGTTCATAAGTTCCATTGCTGTAGGCGAGAACCAAGAAGCTCTGCTTTAGATTTTGATAAATGTGAATCTCTCATAAGATCATTTAATTCGGCTTGGTTAATTAAATGTGTAGTATTTTCTTGAAGAGAGAATTCGTCAGAATCACTAGAAATCAATTTGAATTCAACATCACTTTCATTGTCATCTCCTAGTATATTTACACTCGAATTGTCGGGACAAACCGGACGTGGCAGATATTTCGAATGTAAATTGGGCTTAGTAACAGACGGAACTTCGGCATATAAATTACTCGCCTTATTTTTTGTATTATATTCCACTGTCTTCGTAACACAAAAGTAACAATCATTTTCATGATTACTAGGTTCCCTCCATAGCATTGGTGAACCAAATGGAAGGTGTACGTTTTCTCCTGGTGACCACTGGAGAGAAACTACAGCTTTCGCGAAACACATGAGGCACCCACTTTTTATCTTGGTTTGCAACAAGAAATCCAAAGTAATGAAGATATGCACTTTTTAACGAATCTACAGTGGGACTTCTTCTCCTTCTTTTTATTTTTTTTATTATTTTTTTAAAAATATAAACTGCCCACAAATATAGCAAAAACGATCAGAACTTTGTTTACACTTTCTACTCGATATTTTAATTCAATCCAAAACAAAATATTTGTTGTTTGACGCGAACGAATGAACATTAAACTGTCGTCACCACGTTGGGTAGTTAAAAAAACTATTGACTGTAGAAAGAAAACTGTGAAATGACAACTGTGAAAACTGTGAAACTGTGAAAACTGTGAATTTCTGCTGACACTTTTAGGTTTAAGGAAGGTAGACTAATACATTTACATACATTTCTTTCGGGGTATACAAAAAAGTTTAAATTTGTAAACTAGTGTGACCAATTTAAATTTCTAATTATGTTTGAAAACTAACAACAATTAAATAATATACATTAATTGTAAATTTTAATTTTTCGGACGTTTTTTATCTGGCAGCTGTTTGATAAATCATTTGAGAAGTGAGTGAGCAACAGATGTAAAATATTCCAGATTTAAGTTTTTTAAAAGAATATTATCATGGTCCTGGGTAACTCAAGGCGGACCAGTTAATAAATAAATTAAAAAGAATCGATGAATCAGAATCAGAGGATATTTTTCAAACTCCCAATGATTCACTGATTATTTCTAAATGCAATTATTTTATATCTTTACTAGCAGTTACCCGTGACTTCGTTCACATAACATTTAAAGAAGAAATAATTGATCAATCAAGCAAAATATTTCGATGATGAAAAACATGCGTAATTAACTTTTTATCGCGAATTTATGGTAAAAAACTTCTGATAATCCCTATTTGCTAATTTGTTTGCTGGTTAAAATTTTCCTTTCAGCGATTAATACCAATAGATAGAAACATTCTTGAATTCTTTTGTTCAGCCTTGTAGTTTTCCAAGTGCCTTTAATACACGAAAGTATCTTTATAAATTTAGTTCAAACAAAAATATTTCTTATTACTGCCTAAATTACATTTTTAGAAATTATCATCCGAAGACAACCTTGTATCCAGTTCTTCCCTGTATATCATTTTATATATATACTACAAATATTTCTTAGTTTACTAAATGCAGTTCAAAATAAAAACGCATATTTTATTTAAAAACCATCTTTAAGTAAATTTCGCTCATATTCAGTAACCTTTCCGAGATCTTTGTGTAACCCTGTATATCTAAATTTAACTATTTATACTATTGCAATTTATACTCTCCATTTAATATGCATACATTTAGCGAAACTTAAAAGCACATATCATAATTCAAAATGCATTTCATCCATGCAACAGTCATCATCCATCATATACAGTACTTCGAATAGAATATATAATATTTGAAATATTTTGTGTGTCCCTGTAAATGCTACGCACTCCGTATTATGCATGAAATAACTCACATTAAGCCTCAGCAACCTATATCAATTTGATTATACATGAAATCGTTTACCATAGTTAAAATATGTCGGAAACTGTTCCTCCCTTTATTCTTATGCAATGGAATTCTTCTGTGTAACCCTGTAAATGAATAATAAGTGTCCTTTTCACTACATACTTTACAAAATGCATATTTTAGTGACTTTGTGAATGCATGTAAATTTTAATATGTTTCACAGGGTGTAACATCGTTAAATTTAATTAAATCGATTTTTCCCATAATACAGTAATGTAAGGAAATTTTTTGACAATCCCTGTAAATAAAGTAATCATGGTAGAAACTTTATATTCAATAGGTATTCGTGATAGGTAAACGTTAAGAACGTCCAAAAATCGGAGTATATTTACGAAAGTTAGAAAGTGACCAGACAGACAGACAAACCGAAAGCATAATAACTTTTCAACTTTGTTCGAAAGTGTTAAAAAATCGAGCCAAAAATGTATCAATCAGTAGTTTTATTTTCCGCCTTTTCCCCACAAAAAATTTCTTCCATTGATAATTATGAGTTTTGAATAAAAATATTCATTTGTATGTAACTTATAACTTATTAATTAATATAAGTAAAAGATATTTCTGATTTATTTTAAATATGACGTCATTATTTATCTCGCTCCATTAGTTACTGATATTCACACGCCTTATATTTTTAACGACTGCTATAAAGTACTTGTTTTATTTCAACTATGACGTCACATTTTCATAAGTGAACCATTTTATTAAAAATATAATTCTTTTTCATTCTTTTTACTTTTAATTTATGTCGCCATATTTTACACAAAAATTCCCATTAACTAAGCAAATATCCTTGTTAAATATATTATAAAAAATACACCTTTTATTTTTATTTCAAACATGACGTCATATTTATTTTCTTTTAAATTATTTTATTATAGTTTTTCGCGTGGAAGTTTTTTATTAAAAATAGCTGACCCGCCCGGCGTTGCCCGGGTCCGTAATAATAATTAACGAACTTGAAAATTTTATGATTTTATCTTTAACTCGAAATACGTGTAAATACACAGTTAAAAATTTGATTCTTTTGCTGCATCGTCACTCTACCGCTTTTATAATTATTACTTCAGCTATTTATGGAGCATTCTCATAGATTAAAAGACAGATATTCTATAAAAGCGGGGGAGTGATGATGCAGCAAAAGGGTCAAATTTTTTACAGTGTACATTATATTAAATACGTACCCCCTGACTGTGTCAAAAATTGGTTTAAAAAAAACTAATATTTAGTTCCAAAAATACCCAAAATGACTGCAATGGGAAACGCAGGAGGGAATATGTGTGCAACGATTGCGTACTGTTAAGTGACTTAACTAAATACTTTTTTCACATAGATATCCCAAGTAAAATATTTTGAATTTCAAACTAATTGTATCACTCTTAAATCCGACTATACCATGAATGAAATCCAATCTCGATGATTAGCTAAAAGGTTAGTATATAGTATTATAATTTCAGAGCCATTTTACAAAAATAGGTGTATATTTTTTATCAAACATGTGTAATGTTCATTCTGTGAAGAAAATCCTAACCGTAACCTAATTGTATTGTAATCATAACTTGTCTGTAACCTAGCTGTAGCTTAACAGTAACCTAACTGTAACTTAAATAAACCATAAATGTAACCTGGCCGTCACCTTATCATAACCTACCCATAATCTAACCGCAACTTAACCTTAACTTAACTGTAACTTAACCATGACCTAACTGTAACCTAACCGGAAATTAAATATAACCGGAACGTAATTGCAACCTAACTGTTACCTAACCGTAACCAAGTTATAATTTAACTCTAACTATAAACGAAATATCTTAACCATCTCGCGCTAAGTACTTAGTTTCACATTCCGACGCTACGGAGCGCATTATGTTTTGTAGAACATCCGAATTTTAGGTTCGGATTGGATTCATGTTCATAGAAATTATTTTGTCTTCTTCGGATACGGTTATGGTTGTTTGGAATATTTTTGTTCAGTTTAGATTAGGTTCAATTCAGATTTCGTGGGGATTTTTTTCCCTTCAAGTGGGATTTTTAAGTTCGGGTCGGGTTGTACTTCCATGGAAATTACTTTACCTAGTTCCAATGAGGTTATACTAATTTGAAATATTTTTGTTAGGTTCAGATTAAATTTGGTTCAAATTTTGGGATTTTTTTTTTTTTTAGAAAATTTTTGGTTCGGATTGGGTTTATGACCATGGAAATTATATTGTCTTGTTCGTATCTGGTTATAGTTATTTGGAATATTTTCGTCGAATTCAGATTTGGTTCGATTCAAATTTCAGGTATTTTTTCAAATTGATTTTTAAGGTTCTGGTCGGGTTCATGTCCAGGGAAATTATTTTGTTTTGCTCGGATCCAGTTTTGGGTCTTTGGAATATTTTTTTCGGGTTCAGATGTCGTTCAATTCAGATTTCGGTTTTTTTAATGGAATTTTTTGGTTCAGGTTGGGTTGCGCATCAACGGAAATTATTCTGAATTGTTCGAATAAGGATATGCTTCCCTGGAATATTTTTGTCAGATTCAGATTTAGTTCAGTTTTTTAGGTTCGGATTAGGTTCATGTTCATGGAAATTTTTTGTCTTGTTCAGAGCCGGGTATGTTTCTGTGGAATATTTTTG
Source organism: Maratus speculifer (assembly GCA_964019185.1). NCBI lineage: Eukaryota > Metazoa > Arthropoda > Arachnida > Araneae > Salticidae > Maratus > Maratus speculifer. The sequence continues at coordinate 50,032 of OZ025289.1, read as the reverse complement.
TCAGGTTCATATTTGGTTCGATTCAAATTTAAGGTATTTTTTTCAAATCGAATTTTAGGTTCGGATCGGGTTCATGTCCACGGAAATTATTTTCTCTTATTCGATTCCGGTTATGGTTCTTTCGAATATTTTGATCGGATTCAGATGTAGTTTGTATAAAATTTCAAGTCTTTTTTCAAATGGAATTTTTTAGGTTCTAGTCAGGTTTATGTTCACGGAAATTACTTTGTCTTGCTCTTATCGGGTTATAGTTCTTTGGAATATTTTTATCGATTTCAGTTTTCGTTCTGGTGATTTTTCGGGTTTTTTCAAAGAAAATTTTTAGGTTCGGGTCGGGTTGCATGTACACGAACATTATCTTTCCTTGATCGGATTGGGGTATGCTTCATTTGAATATTTTTGTGGGATTCAGATTTGATTCGGGTCAGATATCAAATCCATAGTTTTTTTTTCAAATGGAATTTTTAGGTTCGGGTCGGGTTTATGCTCATGAAATTTTTGTCTTTCTTGGATCGGAGTATGGTCTGTTTTTTTCTGGTTGGGATCGGGTTATGTGTTAATACGCCTAAAAATTATGTTTTGCTACTATTCTTTTAGTGACTATTTTTGATATATAATTTATTTTGCTTTGAGTTTGAGTGGACAATGCTTTGAGGTCTGTAGCTACAGTGGCTGTTACCTCGAATGATCCATAAGACACAGAAACTAATACAGAACACTTTATTATTACAGGAAATACAGTACATACATTTTTTAGTACACATCACAGGGACAACACAGACATCCATGCCGCTAGCTGGATTCGAACCAGGGTCCAGCGGTGTGGGAGGAGCTGACGCTACCGACCACGCCACTGGATCGGCATTTATTTTGCTATTTGATAATTTGTTACTGTGTATGAATCGTCTGCCCATTCGAATAATTGTACGTCAAACAGCCATTTCATTTTTGTTTTAAAAACAAATTAAAGTCTTAATAAAATATTAACTTAAATAAAATGCATTCAAATTTAATCAATGATTTAAAAAAACTGCTGAAAAAGCTTCATATATACATATACATATATTTACTGCAACATAGCTAACCACGCATAGATTCTAATGTACGAAGTACCAACGATCTGACGTAACAGCTGTATTCAAAAATCCTAAGTTAAACTGACATTTTGCCAGTCTATGAATTTTAAAGGTCTTTGGAAAAAAAACAGTCACTTTTGAAATGTCAAAATCTCAAATTGGTTTCTTTCATAGAGTAAAAAGAAATTAATAGAGTGGAAGTATTATCTCTGGAAGTGCTAAAAATGTTACCCCACATTAAGCCCAATTAAGTACCAACAAAAGCACGTGATTTGACACGCCTATCAATTGAAACAGGTTTAAACCCGTATTTTTTTGCTCTTGTTTCTTAAAAAGAACTAATCTATCGCTTCACCGGTAAAAAATTAATAATTATTTTGTCATATGTGTTTTAAATATCAATATAGAGAATTATTTTAACGTTTTGCTTGAAAATATAACATTCTTTTGTTAATACATAAAAATCGTCTGCAGTCAGAAATCTATATTTTAAGATTAATATTTATTACTTAAGTTTTCATGCATGATTTTAAAAGAACGTTTTCATAATTATATTTTAAATATTTATTTACATGCAATTATTAAGTCATAAACATTTTTCATCTACGTTATAAAGTATTTAAAATTACATTAATGAAGGAAACTTTTAGTTATACAATTTTTAGTTCGTATCAAATGTTTTCAATATCTTATTTAATTTTAATTTGATATTTAATTATTGCTAATTTTCCAATTTCCTTCATTTTAAAAACGAACATTTATTTTAATAAATAATAATAGAACAAAGACCATTTTAAAAAAGTAATATTTTCTCTTAAAATATGCTTCAATTGTAATTCATTTCTTTCAATTCGTCTTATAATACAAAATCCCTTCCACGTCCTTTTATTTGACACATTAAAATTTGAGCGATAAATGTTTTCATATTGCAAAGCTTTTTTGAGGCTTACTTCACCTCCACTTATCTCATTCCTCTATGGGTTTCTTTAATTCTGTCTCAGCTTGTTTATGACTTCTGCGAAAATTTTTACACAACCAACCAACCGTAAACAAACGAAAGAAAAAAAATGGGAAAAAGATGATTTTTTTTTATGAGAGTGACCTCTCGATTTTAATTAATTAGTCAGTTAATAATTGGAATTTCGAAATTCTGAAGCTCAGGTGCATCAGGAGAGATTTGGGGCAACTCTCAAAAAAAATTTGAACTTCGTACGTGCTGTAGATTTTGCTAGCCATCGCAGACACACAGACACACACAGACAGACAGAGCGTTTTGTTCTTTTATTAGTATAGATGTCAACCATATATCAAATGAATAGTTCCAAAACAAATTATTCTTGCGGAAAAAAATTACTGGTATAGATAATTTCCTTTTTTATAGCGAGAAATAAAATAACATAAGGATCCTTTTTTATACATATAAAACTTTGCTTACCTTTTGAAAAGAATTGAGCAGAGATAGAGTATATCATGATATCAAATAAAACTTTCAAGATATGAGAGATGCTCTAAATGTTTATATATAGAAAGAGATTACGTGAAATGATTACTTTTCCTGTATTTTTATTTCATTGAAATACGTGTTTTTGATCTCACGAGTTGGGTACATTGATTTTGATGTATTGAGGTAATACTGGACAAAAATAGCACCACTGTATACTTAGAAAGTAACTATACAACAATAGTAATAAACTTCTGTTTTTCTTGTTTGATGATTCCAGTTTCCTTGAAATTTATATTTAAAACTATTTAAGAATGAAGATATTGGACCGAAAATTTCTAATTATTGAATGATTGTTTACATTTGTAACTATATTTATTTGCTATCTTCAGCCATTAATCAAATGAATCATCAGATATGAAATTATTTAACCCCATAAATGCTATCAGTAAAGATCATTATATTACAGGAGATCGTAATATAAGAAAGATTTTTTTTTTGTTGCGTTTATGACGGCCAAATATGAACACATCGGATATGAGCCCTAAATTGTGGGTACCCTAAAAGGGAGGGGTGCCTTAAAGGGGGGGTTCCCTAAAGGGGGGGTTCCCTAAAGGGGGAGTTCCCTAAAGGGGGGGTTCCCTAAAGGGATGTGCCCTCTGTGGCGGTCTTTCTAAGGAAAATAAACCTGTATTTACGCAAGAAAATCCAAGGTTCGAAAAAAACGCGGGAAACATCGAACGGTTAGGCTCACGGCCGCGATTGGGCTCAAGCTCAACTCCTACCGTCTACCAGTTTCGAGGGTAGAGCCTCTCGGTCACTGGTGCGCCGTAAAATAAGAAAGGAATTTCTTTATTATTATGCAATGCATAACAACGATAAAAATAAAGCGGCGCTATCAAATATAACATGAATGATGTGAGATATGCATTGAAAAATGTCAAGGTGGGAAGGGTTATATATAGAAAGAAATTGTGTAGAATGATTACTTTTCCTTTTCTTTTTTCGATTTTCGATTCACCATTTAACATCTTTCAAAATGTGAGCATTCATTTATGGTACTGGAATTAATGGTACTGAATCCTCTCATACCTTAAAACAAAATAAATAAATAAAAAACTATCAGCGCCATTCGATATGTGGTATGTAGTAAAGATGATATCTTTATTAACAACGTTTTCGAGTAAGGATAATTTATATTAAGGCTATACATTTATGATTTAGAAATGATGACGAGCGTAGACAACCAGATACTCATCATGCATTAACTCAAACTCCTATAATTCTTCGAAACAATTTTTATTAGTATATTTAGAAGATTTGTTTATAAAAAATATATATACAACAAAACTTTTCGGAAAAATTTGTTTATTCTTCTTTATTTTCTATTACGGCATGTGTATCATGTTTACTATCAAAATATATGCATTTAAAAACAATATGATCTTAGTTTTATGGCGGATCATAAAATAAGAAAAAAATCCTCCCGATTTTTTTTTATGTACATAACTCATTTTCTTTATGGAAAAAAATGTGGAGAGATTGATAATGTGGTGATATGAAATTAAACATGATGACATGAGGGTTACCCGGAAATGACAAAATGAAAACGTCTATATAAAAATAGAGATTTACGTGGAAATCTCAGCTTTATTTTTATTTCATTGGGATCCCTCTACAATGTCATGGCTTGTGCACATTTATTTTAGTAAGTTGAAGACAGAATAGATACATTCAAAATCTAAGAAAAGGAATAAAAAACAAACCAATTCGAATTTCAGTATTTTAATCTTTCTTTGTCTTAGTAATATCACTCGGATATTTTTCGTGACAGTAACCATAAAAAGGATTTCAATACTACCATCAAATCGACTTCTGTTTATACTTTATCCATGCTTTAATACAAGAAGGTATTGTAATTTAATTTTTTTGACTTCTGATTTTCGAAGCATTTATACGTTTTAGAGGTCAGATCTAATAAAAAATGCTGATACAAAATGTGTGTCTGTCAGACGTGTGCCTGTGTGTTGGCCATTGTACCATTTAAAGTGCATAGCGTTATGCATAGAAAAGAATCCTATTTTTTGTTTTCATTAGAAAAACCAAAAAGCATAGCGGGCGAAGGCACTAGTATTTTTTTTTTAAATATTCTTGATATGCTATGTATGATCTTGCTGGAAAATGAATAACCAGGTAAAAAACGGTTAAACCGTTCATTCCCATAGGCAGAAATTCTTATGGAGTGTTTTGTGTAGTCTTGTATCTAATTTACTCAATTTAGAGACAACACATAACATTCAAAATTTTATTTAAACTCTAAAAGTCACGTGTTGAATTCACAACGCTCTCTCAGTAATTATCGCTATAACCATCTACATCTTTATGACAATGTAAATAAATGATTAATGCCAAGCAGGGTATATTCTACACTAAACATCATGTAGTATACTTCAGTTCTGTTTATAAATTTCATTATACTTTAAATAGAGCAACATCATTCAAAATACATTGTAAATAGACTTGAAGATAAAAATAACATGATCACTCAATGGTCTACAAAATGTTGCAAAATTAAAAAAAATATATCTATATACATATTCTGTGTGGTAGGAGTACAATTATTTACTCATTTTCAAGTTATTTCGTATTTTTCAGTACTATTTCGTACACATGATCGTGGGTGACTCATTACGGGTTATTGAATATATTTGTTTGTTCTTTTTTATGTTATATTTTTGTAGATAATAAAAACAATTGTCTTTTCCACTGTGTACTCCAGTAAGATCATTCCGAGAACCACTCGATTTTGATTCAATTCCTAATGATTCTATACTTGCCTCTGCTTGTACACTGTAAAAAAAAAATCTGAAAGACTACAAAACTAGTTTTTGTAAAGCTACAGAAATCTGCATGTTTACTAAAATTTTATCTGTAAACAGGTATAATATTTACCACCCGCATAGTACAAATACAAAAAATGTCTTAGATTCACCTGCCAGCCAATCAGAAAGAGCTTCAGTAGTGACGTAATCACTATTTACGAAGCTACAGAGGCGTGAAATGCATCCATCTTGAATCCGGTATTGATAAACATTTCTAGTTACTGAGTAAGTAAAGTTTTATTCTGTGTGAGTTACATTTTATTACATTTCCTTTCTGCTTGATTCATAATAAGTAAAAATCAAAACTCAGAAAAGACTATTTGATTTTTAGTTATTGGCAAGCTAATCTGCCAATTATGTTCTGTTTATTACATATTTATCTTTCGGTGAAATAACTATTCTTTACATTTGTGTTTAATGCATGTGAAATTTCTAATGTTTTATGTAATAAATCAAATTTATCAGCTCTTTTTCTAATATTTCACTTCCCTTTCTTGCCCTTTTCTCTACACTACAATACCAAAATTTAAAGTGTTTAAAACTTGCTTTAAAAAATATTACTCAATTGTTTCTTCATAGTGAATAAATTTCATTAATTATTCTTACATCATATTCATTTCATTAAAACTTCTTATGTATTTCGCTTTTAAAATTTTGCTTCCGATTTTTCTTCAAAAACTCTTCAAAACTGCTTAATTTAAAATAAAATAAAAAAGTACAATCTGTGCTCTATGTGTTAATTTATTGTCGTAATGAAATATCAATTAAGTCTTTCCTGTTCTTCCCCCACTCCTTCTTCAACTAAAAGAATGCATAGAATTACACACAGAAAGTCTAAAACTCTTTTAAACCCCAGTGGTAGCAGAGGAAAACGCCTCAATCGGAATTATTTAGAGGAAAGCTGGAAATTATTTTAATTCATTTAGTTTAGGTCTAGGATGAATGTATTAAGTTTTCCCCCCTATTGCTAGGTTGCGTTAAGAAATATGCACAAATTTATAATTGGAAAATACAATTTTTTTAATTATCATAAAAATAGCTATTAAAAAAAACCTAATGAAAAACACTGTCAATGCAAATGTTGTAGAACTTAAAATTATAAATAAAATGATAACCGATATTTAACATTTTTGTTGAATTTTCCACAGTTTTACTTCAAAGTATTGGCTAAATCACTAAACAAGAACTTGAAACGCGAAAAGACAAGGTTAACAGTTTACCGTGCTTGTTATTATGTACATCAACTTTTTTAAATTATTGATGCATTATTTAGAATGAATATTTTTGAGAATTATGGCTTAATCTCTTCATTGCGGATTATAGCCCAGTGCTGGGGTATACAAGAAAGGCCAAAAGTCTGTTTTAATTGCAAGAAATCTGGATATTGTTTTAATCCTATCGACAAAGATTAGAAATTAATGTACTAAGTTTCCTCCTTTTGCAGGTGAGCTTTAGCCACTACAAACAAATTAACTTTAAAAAGTGCATATTTTCATAATTTTTAGAATATTTCAAAAATGACTCGTAAATGATGGGAAATATTGCTTATTACTTCCGATATTGTGTTTGAAATATGTATAGCATTTAATATGATGCATATAGAGTTAACAACAATGCGTATGTATTAAAATTAAGGATATTGAAAATAAAGAGCAAGGGTAGGGAGAAGCGGGGTAGAGCGAACTAATGAGTGTGCATAAAACTTTTCTCTAGAGGAATTCAAGGTCAAATAATAGCACGATTATAAATTTCGATATTTGCGTAAAGGACAAAAATGGTAACAATAAAATGATTTTGACAAGTATACAAGAATCTTCAGTTAAATTCATAAAAGTTTCAAATCTTACAAACATGGAAAAAAAAGTATTATATTCTTTACGTAAAAAATCTTTCACTTTAAACTATGGTTTAAGGTTGGCGGTGTTCACTGCGAAATGAAATGGAAAACAGCTATCATTTATGCAACACTTTCTCGAAAACAACTAAATTATAATTCTCAAAATAGACAAAATAAATTCCTAACATAATTACAGAAACATCGTGAAGGCTTCAAGAATTAAAAATGTATCTGTACACGTATGTAACAAATGTAGAGAGGATGAATGGGTAACTTGGTGTTTCGTTGTTCTAAGCTTTGGATTAGCGGTTAAGGCAAAATTTTGAAATAGAATTGCGACAAAATTATGAACATGGGTATTCATTTTATTGATTGTCAATGATTTTTACAGTATTACTCGTTTTGAGATATTAAGATAATTGAAAAAAATGTATTTTCTAACATAAATTTAGAACATGGGGGGGGGTGAGGATCTATGTTAAATCTAGATATAAACTGGAGGGATTAAAACAATTTCCAATTTCCCCTAATTAATTTTGAGTTAAACCTCCTGACCACTGCAGTTGAACATTGAAAGAGAATTGTGGCATTAATGTTCAGCAAAAGTATTAAATGTAGGTGGTCATTTTACTCAGAATTTTAAACTTTACAACATTTGTATTGACAATGTTATTTAAAGTTAATTCTTTTGAGATATTTTTAATATATTAAAAAATAATTTTACTGTATATCTATATATTTTTTCTAATTCTCAACTAGTAGGGGAGGAAAATTAAATATATTCATTGTAGATCTAAGCTGAAGGGATTAAACCAATTTCCTACTTTCCCCTAATAACGAACTCTACAAACTAATCACTGGAATATTAGTATTTTACTTATTTCTAATTTTTAACTAAAATAAATAAGTCATCTAATACTCCCCCTTTCTAAAAAAAATAAAATAAATCCTGATCTTTTACTTTATTGTAAAAATAAGTAATAGATCATATAGCTTTATCCCTCCTCTCACCGAAAATGACGTTATCTGTTCCCCTCTCTCCTTAAAAGCATACAAAGTTTAGTTTTTTACAGTGATTAATTTTAATTTTTTGCACAATTTGTAAGTCTTCAGTAAATTAAATTGTCAACCGTTTGGAAATTCCTCTCTCCCCTCCTTCAATAAAAAAAAAAGAAAATATGGTTATCTTCGTCGCCATGCTTACTTTTAAAATTATAAAATTTTTAATGTCTATTTTCTTCCTGCTGTATTTGCTACTTTATTATGACAGCAATTAACCACCTGAAATCTTCCCTAAGTCTCTCAACCTAAGATTTTATTACTTAGTAAGGGAGAGTGGGAGTAAAGGAGAGTGGAGTGGAATGGGGCAGGAGATTTTTCTGTTTGTTTCATTTATAAATATTTCCCCAATCACGTATTAGATTAAGGAAAAGCATCCCCAATGTTTAGTTGAATAAAGTAGCTAATTTGCACAAACTTGCAATTGTAAAAAGAAAAAGATTATTTCAAGAACCAAAAGTAAATTTGCTTTAAAATTTTTTATGCTTTCTGTATATTAATGACTTGTTTATGTACATATGTAATTGTTTCCCTATTTATAGAACATTATACTATATATCATCCATAATTTAGACTATGTCTAAAAGCAGCATTTCTGTCTATACAAAAAGTTTAACGTAGAGTATAGGGTGGAATGGGACATGCCATCAAATTAAGATCTAGGATAAGTCTAATTTCTTTACTTTTTTTTCTCTTAGTTACAATTTCATTATAATTAAAAAATCGTTTTGAAAATTATGTTTCTATAATGTTCAAAAACATTAAAAATGTTTCATTTTGTGTTTTATAAATCGAAATTTTGTTTTTAGTGTCAAATTTGATTTCCTCATCTTTGAAAGTTGTCTCATTCCTCCCCACTCTCCCTGATTTTTGTTTTATATTCAGGTAATTTCAGAGATTTAAGCGAGTAATTCAGTTGCATGTCTATTAATTTAATTATTTATAGAGGAAGTTTTATTTTTATGTAAAATTGGAAAAAAAGAACTATTTATGCTTTAAGAGTAAACAAATTAATCTTTGGGGCTAAACAAATATAACGTTATATTTTTTTTTTTTGGCGGAGGGGGGTTGTCATTTTACATCGATGTCATTTCTGATCATCAATTTTTTCTCTTTTTATTTGTAAAATGGTCTTTGGTATAAAATAGCATGTTATCTTTTTAGCCTGTTATTTATTTTTATGAAAATACAAAGTTATTAAAATAACTGAATTATTATAAAATTATTTAATTCTAAAATATAGTATACCCGAACGTTTAAGATTTCTATTTTTCTTTATATGTGCATGCATATGTAATCACAGTTCGAGAATCCATATGAAAAATGTGCTTGAAATGAAGTTGTGTTTACTAATAAAGAAAAAGAATGTTGTCCTTCTTTTGCTGATATGAATTTCTATTTGCCCCTCACCCCTCTCTGTTCGGTGCAAGTACAACAGTTCTTTATTATTGTTGCGAAGTGATCTGCGTTCACCGGTGTATTTGAAAGAGTTAAAATTCATATTTTTAATAATCAACTGCACTATCGATTATAGCATTTCAACTTTTAAACATATATTTTGTTTATCGGAACTTTAAAAATAGCATCTTGTAGTAAGTTGCTTAGGGAGTAAAAAGATTTTGGAGAAATAGTTTGAGATTTTTTTTTCAAACGGCTTATTGTGGGGGCTTGTAGATATCAGAAATTTAATATCAGAATGTATAAACATGTTAAAATTGGTATTGATGATATATTGCGTTAACTATCTTAAACTGTATGGGAATAGAAAAATTGCCAATTTTAAAAGATAAATGCATAGCAGATATTTATGTACAAATAGATGCAAAAAGCAGCTAATCATTTTTTTATGCTATTTGCTCCTGAAGCATCTTTTAAATCTGTTTGTATTTTTACTTAATAGAAGTATTTTTAAGCAAGCACTAAAAATCAGTTTAAAACCATAGATTATAAAACACTTTCCAACACATTCTGAATTGTATCTAAAATTAATACTTCATATAAAGGCTAAGTAAGCATTTTATAAAACACGTAACGCATTTGAAAACTTAATTTTAAAAATTACTATCAGTTATCGGAAAAATATCCGAATTATTTTGTAGAACACTCTATATGATCCATAGATTTCTACAGTTGGCAAAAAAAGTATTTGTACACCCTAATTTTTTTTTAATTTTAACCCAATAAAAACAGATATTTTGTCAAAAATAGTTTTAATACAGTCTGTTTACAGTGTGTTTTAAATTACACAGCAGAAAATTTCGATAAAGATGTAAAATAATTTTCTAATAGGAAAAGTTTAAAAATTTCTTGCAAAAAAAGTATTTGTACATTTTTCCATCCTGATATGTACTGTGTTTTATAGTGTTTATCGTTCAAAGGACTACTTTTACAGAAGCTGTTAGTAATTTTTAACTTCATATTATATTTGTCTGACATTTAATCTAATTTGCTCTTGAAGTAATTGAGTATAGAATCTAAAACTAGAGAGGCACCTCTAAATATATGAAATCCTATGATTGAACATAATAAAAATTTAAATTCGCAACAAGAATTTGTAATAAGTATATTTGTAATAATTCAAGCTATTAAATTACCATTTACAACTATTGGATGTATAGTGAGAAACTATGAATAAATTAAAAGCATCGAAATTCAATGAAAACCAGGACCTCTCAGCAAACTAACAATGAGGGAAAAAGGGAGTGTTGTTAAAAAAGCTTTAAAAAATCCTATGCGTTCGGTTCAAAAATTTGCTAGAGACCTTGCAACATCTTCTCGCATCAGAGTAATACCTCAAACAATAAAAAATATTCTTCTCAATGCAGATTTAAAATGAAGAACCTCAAGGAAAAATCCATTCATCAACGAAACAAATAGGCGAAAACGCATAGTATTCGCTTTCGCATACAGAAGTAAATCATTGGATTTTTCGAAAATAGTAAATTTTTCTGATGAGGGAAAATTCGGAATTTTCTTACCACCAAGCATTCGATAAAATTGGCGAAAAAATAAAACTGTTCTAGATCCAAAACGTATACTTCAAACTATCAAGCATGTTGGGGGGAATATTATAGTTTTGGGGTGTATAGCTTCTAATGGAGCAGGACATTTAAAATTTATTGACAATGGAAGGACAGGTTTAACATACATTGATGTGTCGCGGCATATTTTATTAAACCGTGCCAAGAAATTATGCGTAGAGAAAGCTTTTCACTTTCTGCAGTATAACTACCAAAGCATACTGCTGTGATCACCAGCACATGGTTACGACAATACTCGAAAACGACTGGTAACTCCTCTAAAATCTCTAGACTTGAATCCAATAGAAAATTTGCAAATGCTATTGGATGCAAAAATCCGGAAAAAAAATATGTATCAGTAAAAAACAGTTTTAAAGAAGCTCTTATTGTGTCGTGGAATAACATTAATCAGACCGCAACAAAAAAGTTGGTGGAATCTATGTCACACCATCTAGAAGTAATCATAAATGCTAAATGAATTCACACAAAATATTAATTTGTATCATTTTACTAAATTTTCCTTAATTATATTACATTAATATAGTGTACAAATACTTTTTTTGCATTATATTTTTGTATATTTGTTTATTATAATGTAAAAAATCGATTCGTTTAATTTTGTTTTTGCTTCTATAATATTATAATGCATTAAATTTATGTATTACAGTATTTTTTGCTTAAATCTTTTGTTTAATTTCATTATAATTTTAAAAAATGAAGTGTACAAATACTTTTTTTGCCAACTGTATGTACACTACATGGCCAAAGATGACCGGTCATTTGCGATTTTACACATTTTGATAAATATCTAGAAAAATACACGAGGAATTATCTTGAAACTCTAAATGTGTAAATAAAATAGTAAAAGACATACATTTCCATGGAGATATTTTTCCCGAAACTCCAAAGGGGGCAGTCAACAAATTAAAATAATAATGTTTTAGTTAACCCTGTCAAAACTAATGAAGCAAAAGCGTTCGAACTGTATATTATGATTAAGTGGGTTATTCTAATAAACTGTGCATATTTTTATGTGGATAGCATGTATACTCGTAGAAAAATTAAGGTTTTTATAAAAACAGTCCTAAATTTTTCCAAATTTTGACGGATTCTATCGGTTAATTTTGAATAGTTGTAGCATTCGATACTAAGATGAATTTTCGTTTTTCTATAATAATATTCATTATAAATTTAATTTAATTTATGTTAACATTTATCTTTTCTTTTTAGATGCATGAAGAAACTGAAGTATATCTTAAAAACAATGTGAGCCTGCTTGACGGCGAAATTTGAGGAAAAAGCTCTATTATCTATCAGAAAAATCTCGTGAACATTATTCTTGCACTTTAATATATTCTGCAGCACTGAACTTTTCCAATTGTTTTATTGTAGTGACATTTTGACATTTATTTTCTAATAATGTTTTAAAATATATATACATATGAGTTTGATTACTGTTATTTAGACAAAACATGACTTCAAAAATATAAAGTATGAAATCCATAGGCATTTGCATAAATACTAATTATGTAATACTTGCAAAATGTGAGTTGTATATGGTTTTTTATTGCAATTTAATAAATAGTTATTTAATAAATTTACTCATATATTTCATTGTATTTTGTTATTTAATCATATTGCATTTATTGGTTGTACAGATATGAATATTATATTTATATCAAACGACAGCTTATAATATTTTCCAAAGCAATATACATTTCTTTTTGTTTCCATTTTAGTTTCCATAAGCTTTCTACTTTTATAAAATTGCTTAGTTATACTGATTATAACATACTGATAAACACTAAAAAGTTCGAAACCTGCCCACAATTACTGTTGATGTATCAAAGATGTATTTTTTTCCTACATATGTTAAAGTGTATATCAACTCTCATATATGTAACTATTTGAGTTAAAGATTCTCATTCCAAAGGAATGTTAACCACCTAAGAATTCTACTAAATCCATTCATATTTGATCCATTCTTCCGGATCTTTAAGCTAGGTTAGTTTTAAATTCGTGGTCTTGTCAATAATTAAATTTTTCCTCTTTAATATTTCAGTTTGAAACAAAACTCTCAAGCAAATAAAGTATTAAAGATATATGTAAAATATGTAATGTATTAAGTGTAGGCGGTGCAATAAATATATGAAGAATAAGTCGTAGAAAAGGATCACCCCCCCCCCTCACAAAAAAGTGGGAGGAGAAAGATTCTAATAATGTTATAACTTCACTGCATATTCACCTGAAATAAGAATAAGATGTAAAAAAATCTTAAATGCGACATTCAGGTAAATACATTAATTTTTTTGCAGATTTCCTATCTGTTTTTGTGCCACTGAATCGGTTATTATGTAGTGTTCAAATATATGTACCAGAAGTTAATGAAGTTCTTACGACCATAGAACCGAACAAAACTTCTTTAAAAAATATATAAGACTATACAGTGGCTCACAAAAGTGTTCGTACACTCACGAATTTCAATAAAATAGTGATCTATCCATTAATTAAGATTCATATTTCATAATGGGTGTTTAAAAATAAGATCTATAACTTATTTTTAACAAAACTACATAAAATATTTTAAATACATGGTAAAACTTAATTCTTTAGAAATCAAAAATCAAAAAATGAAAAAAAAGTTATGTCACAAAAGTCTTCGTACACTTTAAAGAAATCGCTACATATTAGTTAATATTATAATATTTCATTAGATTAGTATTTAGTAGGATGTAATTTAGCATCCACAACATCTTTTAATCGCTAGGGGATAGATTTCACAAGTTTTTTTTGTAATGTCTGCATCAATGTTCATCTATTATGGATCATTTCTGTTTTTAGTTCGCTTTTCGTTTTTAATGTCTTGTTTTTGTACTCTAACTTCAAGTTCTCTCCAAATATGTTCTATTGGGTTTAAGTCAAGCGATTGGGGTGGTGAATTTATAACTTGTGGACAATTATAGAAACACTAGAGGCGAATGTTGAGAGTCATGTCCTTAGAATCATTATCCTGATAAAAAACAAAGTTCATTCCAATACCCAAATTTTGGGCTGATAATTTTAAATTGTCTTTTAAAATATTTAAATAAAGTGCATGATCCATTATGTCATCAATAAGTTCTAAATTACCAAGTCCTGATGCTGCCATACACCCCCACACAAGAACACCTCCATCGCCATGCTTAAATGTTCCAGCTAATTTCTTGGGATTAAGTTCTTCATTTTTTCTTCGCCATACAATTATGCGTCCATCGGAGCCAAAAATGTTAAATTTGCTTTCATCTGCAAATAAAACATTATTCCAATACGATTCTGGTTTATTTTGGTTTATTTATCATTGATTTTGCGAAGAAAAGCTTAAGCTTTCTGTTTTTTTCACTAACAAAAAATTTTCTACGTTTAGAACACCCATATAATCCAGCTGATGCCAGAACGCGTTGAACAGTTTCAGGTGAAATTGAAGTAGAATATTTTTCATTAAATTCTGTTACAACTTTCATAGCACTTAATCGTGGATTTTTTACAGTTTTTCTAATTAGAAATTTTTGATCATGTTGTGATAACTTTGTCGAATGACCTTTTATTACCATGTTTTCGATCCCATTTTCTGCTTTAAAGCATTTTATCACACACTGCATGGTAGAATTTGATAAATTAACTAATTTAGCAATATTCTGAACAGATTTACCACTATTATGATGAAATACAATCAATTTTCGAATGCTTTTAGTTGTTTCTTTACGACTACGACCTATTTTTTGATAATAAATAGAATATTACGGATCAATCAAGCAAAATATAAAACCAAACAATTTTTTTAATGTCGCCACAATTCAAAAATAAAAATAAAGTGACACGTGATAATTTTAATTATGAATTTATCCAAAAATGTTTCAGTGTACGAAGACTTTTGTGGCGTTTTCATTCTTTGCCTCCTTCTACTTTTATTTTTCGATAAAAAAGAAAAAAAGTCAATATTAAAACAAATGTTGTGTGTTATTTAGAATAACATAGGGATTAAGTGAAAAAATATTGGACTTCATATTCTAAATTTATTCCGAGAAAATTTCTTTTTATTGTAAATTTTTAAAGTGTACGAACACTTTTGTGAGCCACTGTATATTTTTTTTATTTCTAGTTTAGTTTAGTAGCATATTTACATAAAATGAACAGATAGTATTTTCTCACAACATAAAAGTTTTTAAATCATGTATTGGATTAGATGAGGCACAGTGCTTAATTACATATATATATATACATATATATATATATATATAGATAGATAGAGAGAGAGAGGGAGAGAGAGATAATATAGTCCTTACAATTTGTAAATTTCGTTTGTCACAATTATACCAATAACATTTCTTAGGCATATTTTAAAACTCAATTATGTATCTTACTTTGTTTTTATTGGCTTTTTTTAATTTAACTAAAAACCGTAAGATCTGCTTCAGCTTATCTGCTCATTTAGTGCTGTTGTTATAATGGCCATTTAATATAAAATATGATTTTGTACCTATTGAAGTGTCTCAAGTTAAACTTAAGTGCGTAACATACAAATATTTATGTAATTGCTGTGGTAATACTGAAACACATGTCAGGCCATATTGTTTACTTTGTTTCGAAGTATTTTGATACATGAGGAAAACTTCACTCTGGATATCTAAAACTCTAAAAAATCAACTTCATATTGAAAGAATTCGTAACAGCTCCAATTAATAGAAGTATTAGTATGAAATATATTTATACACACGTAAAATCTTTTCGGAATATTGCTAGTAAACCACTGGTTATACAACTGCAAAAATATTTTACAGTTACAAATATATTTTGGAAGTGCAAATAAAATGTTTTAAATACAATACTAAAAAATCATTAGCATTTTTACTGCATTAATTCTTGTACTGTTGCAAAGAACTTTCTGGCGAGAATACAAAAACTGGCTCAACAACATATAAAACAAAAAAAGGTAATTTTTCTGACGATTCCTTAATAAATTTCCATTTTTTTATAAGTACATTAAAAGTTTAGTTTGCAATTAAAAAAATTTCTAAGTAAATGTGCCACGAAGTCCCTTGCAAATGTACCAGAAAATTCTCAATAAATTTACTACAAAATCCTTCGTAAGAATACTAAAAATCAATAGAAAACTCACAAAATATTGTTTAGAAAACTCCCTAAAAAACATTTGTACGTTTTCTAAATAATTCTTAGGAAGTTTACCAAAATATATTTAGTAATCGCCCTAAAATATCGCTAGTAAGCTTAGTAAACTATATTTAGTACATTTATAAAAACTAATATGAGAAACTCCCTTAAAAATCATTAGTAAATTAACTAAAAATTCTTTAGTAAACTCCCTGAACAATCATTAGTAAGATTATTAAGTAATATTTAGTAAATTTGCAGGCAATTCTTTGGGAAACTCCCTAAAAAAAGATTAGTATGTTTCCTAAACATTATTTAGTAACAGTTACTAAAGCAACTTTTGTAATATTACATGATTTTCTTCTGTTGCGGTTACATAAAAAATTCTAGGCATCCCAGTTTCCTAGAAAATACTTAGTAACCTCACATAATTTTTTTTTTACAGTGTATGTATTTAAAGATTAGACGTCAGCAATAAATCAAAGTAATGACATCAAAACATTTTCCTCATGCATAGAATTATTATTAGTAAAGATCATTATCTTAGAATTAGACTTTTAATAAGTCGTAAAACAGGAAAGAATTTTCTCTCTTCTATTTTTCATAGCTATAAATCTGTTTGCCTTTCTAAAATACCTGCTTAATGATAAAAGAATGAAGTGATCTCAAATGAAACATTGGTTAGCTAGGAGATGCCCAAAATGACAAAATATAAACTACTATATGTAGAAAAGGATTATGTGAAATGATTTATTTTTCTTTTTTGTATTAGTATTTATGATCTCATGAGTTGAGCGCCTGCATTTTGGTGATTCGAAGTAATATTAGTTTTCTCATAACCCCGAAAATAAAAAATATATATATTTGCACCGTAATGCTTGATTTTTTTTCATGCTGAACTTTTTTTATGTTCTCACTTAGCTATTTACGTGACTGTAACAGTAAGAAAAGTTTAAACGATGCCATCAAATCAATTTCTCTGTATAGGAATATTTCTTTTTTCTCTTGTTATTTTTTCATAGTCTGAGATCACAATTTAATGCTTGTATTTAGATAAATCCCTAAAAAAATGTAGATAAAAAACATTTTGAAACATTTACTCTTACACTGTAAAAAAATTCTGTAACGTTACTAAACTTTTTCTAGGAAACTGGCATTCCTAGAACTTTTCTTGCAACGGTAACAGCAAAAATTCAAGTTTCAGAGTCGATTACATGAAATTTTCATGTTACCGTAACATGAAAAGTTCTTGGAATCCCAGTTTCCTAGAAAAAGTTTAGTAACGTTACAGAATTTTTTTACAGTGTAAGAGTAAATATAGTAATCTTATTTTAATTTTCTGTAACGGAGGAAAGTGTTTCATGTTTAAACAAATAGAATTAAAAGTAACATTAAAAGAATCAATTTCAGCTTAGTCTTGAACAGTAATTTAAAATACATGTACCAAACTGACCAAATATAAATTAAAGGGTAAATTCAAACAATTATTATTATTATTACAAAAATGCTACCACAATTATTATTTTTTATTACATGTTTTAACGGAAAAAAAATCGACGTCTCAGTTAAACATTTTTATAAAAAAAAATCACGTTTTAACGGTAGTTTACAGAACAAAAACATGTTAAATCTTTACACAATTGTCTTTTTTTTACTGTGTATTCGGATAAATATTATTCTAAGAATCATTCGATTTTGATTCGATTCCTAATGATTCAGTGACTGCCACCACCTGTAATTATATCTACCTTGTATGTCAGCTGTAGATCAAACTAATAGCATCAAAATAAATTCTTTTATGAGCACTGTACAGAAGATTTGGTAAAGTTACTAAACTTTTTCTAGGAATCTGGCATTTCTAGAAATTTTTATGTAAAGGTGACACAAAAATTCATGTAACCGATTCTGTTACTTTTTGCTGTTAACGTTACTAATAATGTTCTAGGAATCCCAGTTTCTTAGAAAAAAGTTTAATAACTTTACTTTTATTACAATGTGAAAATATTATTAGTTGATACCATTATCGTAGATTTTATATCAACTCGTAAAACAGCAAATATTTTTCTCTCTTCTATTTTTTACAGCTATAAATCTGTTTGCCTTTCAAAAGAGGTGTATAAGCACAGAAAGTGTAGCGATATCAAATAATTAATTGATAATCTATGAGAAGTCCGAAATGATAAAATATAATTTAGTCTCTATAAAAAATTATTACGTGAAAAGGTTAATGTTTCGTCTTTCTTTTCTTTTTTTTTTCTTTTTTTTTTTTTTTTTGCATTTATTGTTTATGATTTCAGCAGCTGAGCACATTAATTTGGTTTATGTTGAGCACATGGGGTTTGGGTTATGTATGAGCACATAAGTTTAAGTAACATTGGATTTTTCACACAACCATTCACATATCCACCCAAGGGAACCTAACAACCTAACTTTTGATTTTTTTTTATGTGGGACCTGTGACAATATCTTTATCTCATTCGGATATTTCGGCGACTTTAACTGAAAAAAATTGCCAATGATGCCATGAAATCAACTTCTCTATTTTTTATTGTTTTTACATTTTTGTTACTTTTTCTTAGTCTGAGATCGCAATTTAATGATATTACTTAGAATAAATATCTGAAAAAATGGAAATAATAAAATGTATTTTAAAACATTTTTTCATAGTACCAAATGAAGCCATCATATTTTGAAATTCTTTAACAAAAAGGAAAAGGTGTTAAAATAAAATTGAAAAAATTTATTTCAGCATAGCCTCGGTTATAATGTAATGCATGGATCAATCTTTGGAGCTCAAAAAAGGGGAGGGGGATGTAGTTTGAGATAGTTATTTTCAATAGCAAATGTGCTACCGTCATTATTATTATTTTTTACGCTTCTTACCATAATATCCACGTCTCAGTATTGTTAATAAAATTTTATTTATACCAAAATTTTATGTTTTAGAGATAGATTGAGAAACAAAAAAAGTCTTTAAACATTTTTTTCTTCTTCAAACAAGTTTTTTTTTACTGCATTCTTTTTTTCTTTTTTCTTTTTTGTTTCTTTTTTTATACTTCAGAAAGATTATTGTAAGAATAATTTATTTTTGATTCGATTCCTATTGATTCAGTGACCCCAAAGCCTGTAATTATTTCGACGCTGTACGACAGCTATAAATCAAACTAACAGCATCAAAATAAATTCCTCTTGTGTAGAAGAATTATTAGTAGAGATCATTATCTTAGTTCTTATAATAGGTCGTTAAAAAAACGCACATTTTTTTACAGTTATAACTGAGTTAGCCTTTCGAAAGAAGTGTGTAGAGTGTGATATCTAATGAAACATTAGAGCATTAAGATGGTGCAAAAAATATAAATTAAATAGAAAAGGGTTACGAGGAATGATTTTTTTCTTTTATTTCATTGGTATGCATCGTTTATTATCTGATCAATTGAGAGCATTGATTTGGTTCAGTTCATGTACTATTACATTGTCTGATATCCTCGAAAGTAAGAAAAAAATCTTCAACATACCGCTTGATTATGTTCTAGATGTTGATGTAGTATCTTTTTGTTCACTTTTTCGGTGACTGTAACCGTAAAAAGTTGCAATCATGCCATCAAATCAATTTCTGTGTTTAGTATTGTTTTTATTGTCTTGATATTTTTTCATAGTCTGAAGTTACAATTTAATGATTGTAGTTAGACAAATATCTGACTAAGAATATAAATAAGAAAACTGATTTTGAAACATTTATTCTTGCTAGAAAATATAGTAATTTAAATTCATGGGAACTCAGGGAGGAAAAGGTTTCACGTTAAAATAATAATAATAATAATAATAATAATAATAACAATAACAATAACAATAACAATAACAATAATAATAATAATAATATTAATAATAATAATAATAAGAAGAAGAAGTTAGTATTAAAAGTAAAATTGAAAGAATTTATTTCAGCACAGTCTCGGATAATAATTTAAATTGCATGTATTTATCAATTGAACTTGGAAAAAAATAAGAAAAAATACAAAAAATAATTTTAATCATTTGTTTCGAATGACAAATATGCTACATTATTACTATTTTTTAACGCTCCAAAATCCACGTCTCACTATTGATAAATGAAATTTTAGTTACATAAAATTTTAGATTTTGGCAATTACATAGATTAAAACGAAATTAGAATCTCTAAACAATTCCTTTTCTTTTAGAAAAAATGAATGAATTCTTCAAAATGACTATTTTAAGCGTCATTCGATTTTGATTCGATCCCAAATGATTCAGTGACACAAACTGAAATTTTTTCTATGTTATACTCTAACTATAAATCAAAGAAATGGCTTCAAAATAAATACTTCTGACTTTGGTGCATTCTTAGTAGAGATCATTATCTTAGTTCTTATATCAAGTCGTAGAAAAGAATTACCTCTCTTAGATTTTTTATAGCTATAACATTGTTTTTCTTTCGAAAGAGGTGTGTAAATAGTCATATGAAATGAAACATTGATGAGCTGCAAGATGCCGAAAATGACAAAATATAAACTGCTCTATATAAAAAAGGATTACGTGGAATGATTATTTATTATCATTGGTTTCCATCGTTTATAACATCACGAGTTGAGCGCATTTATTTTGGTATGAGGTAATATTAGATTCAATCATAAAACCGTAAAAAAGTACAATTCCTTAACATTTGATTTTTTATATGTTGTCCTCTCATTCCGCTGTTGGGTGACTGCAATCATAAAAAACAGTTGCAATAACGCCATCCAATCCATTTCCGTGTTTAGAAGTATTTTTATTGTCTTGTTATTTTTTTCTTGTCAGAGATTACAGTGTAATGTTTGTGCTTAGATAAATGCCTGAAAAAGATGGGGAAAACAAATATGTTTTCAAAAAGTTACTCTTATTAGGAAATATAGCAATCAAATTTTAAGCTTCTTTAATAGATAAAAATGTTCCGTGTAATAAAATGTATTAAAAATAAAATTGAAAACATTCATTCAACACATTCTCGGGTGATCTATTTTCAGGTTGTCTGAGACTTTGCTGGTGCATGAATAATTATCAATCAATTCGCCTCGGAAAGAAATGAAATAAATAATAAGTACTTCGAGACGATTATTTTCGATAGCAAATATGATACTATTATTATTTTTAATGCTCCTTAACTGAAAATAGATTCCACATCTCACTATTGATAAAGTAAACTTCACTTATACAAATATAAATCTTTTTGGCGATAGATTACAGAAGAAGAAAGTTTGAATTCTTCAACAATTGTTACTTTATTAAATGTGTATTCTATAAAGGAATATTCTAAAAACTATTCGATTTATTATTTTTACTTATTTTCTATTAATTTAATTTAATTTTTTCATTTTTTAGCTGTTGCGCGTTATTGCTCTTATTATTCTATTTCTGTCACTGTAACCGTAAAAAAATGCAATGATGTAAATGTATTTTCCTAATAGTCTTTCTCATAGTTTCTCGATATTTTTATATAGACTAAGGACACAATTTAATGCTTGTATTTATATAAGTGTCTGAAAAAGAGAATCGAAAGAAGAAAATTTATTTTGAAACTTTACTCTCAGTTGCAAATATAGTAATCATATTTCATTTTTTTAAACAGAAGAAAACGTTCCATGTTAAGAACTATAATTATAAACAAAAAATGGAAAGAATCAATTTCAACATAGTATCGGATGATAATATCATGTAAATGTCCATCAGTTATTCTAAAAAAAAAGACATTTTGAAGCATTTGTTTTCAATAGCGAATATGTTACCATCATTAATATTATTTTTTATGTTTGTAACGGAAAAATAATCCACCTCACAGCATTGATAAATAAGACTTCATCTATACTATTTTTTTTCTTTTTTTTTAATTGAAAGATTGCAACAAAAAAATTAGATTCTTTAAAAAATATATAACAGATGCCAAAAACATTTTTATATACACTATAGGGCTAATGATGACCGTTTACTTGCGACTTTAGATGATTTTTAAAATATCTTTTAAAATACATGAAGAATTATCCTGAAACTCCTAATGTGTTAAAAGAATAGTGTAGGTCACATATTTCTCCGAAGATTTTTTCCTGAAACCTAATAGGAGACCGTGAACAAATTAAAAAAAATTGAATACATTTGCACACCTTTAGAAGCTAATGTATCAAAATCGTTCAAATTGTAGAACATAATTAAGGAGCTTGTTGTAATACACTGTGTTATTTTTTATTAAAATAGCATGCATATACATAGATTAAAAAAAATAGCTCTAAAGTTTTTTGCATATTGGAGATTTTTTTTTAACAGAAAAAAACTGTTGTTTCCATTAATTATGTCAATATTTCACATAATACCAACAATCAATATTAAAAAATATAAAAGAAATTATGAAAAATTAGCAGGTTTACTACACATTGTTTTACAGCATAAGCGCGAATGCAGTAAAAATATAACGTACATAATGCATTAGCTAAATGTATAAAACTACTTTTGTGAATTTTTCTAAAATATATCTTAAAAATTCTAAAAGTGATCGTCGATAGCATAAGTTTGAAATATGTTGTTTCTAACGGGCAGCTGGAAGATGAGGGGCTGTATGAAAGTATTGTATATATAATACTCTTTTGCCAGCATAAAATATTGCACCACAGTACTATATTTGGTTTTGGTCCCTCATCTTTTTATTTCGTTTTAGGAACAACGGATCTCAAGTAAGGATAATTTTCAGAATTTTTAAGCTATAATTTTAAGATTTTCACAAAAATTTCTCTATACATTTTCATAAAATGTATAGAATATATACACATATTTTACATACATATATATTAAATTTTATTGAATTCACGCATGGACAGTGAAACATTTTTAAGTTATCCTGTTTTTTTTTCATTCAATTTTTATTATGTTTTAACTATGATTACAGACATTGTGTACAATGTTGTCAGTCATATTTTTCTTATAAGAACATTTTATATATATTAAGAACTCTGCAAATTATAAGCAAAATAACTTGGTATAATTTGGAACTTTTTTTATAAAAACCATAATTTCTCAACGAGTAAACATGCTATCTTCATAAAAATAAACACAGTTTATCAAAATAAGTTTCTGAATCATGCTATACAGCTTGAACGCTTTTGCTAGAAATTTTTAACATGGTTATCCAAAAGATTTTTGTTCCCTATTAATTTGTTGATGGTCCCCTATTTCGTTTCAGGAAAATATCTTCACGGAAATACATCATATATACAATTATATTTAGACGCTTGCCGTTTTATTAAAATTCATGATTTATACTGATAGATACTTAACAAAACGATTAAGATCCCAAGTGACCAGTGAAATTAATGATTTTCAACATAAAAGTAACAGTTCAATCTACATTCAATACTCGGTTTACTTTATCAAGTAAGGATAAAAAAGAACAGCAAAAAATTTAAGCAAAAATTTCTTTCACAAATATTTTTACTCTGAGTAAAAAGGATGATTGAGGATATCAAGAAGGTAGAGACTGGAAGTGTTGGAGAGTTAAGTCTATCCGTTAAGAATGCACTTTAAATTAACCCCAAGAAATAAAATATAAAAAAAGAGAGTAGATAAAACATAGCTGTATATTAATTATTTTGAAAATTCACTGGAAAAGGTTTTTATATGAAACATAGTTTTACTATAGTTAACTTTGAGTATGTGTATCTGAAGTTGGTTTGTTCGTCCTTAAGTTTTATGTGAACAAATTTTCAATAGAATATGCTATAAAAAAAGATAAATGTTTCAATTTACAAAAATATAATATAACCACAAAATATAATATTCGTATAATCGTCCTCATGTGTATCATATATAAATCTTTCTGACTAATTGTATTTCATAGCTAGTCCTATAATACTAATTGGTGTACTAATTGCGATCAAATTTATTCATATATCCGTCGTAGATCTGAGGAAGCCATATAAGTTTTTGAAATAGTATCTGAAAAAGAATTTATTTTGTAACTTTCAACGAAGTTTCTCAAAAAGCAATAGCTAAATCATTCCATTTTTGTGTCAAAATGAAAGAAAAACTTACACAAAGGCCTGCTTTCTAAAATATTTAACAAATGTTTTTATTTATTTTTTTATTTATTTTGGCAAAATCTTTTAAAAAAAGAATTAGTTTACATTCTCTTTTACGAAATTAATTTTTAAATCACAGTATATTGTCATGCCAACTAGTGTATTTACAAACTATGTGGCCACATTTATTGCTCTTGGTCATTTTCGATTATAAATAAAGAACATTAAGAAGACCTACAAATGATTACAAAGTAAACAATGTATTCAGCTTGTGAACGTTAAGTTATTAAAATAGCTCGTTAAGAACGCAATTTGAACAAAATAAACGCAATTAAGATTTAATCTTTTTTTCGGAGTATTAAAAGGGTTTAACGATAGAGTTCTCAGCATAAGCAACTAAGATTACTTAGAAATGCAAATGGAAGTGCAGAAAGGCGAGCAAAGTACAGAAAAGATTATATCTTTGTTTTTAAAGAAATGAACGATATTCAAATTATTTAACTCAAATGTTAACGCGTTGATTGCTATGTCATTCACCGATTAGCCAACTAAGGTGACCCAACTAAGTCATACCCATAAGTTATACCCAACTAAGTCACGTCAGTCACTGATGACTGAAAATGTAAAATACTATATAAAATTTTTAAAATTTTCATTCTAAAAATATTTTAAGTAATTTCAGGGTTGTATTATGAAATCACTTTACCTTCGATTTTTAAAGGAAAATTAAAATCATAGGGACATCGATTAAAAAATTCGAAATCGCCCATCTCTATTGCATTGTAAAACCTACTCAGAAATACTTTAAAAATTACAAACAGAGAAAAAAACGAACGAACATCAAAAAGAAAAAAACAATGTTTGTATGAATGGTTCTTTAAATTAAAAAAAATTATCTCTGGTTTTTCCAAAGATAAAGAAACGCTTTTTCAAGTATTGGGTGCCTCTAAGATTTTATATTACGTTTTATTTCATGGTTATATTATATTTTTGTAAATGCAACATTTATCTTTTTTAAAGCATAGTTTTTCACATTTTGTATAGATAAAATTTAAGGACGCACGAACCAATTTCAGATACACTTACTAAAGCTTAATGATAATGAAAGTATGTTTCACATAAGAGCCTTTTCCTGTAAATTTTCAAAGTAAAAAAAAATATATAGCTACGTTTTACCTACTCGCTTTTTTATGTATTTTATTGTTTAGGGTTAACTTAAAATGTATTCTTAACACTTTAAGCCGGATAGACTTCACTCTCCATCACTTCCGGTCTCTTCCTTGTCGATATCTTCTATCATCCAACATTTTGAACACAGTAAAAAATTTTGTGGTATACATTTTTGCTAATATTTTTTGCTGTGTTTTTATGCTTATTTGATAGAGTAATCTGAATACTGAATGTAGCGTTAATTGTTACTTTTATGTTGAAAATCATCAAATGAATATGTAAAATAAGAAAACTATTTTGCTTTACTTTTTTTATTTAACGCAAGTTCGATTTCTCTCTCATATTTGATAGGGTAAAATTATAAAAGTTATGTTAATAGGTATTTTTCCGACGATAATATAACATTTTATTAACTTTAAACTTAATTATAAGTTGAAATTTTTAATGCATTTAAAATCATTTTAAGGCATTTCTATGTTGATCGGCATCATGGGATAAATCTATAAACAAAGATGATTTAGAGAAAATATTTTTTAAAACTTATAAAATTTTTATCAAGCTTTTTAGGACAGCTCTGTTAGTGTCAGAAGGGTTCAAGCTTCTTCAGAATGTATATGGTCATTAAATGGACAGTGCCAGAGTTGATCAAGGCATTTGAACCCCTATGCACTGTCAAACTGACATCCATGTCTCGTTGAACCGTTTGTTAAACAAGCTGTTTTTAGTTTTGAAATTACAAAATTCATTATACACCTATTAAATGACATGAGATATATTAATTTGACATTTCAAACTCGTTTAACGTCAGTGAAATATGAAAGCAAAATTTAAAAGTATACGAACGAAATTCAGCAGCATAAAAAATGCTACGAAGCCCATGAGAAACTACCTTACGAAATCGAACTACTAGTATTGTGGTGATGAACGTTTTATTATTTCATATTTAATGCTTTATTCTTACAGCAGTAAAATTCTCTGAATCATACACACATCGTAGCAATATGTATTTGGAGTTCAACCGTGTGAGCTCTTCACTAGTGTGAATTCTCACCAACTAAATTTTCAAGAAGTGGTGTTTTTTCAAAGCATGCTTTTGTTAATTTACATTTTTTTTCGCAAAAATAAGTTTCCAATGTCAATTCCCCAATGCATTTCACTTAAGAATGATGTTTCGTATTTCATGATCACTGTCTTACCAATAAAGTTATACGCAATAGCTTAAGTTACGAATTACCAAACCACAATAGTATGAAATGAGCGGATGCTGGTATAGAATATATTGTTTAAGTATTTTTCCTAATTTATTAGCAGATTTCGCCCGAAGTACTGGTCTGTTTCTCCGAACGATCCTTGACTAACACGAATTATTACAGGGAATGTAACCTTCAGTTTTAAAAGAATTTGAAATGTGCTTCTACAATGTTGACGACCGATACAAATGCCATTGCGCTATTATGATTTCTAATGTATTAGACAAAATTTAGGCAGTTAAAGACCAACTGATTTAGTTGATCATTCATATTAAAATTTGGTAAAAACGTTTGAATTATGTCCAATGGACCAAAGTCATCGCTTTGAAAATCATAACTAACGAAGTAAGTATAAAAATTCGTTTAGTAGAATTTTCAAGAAAGGATGGACTATCGTCATTGAGTTGACCTGATTATAGGATTTCTTTTTTATTTAAAACTGAGCAACATAGCACGATATGTTAGATACTAAAACCTTTCCTGACAAATCATGTGACTGTTGGTGCGATTCCCTTTAAAGTTCATGTAGTGGAACTAAACGGCCAATTAAAAGGCGAATCTTTCAAATAAGGTTTAACTAATTATAAAACGTCCCCTCATCATAAATTTGTAACTAAGCAATATAGAACAATATGCAATATACTGATATCGTTCCACAAAAATTCTCTAACTAACAATGCGAATCTCATAAAAATTCATTTTCACGTTATTATCGTCAGGAATAAAACCTCTATTTGCATTATATATAGAAGATTACTTATATTATGCCACTATAAAATTAATTATTAGGGATTTTCGTGTTATTATAATTTCGCACTTCAGTTCTGTTATGTATTAATTGAAATGCAAATGGAGTTATATATTCCAAGCAGCCTTGGAAAAAAATATATCTAAAGAGAAATATTTCTTTGATTGGTTCGTGGCTAATGGTGTTTGGGAGATAAATACCATACAATGGGGGCTTCAGAATTTTGCATTGAACATATTTAAATATCCCGAATTTTTACACTAATTGGATATATATATGTTATATCGAAGGCCTCTATTGGTTCATTTTTTAATATCTAAATGTTTCAGAAGTTCTTTTCGGTAGATTTCTACAACATTTTCTACTGAAATATGCCATGACGTTCATAAAATTATAGTAATATTCAAAAGATGGTATTCATTGTGCTCTCTGTAAATTGACATTGGTGAAATAAAGATTCTGAATCCTATTGTCAAGTGTTATTAAACAGAAAACATCACTGATATATTCAGAATAAATTGGGATAATATATGAATGAAATAATAATGGATACAGATATTCCAAAAATGCGACGAAGTTACTGAAAACAGTATTATATCAATATTCTTTTATTGTGAAATTGCACCATAAAAAACTTTTATTTTACGTTTTGAAACAAACAGTAAACGACGGCACAATAAATGTCTACACTATTCAATTGAGCAGAAAAACTTTACTATTAAAGTCAAATCTGTATATTATAACTGTTAATTTACTGGAAGACTGAGTTACAAAGTTGTTTATTTGTTCTGCGCAACTGGTGGATGTAAGCAGATGTATTTTTCAGAATAGTTCGTGGTAATACAATCTAAAAAATATATTGTATTATGGGGACTTTTGGATTTGCACTCTGTGGGAATATAAATGACCAGAAACTTTCATTGTGTCTCTGTGCAGACAAAAGATATTGATGTCTGTCAAACAGAGATTACGAATGTTATATCTTGTAGGCGTAACTAAAATTCATAGTATGTTTTTAAATTTCAACGAAGATAGTAGTAATATAGAAAAATAGTCTAAAAAATACATGAATGAGATTTCGGTGATCAAGAGCTGACGAAAATGATGCGATGCTAGTATGCATGGAATTGTATCACACAGATTTTTTATTGGAGTATTTTATAATTTTACATTATCTGTCTGAGAACTGATTCTTTAATGAGTTTTTTATGACTGTGCCATCAGAACATCAAAATTTGCACGCTGTGTATGCACGAAAGCTCAATATTATTAAATGTATATGTGGTTGAGAACCATATATATGAATATTTAATATTTTAATGTCTGGCAAATATAAATGCTGAGTGTTATAGAAACAGATTGTAAAATATATCAGAAGTTCGTAAAAGAATTTCAAATATCAAAGAAATCATTGGTGGTACAGTAAGGTAAACTAAAAATTTATTAAACTGAATTTCAACAGGATCAAGATCTTATAAAAATGCTCTAAATTAACTGAAATTGAATTAATGATATGTCGATAATTTATAGGTGCTATGTGATTAAGTATTTTTTGTAATTTCTTTCAATCTGTTCTGGGAAATGTGTAAGCGTATCATGGGGAGATAGGAATTTTCCGTTTGAATTGATGTAAATTTCGATGTTCTGACTATATATATATATATCTATATCCCTGCATCTATTATGTTAAAATTCTTCTGCCTATTTCTATTTTATACCTATTTTACTTCGAATACTGCAAAAAATTCAAGTTATTCGCAGTTAGTTACGCCAGTTATTCGCAAAACTCTTTATATGCAACCGTATTTCATTAAATTTTAAAGTTTAAATTAGTTGCAGAATCATTGTTATTAAAATTTAATTTTGATTGATAATTTGATTTTGATTTAATTTTAATTTTGATTTTTTGATTGCGATTTCAAACAAATCGTATTCATGTCTATTAGTCGAATTGTTTTATTTTCTTTTTCTAAAAGGTAATAATAAAATAACACTATGAAAATGTCCCAAAATCGATATTGAATGGAATAAAAACCGAATTTCAATTAAAAAATTTTCAGTAAAATGATTTCTTTTCTATTTACGAAGTTGAAAAAAAAAATTACCAAAAGTACGTTTTTGAAACAAGATTACATAACGAGTGCAGAAAAATATACAAAAGAAAAAAATAACATCCTCCTCACTTCCAAATACTTTCTTTTATCTCGCCCTATTATACTCGTGTCAAGAGAACCCTTTTTTAGATACTTACCTCTGCCTTAATTGTCTTCATTTGTGAATGAGTCAGATGCTGTTCCTTCGATCAATTACAATGCCTTGAATTTCTAGTTAGTGTTTGTTGGAAACATAATGTAAAAAAATGGAAAAGTAATATATAGGTTGATTCCAAATTTTTTTTTACAATAACAGAGGGGTGATAGTACACATCAAGACAAACAATATTAAATAGGAGACCAAGGGTCCCAAACATTTTCCAAACGAGATAGCCGTCATTAAAGTTTAGGGACCAAATAAACATAAAAAACGGAAAATTCGATCGATTGATTTGCGGTTTTCACTAAAATTATTCTTTATGTCGGCATTTTCTTGAAATTAAATAATAAAGATAAATTTCAAAAAATGCCGAAAGAGGGCGCTTTAGACTTTGGAGTAACGAACGACTATTTTTTGCCGGTATTTTCTTGAAATTAAATAATAAAGATAAATTTCAAAAAATGCCGAAAGAGGGCGCTTTAGACTTTGGAGTAACGAACAACTATTCTTTGCCGGTATTTTTTGCATCTCATTAAATGTTTTCGTAAGCTTAGACTCAAACTTAAATTTTGAGCTCAAAATCTGAAAGTGGGAGTGGTTAAATAGCACAAACTGAACTGTGTTCTGAGGGTTCAAATTTCAAATGGTTATAAAAAACGGAAAAATTGGTTCATTGATTTGCGGTTTTCACTAAAACTATTCTTTATGTCGGTATTTTCTTAAAAATACATTATAAAGATAATTTTCAAAAAATGCAGATAGAGGGCGATTTAGACTTTGGAGTAACAAACAACTTTTTTTTGGCGTTATTTTTTGCATCTTATTAAATGTTTTCGTAAGCTTAGACTTAAACTTAAATTTTGAGCTCAAAATCAGAATAGTTGGGAGTGGTTAAGTAGACAAACTAAACTGTGTTCAGAGGATTCAAATTTCAAATAATTATAAAAAACGGAAAAATTGGTCGATTCGTTTCCGGTTTTCGCTAAAACTAATTTTTAAATGAGCATTTTCTTGAAAATAAATTTTGAAGATAATTTTCACAAAATGCCGATAGAGGGCGCCTTAGACTTTGGAGTAGCGTACAACTATTTTTACCTGTTATTTTTTTTATCTCATTAAATGCTTTCAAATGCATAAATATAAATTTTAGGCTCAAATTCTAAATCGTTGGGAGTGTTTAAGTAGCTAAAAGTTGAATTGTGTTCCAGGAGGGGGGGGGGTAAATTTAAACTCCTGAAGATACTTCAATTTGCGCTACTTAACTCCTCGAAATTATTTAGATTTAGAGGTGAAAATTTAAGTTTAAATCTAAGCTTCCGAAAACATTTAATAAGTTTTTGAAAGCATTTAATTAGAAGAAGAAAAAATAATGGTTAAAATTAATTGTTGGTTACTCTGAAGTTTAAGGCGCCCTCTAATGATTTTTTTTTTTAATTTATCTTTAAAATTTATTTTTAAGAAGATACTGACTTAAAGAATAGTTTTATTTTAAACCGCAAAAGAATCAAAAATTTTTTCCATTTTCTATAATTATTTTGAATTTGAACCCCCCCCCCCCCCCCTCCCTTAAACAGAGTTCAGTTTGTGCTACTTAACTACTCCCTACTATTCAGATTTTGAGCTCAAAATTTAAGTTTAAGTCTAAGCTTCCGAAAACATTTAATGAGATGCAAAAAAAAGGCAAAAAATAGTTGTTCATTACTGTGGTGTTTTGGTGGGAAGAAGATGAGAACACTTATTTTTTGTTTCATCTCAAATATAGATTAGGTGATCGTAATAATGGGTAAATGACATTGCGTTGGATGGAGGCCAGCAAAAGACCCTTAAATAAAAAGTATATGACAAAAGGCAACCATGATATTTCTTAATAGTGAATCCTTAACTATGATAATATTAACTCATAGCAAAGATGTAAGAATATAAAGTGATAAGAAGAAAAGTTACCTGGATTTCCTGGCTGATGAAGACAACTTCAGATAGACAAATGAATAGGCATTGACACAATAAAATGAAGGGAAAATTTTGAAGAAGACAAGTATATTTATTTATAATCACTTGTGAAATTCTTCATGACTTGAATATTTTTATATATATATATTCATTTGTTATCATGCACAAACTTATATAAGTAGAATTATTATTATTTTCGTACAACAATTGCTCCACAAGGATGATATACATAAGTCGACATATTTTTAACACAACTCTTCTTCATATATATATTTGTATGCATTTTTGATAACATGATAACATTTTCTCAACGATATGAAGACAAAATTATCTCAGAAATATCAATTAGATATTACTTCAAAAGGAATATGCCTGGAAAAATCACAAAGAGGTATTCAATATTTTCAATTGGGGTTGCCGTTTTTTTATGCCCAGATAATTATATTTATACTTATGGCCGATTAATCATGAAATGAAGAGGAATTAAATTATGATATATTTTATATATGAATCACTTTCTCTGCATTCTTTTCAGAGGAAAAATGAATTCACTAAAAAAAAAATGCCATGGAAATCAGTTGAAGAAACTTGAAATAAATTGAAGAGAGCTCTTTGAAAAACAAATTATGACAACTCATTTATGAAGATAAATAACTGATTTTTATCGAGAAGCCGAAATAAAATAACCAAAGGGACTTAGCTCGCAGCGGCAGAGGAGCATTGCCCCTCGTAACATAACGAAGATTCGAAGGATTTTACCTTCCATCATGCAGCATCCGCTTAACTGCCTCGGGGCGCGCACACTTGCCCCGGCGCCCGCTAAATTTCTCGGCATCTACGAAACTTCTCGGCACATCTCAACTGCATCGGTTACGCTCACCCAACTGCATCCAACTCAACTGAGCTCCAACTGCGCAACTGCACTGGTGGCGCAGAGCCAGGAGGGAGAAAAGAACAAGGGTTACTGTAAACCCGGAATACGCCAAGTTGGCAACGTTCGAATGAGGAGAGCGAGGGAAAATAGGCCAAGCTACGATTTAATGTATAGTGAAATATGAATTTAATGAGGAAAAAAATGATAAACACTTAAAGAAGGAAGGCCAAAGCAGGTGGCCAGGCACTTAACTGCCTAAACCACGTCACCTGTGGAATTTAATTTGATAGGCCAAGGGGAGTACCAGATTAACCGGAAATACCACCCATAGAACGATCGAGATTGTTCTAGAAAGATTTTCAAACCGGAAGGAATGATTCAAACAAGATTTTACCGGTTTAGAACATTCGATAGCCAGGTAAGGAAGAAATATTTACAGGCGACGACATCAAAGGAAACGAAATCAAAATAATATTTAAATTGAAAACATTAATAAAAGGAGATGATAGGAAATAAAATAGCTAATAAAATTGAATTAAAATAAAAATATAGGGGTTATCGAGCAACCACCACATATCTACCCGGGCCTCCCCAAAAGAAAACATTGGAGAGATGACAAAAATTCAATAATTTTTTCATCGAAACAATATTTTCTAAAACATGTACAAAGATATAAAATAATTACACAAAATAAATGTACCAGAAATAGTTATATGAATAGAAATAATTGTTTTACATGATATTTAAATAATAAAAATAATTACTATTATGGTAGTAGTCCT
This sequence comes from Maratus speculifer, assembly GCA_964019185.1. Taxonomy (NCBI): domain Eukaryota; kingdom Metazoa; phylum Arthropoda; class Arachnida; order Araneae; family Salticidae; genus Maratus; species Maratus speculifer. Next base: position 16,485 of record OZ025289.1, on the reverse strand, counting down.
TATGTTAATACACCAAAGATAGCAAATATTAAAAATGGAAGGTATACAAAATTTCTTCCAGAGGTACTTATCATGTATCAAAAAAAATTAAAGTTTATATATATTTGCAGAAACAACAGTCTTTAACTATGAACAGTTTCTTGTTAAGCTGTGCAAAATGCAATATGATAACTAAATGCTTTAGTACATGTAAAAATATTTGAGTATACAACAACAACATGTATATGTATATTTTTCAGTTGATAATAAAATAAATCAAACTATAACTGTATATGAATCATACTATAACTGTATATGAAAAAAAATGGATGGTTTCAAATAACACATGATAAATTGAATGAATTTGTAAGTTGAAAATTTGAAAAAGAAAAATACATACAAATGGTACAGAGAGAATATTTAGACTCTCATAAAAAAAATGTACATGTATCAATATATAGCTTTTTAAGCTTTTAAGCAATCTTAACTGATTAATCTTAGCATCATTCAATAATAACATTTTCAAAGAAAAATATAAGAAATTCCAAAGGCCTATGTAAATTGGTAGAAAAATACAATGTTATCTACCAATAAAAAACATCTTCAAAATGAATGTATCAATTTTCAAAGAGCGAATGTTTATATTCTCATAAAAGGAATATTCTTGAACACCTTCAACATAAATTGACAATAATTGCATAAATACTTTTAATACTATACCTCATTCAAAATAAACATAAAACATAGGATATTTATATTCTGATAAAAAGAACTTATATGAATATGTCAATCTTGTATATGACTTCGATAATGTCAACTTACAAACAAAAATCAATTGTCAAAAATTTATATAAGATATTTTGAATGTTTAATTGCAATTTTTCAAACATTTTTTAAATAACAAGTGATCATTTTTGTATTTGTCATATATCAAGTATTTGCTTTATATGAATATATAATGACTCAACCAACATCTTTGGATCCAAAGTATAATTATAGAATAACAAAAACCTTTTTTTTTTTAATAACTTTCAAATACTCAAAAGTATACAAAAAAATAATACTTATTGTGAGTCATTCATTTTTCTATAGTTCAATAATAAGAGGAGAAATATTAGTATGCATAAGTTTATCATGCATTTTCATTTTTTTGTTAATAGAGGATAATTGTTAGAGCATGCATGCATTGTAAAGAGAAATTATTATATAAGTCACAATAGGGAAAATGATTTTATGAGTACTCATATTCATGTTTACCTTACATCAATTACAATCCACTTTTCTTAGTAGGATAAACATTTGTCAAAAATAACTTTAAATAATGACATAATATTTTAGTAAGAATATAAAAGGACAAATTCTTTCTCAATTTTTTTAGCACCAACTATTGCAATAAAAAAAACTTTATAAGGCTAGAAGTAGAAGTATATGGCATATTTGAGAGAATATACTTATTACAATAATTATGGTTTAGAAATGAATACAGTGAATAATAAAAATATTAAAACCATACATACATCTGGAGGATGACCATTGAATTGCCTCAAGGAGAAGAAGACTTAAAAAAAAAATAACAGCTGCCTGCAGCTTGGAGGAAGAAAACAAAAAATTACACAGTCATTCTTCTTACTCGAATATCAGTCTAACTAGTATTGACTGAATATGTAACAAATTAAGAGTCATCCTGAAAAAAGAAAAGAAGATTAGTTCATTTTTTATACATTTTATGAGTGCGAGGGCGAAGATCATAATTTTTATATTGGGTAGACTTGTTTCTAACATCAGTGTGAGTGCCACCAAGAGGAACTTGTGACTGTACCGATTTACTTGAACATGAAGATGTTTGTTGGCACTTAGAAGAAGAAAGAATTCGAGGAGATGTGTTACAAGTAGCATCATGATTAGACACTTGAGTAGGAGAGTGTTGTCTCACAGGAGTAGAAGATGCATTATCAACAGATGTTTGATCATGTGATGCATTTTTAGAAGAAACTGAAGGATATTGCAATGTTTCATTTCTCTTTTGAAGCTTCAAGATTCTGTTAGTGTGAATCAACATGGGTGAAGCGTGACTATTATTGGAATCTTGAATTTGAATAAGCACGGGAGAAATTATTTTCTTCACCACGTATGGGCCTTGTACTTTTTTGTTAAACACCGTGGGAAATTTTACATAAACAATGTCATTAACATTGATGTTGGCAAACTTTAATTTTTCTCTCGATTTTTGGTACACTCTTTGCCTAGAAGATTCGTTATTTTTATAAGCTTGATAGTATATTTTCTCAATAACATCCATTAATTTATGAATTTCATAGGCAGTATTGAGAATTTTCCAGGAAGCTTGAGATTTGTAATTAGCATAAATGTCATTTATCTCTCTTCCAAAATGAAGAAGATTTGGAGTGAATTTTGTAGCTGGATGAGGTGTAGCATTATATATGGATTGGTGAATTTTTAGAGCAGTTGGTACATCACATCCTTGGGAAGCCATTGTATTCACAGACGATTTTATTTGAGAATTACATCGTTCACTTAATCCGTTAGCCTGGGGATGGGCTACAGAACTGTGTTCCAATTTAATGCCAAGCTTTTTATTAAAATAAGAAAACATATCACTAGTGAACTGAGAGCCATGATCAGTGAGAGTTAATTCGGGTTTTCCATGAGTGGAAATGTAATGTAATAAAGCTTTTGTAACAGACTCAGCACTGATATTATTCAAGGCATATAATTCTAAATGACGAGAAAAGTGATCTATGATAGTCATCACATATTGACGATTTCTTAATGGGCCGAGTAAATCCATAGAGACTTTTTGATTGGGAGCTGTTGGAAGTGGTGCTGGCAAGTATGGAACAGTATTTTTTTTTTTTTTTTTGATTTTTGTTTACTAAACAAATTTCACAAGAGTTAACATAATTAATGGTATCAGAAACAAGGGTTTTCCAGGTAAATCTTTTCTTTAAATTAACAATAGTTTTATGAATTCCAGTATGAGTAACATGAGCAATTCTTAAGGCTTTTGCTCTAAGTGACAAAGGTAAAACAGCTTTATGTAGCTCAATATCTTCTGAAGAAAAATGTCCATTGTAGCAAAGTAACTCATTACTTGGATTAATATAGTAGCCATTTAAACTTTTAGATTTTTTGTTATTTTTAAGATCTTCATAAATTTTCTTGATTTTTGGGTCTTTTTGTTGTTCAGAGAAGATGGTGTGATCAAGAATTTCTAATAATGGATCTTGATTATTATCATAATTTGGAGGTGAAGAGTCACTTTGAAGATGACATGTGTGGTGGATTTTGTCAACCAAACCACATGGAAAGTGAGGAATTTCATTTTGTAAATCATTTTGATTATCAACAATTCGTAGGGGTTCTTGTGTAGAAATAAGATCTGGATTATTATGGAGATCTTCAGTAGGAATGTGAGGTGTTCTACTCAGAAAATCTGCTAAGACATTTTCTTTGCCTGGTACATGTTGGAATGTGTACGAGTATTCTGACAGTTCTAACATCCATCGAGTAGTAATATCAGCTGGTGATGTAGCCTTTTTATAATTATTAAGAGATTTGGCATCGGATAATAGAATAAAGGGTCGACCAAAAATTTAATATTTAAAAGCTGTTATGCCTTTGTAAATGGCATAAAGTTCCAATTTGATGGCAGGGTACTGTCTTTCCGACTGAGATAGAGTTTTGGAATAATAGGAGATTGGTCTAAGTTCACCATCAAATTTCTGCATAAGAACAGCTGATATTGCTGTCTTTGATGCATCTGTATTGACATAGAAGGTTTCATTCCACTTAGGAAGATTGAGCATAGGTTTTTGGAAGAATATGTCTTGTAATTTTTTAAATGCATTTTCTTGTTCAGTTTTCCAAGAAAATTTATTTTTAGGTTTGGTGACTTCAATGAGAGGAGTAATCAATTTAGCAAAATTAGGAATAATTGACCTATAAAATGAACATAAACCTATAAAACTTTTCGTTTTCCTCTTGGTTTTAGGCATTGGAAAAGAAGTGATTTTTAAAATGTTACTTGTAATAGGAAGAATTTTATGATCTGTGAGTTGGAATCCTAAAAAGTTAATGCTTGTTTGCATAAAGGAACATTTTTCAGGAGACAGAGTAATGTTATTAGCAATAAGAGTGTCTAATAGCTTTGTGAGTTTCATGGTCATTTCTTCAAATGAATTAGCGCCAACTACAATATCGTCTTGATATGCATAACACGAATCAATTTGAGATAATTGAATAACTGAGTCAATTAATTGTTGAAAGGTACTTGCAGCTGTCTTCAAGCCAAACACGAGACGCAAGTAGGTAAAAATTCCCCATGGAGTAGTAAAACTGAGCTTATCTTGCATATCTTTAGGTACAGCGATCTGCCAGTATGCAGAGGGCAAGTCAAGAGTAGTATAATACTTAAATTTTGATAATTGCACCAATACATTTTGAATTCTAGGAAGAGGATATGAAGATGGAATAATAATGGAATTTAGCAATCTTAAATCTAGAGCCAAACGATACTTTTGAGGTTTTGACATATCAGTTCTCTTCTTTTTAACAAAAAGCATGGGACACGCCCAAGATGAATTTGATCTCTCAATAATGCCAGCATTTAACATTTGATTAATCTGGTCAAGAGCTTCTTGCTCAAGTGCCTGTGGCACAGGAAAAGGTAGGGTTTTGACTGGATGAGAATTTAGCATAGTGAACTAAGGATTAACCAGGTCGGTATGACCTAAAGTGTCAAGAGATTTTGAAAAAGCAAGAGCTTTACTACACAATAATTTTGTTAAAGATTCTTTTTCATGAGGAGGTAAGTGTTTTAGATCAAAGTCATTTGGAGACAGTTCTTGGATACGTTTTCTCTTAACCTCTTCAGATGGTAAAATTAAATTACAATATTCGTTTTCAAAGTCTAAATCAAAAGAATATTCCTCAATATCTTTCTCATCTACATTGATACATTCGCCAATAATTGAATTTTTATTTAAATGAATGTCCAGGTTTGATATATTCTGACATACAACCAAAAATAAATCATTTTGAATTGAAGATTTGGAATGCAAAGATTCATGTAACACAAGACCTTTATTTTTTAAATTGGGTTTGAAAATAAAATATTCAGATGGAGGATTCAAGTACTTAACATGTAAATAAACAAAAGAATTAGGAGGGATTAATTCCCTATTGAGTAATTGTACCATGTTGGAATTCACCAAAATTTTATTACCAATATTTAAATGGGTTTGCTTTTCACTAAAATAACTACCATCATTAGTATTTTCAGATGACAAATTCTTGCCAGGTATATTATCATTAGTAGATACATAGTTCACCACATTACCATAATCAGTTGGAACATAGTTAGAAAAATAAGTAAAATTACCATCAATATAAGGATTATGAAAATTCATAGCAGTGTCAGCAACATTATTTGTAAATAAACCACTATTATGAAAATTATAATTATAAGGATAGGTTGTATAATTGTTGAACAATTGTAAATTTGTATCACCATAATTTGCATATAAATCATCAGTATAAGTACCATTACTTAGATTATTTGATATAGAATCTTCATAACAAGGCATTTTGTGTACATCTAAAGAATATGGCACATTTGAATTATCATAAGTATATTCAGAATTCATGAAATAGCAAGTAGGAGATTCGTTATAACTGTGAAAAGGAATATGTTTATCCTTAATCAAGATGGACTTAAAGCTTGGTGAAATGGTTATGGAATGTTTATTGATAAACTCAAATCCAAGTATGGCTTGAAAATGAACATTCTCTATCTTTGTAAGATAAAAGACATGATGAAAAAAGAATTTATCGATTTTAAATGCAATCTCTATGCATCCTTTGAAAAAAACTTTAGAATTTATAGTAGATACAGATACATTTCTGGATAAGAATTTGTAGTGAAGCCTGGATTTAATGCTATTAAAGCATTCTTGATCCAAGAGTGACAAACTTGATCCAGTATCAATTAACGTTGAGATTTCATTATGTTGAATGTTTATCAGAATGCATGGAAGAACATACGAGTTATTAAAGGAACTGCATATGACATGTCTTTCTTGTACATCATCATCAATTTCAAAATTTTGTTTGGATGTCAAAGAATTATGTGAACATGAAGATTTGTTAAATTTAGGTGTTACAGGGGAAGTTTGGACAGCTGTGGATGATACTAAAGTGATTGAAGAGTTTTTGTCAAATTGTTGTTTATGTTTGTCACTAAAGTGTACTGACCCTGAATGAGAATTACGGGAGAGAAGGCGGTCAGTAGAACCAGTCTCCCTTATTTGTTTAAATGATAAATATTGTTTTTATTTTCAGACGAGGTATAGTTTTTTCTTCTGTGAGGGTTAGACGAAAATTGAGACGAAGAGTTTTGATTGGAAGCACTAATAATATTTTTAAATTTGTAGCACGTGTCCATACGATGATTGATTTTTCCACAGAACGCACACTGCACAACATCTTGTTTATGATAAAAGGATGTAGAATTTTTTTTGTGAGAAAATTTGTCGAAGGTGGGTTGATGATAAGTACGTTTCCGATAAAATCTATGTTGACGAAAATTATTTTTATGTTTATCTGTAGCCTCTTGTCTATTTGGAGAAGGAGAATATGTTCTAGCCTTTCTTTTAAAATTACTAGAAGCATGAGAATTGACTTTTGGAGTTTGCAAAGGTGAGAAGGTAGTTTGAGAATTGACATAAATTTTATCCTTCGTATGTCTCATAGGAGTCTTATGGAGAACATTATTAGAAGCAATAGAATTATCATGGACTTTTTCAGAATCCAAACAATAGGCTTGATTAAAATTCTCGTAAGATTTTTTAGGGGGAGAGTCATATATATCCTGAAGAAAATTTGCTCGTTCAAGAGCTAAATCAAAAGATGAAATATTTTCCTCTAGAATTTTTCGCTTAATTTGTTTAGGCAAAGCCTCAAGAAAATCAGTGAATTTTAATGAATTGAGAGCAGAAGGATCCAATTTAGGGTATGCAAGCCGAAGTTGTTTATCCAGCCGAAACGCAAAATTTTTGACTGATTCATTTGAATCTAAGCTTAAATTCTGCAAGGATTTGAGAGAAACAGTCTTTTTTGAAGGTAAGAAATAGTCTATAAAAGCTTTCCGAATGTCATGGAAATTATAGTTCTTGAACTGAGACTGTGTTTCAAGAAAGAAGAGTAAGGCGCTGCCCTCAAGTTTCGATTTGAAGAGAACAAAAAGTTCTTTATCGGAAAAATTATTTAACTCTTGTATATCAGATAATTGATCAAAGAAGAATTCCACAGTCTGAGGGTTGCCGTCGAATGGCTGTATTGCAATACTTAATTTAGACTTGGGGGGCATGATGATATAATTAAACTGAGAGCTCAATAAATGACAGGTTAGATTTGGATATAGACTGGTCTTATAATATATAATACATAAAATGACCCACTATTTAAAATATTGACGAATTTCATTTATGTTATACATCATTTTTATATATTAAGAAGAAGAATAATTATATGACGAAGAGAAGAAAAATACCAACATATCTTTGTTAGCATCAGATCAAAAGAACATGGCCCAAGAAAATTTTATGTAAATATATATCATATGGCTCAAAACATATATTCTTATATTTATGAGAACAGAATAATTTATATTAAAATAAACAATTATGTTTACCAGCACCTTCGTTGCATAATAAATATATTAGTTATAAATTATATCATGGCAAGAAAAATATCAATAAATTATGTTATATATAATGTACTGCTCCAAAAAAAATATTATATCAGCATAAAATCAAAATATATTATGCATTCATTTATTACACCACACTTAACAAAATATAAATATAAAATATTGATCACTGCATGAAGATATAATTTGAAAATAATGAAGATATAATTGAAGATAATGAAGCTAATGAAGATATAATCCTTTTTTTTGTTGAAAAATATGTATAGATAACGAAAATACAATGGCAGCAAAGGAAATAGATGGTCACGCGTTGGTCACTGCACCAAAGGAAATTTAAACTGTGGTGTTTTGGTGGGAAGAAGATGAGAACACTTATTTTTTGTTTCATCTCAAATATAGATTAGGTGATCGTAATAATGGGTAAATGACATTGCGTTGGATGGAGGCCAGCAAAAGACCCTTAAATAAAAAGTATATGACAAAAGGCAACCATGATATTTCTTAATAGTGAATCCTTAACTATGATAATATTAACTCATAGCAAAGATGTAAGAATATAAAGTGATAAGAAGAAAAGTTACCTGGATTTCCTGGCTGATGAAGACAACTTCAGGTAGACAAATGAATAGGCATTGACACAATAAAATGAAGGGAAAATTTTGAAGAAGACAAGTATATTTATTTATAATCACTTGTGAAATTCTTCATGACTTGAATATTTTTATATATATATATTCATTTGTTATCATGCACAAACTTATATAAGAAGAATTATTATTATTTTCGAACAACAATTGCTCCACAAGGATGATATACATAAGTCGACATATTTTTAACACAACTCTTCTTCATATATATATTTGTATGCATTTTTGATAACATGATAACATTTTCTCAACGATATGAAGACAAAATTTTCTCAGAAATATCAATTAGATATTACTTCAAAAGGAATATGCCTGGAAAAATCACAAAGAGGTATTCAATATTTTCAATTGGGGTCGCCGTTTTTTTATGCCCAGATAATTATATTTATGCTTATGGCCGATTAATCATGAAATGAAGAGGAATTAAATTATGATATATTTTATATATGAATCACTTTCTCTGCATTCTTTTCAGAGGAAAAATGAATTCACTAAAAAAAAATGCCATGGAAATCGGTTGAAGAAACTTGAAATAAATTGAAGAGAGCTCTTTGAAAAACAAATTATGACAACTCATTTATGAAGATAAATAACTGATTTTTATCGAGAAGCCGAAATAAAATAACCAAAGGGACTTAGCTCGCAGCGGCAGAGGAGCATTGCCCTTCGTAACATAACGAAGATTCGAAGGATTTTACCTTCCATCATGCAGCATCCGCTTAACTGCCTCGGGGCGCGCACACTTGCCCCGGCGCCCGCTAAATTTCTCGGCATCTACGAAACTTCTCGGCACATCTCAACTGCATCGGTTACGCTCACCCAACTGCATCCAACTCAACTGAGCTCCAACTGCGCAACTGCACTGGTGGCGCAGGGCCAGGAGGGAGAAAAGAACAAGGGTTACTGTAAACCCGGAATACGCCAAGTTGGCAACGTTCGAATGAGGAGAGCGAGGGAAAATAGGCCAAGCTACGATTTAATGTATAGTGAAATATGAATTTAATGAGGAAAAAAATGATAAACACTTAAAGAAGGAAGGCCAAAGCAGGGGGCCAGGCACTTAACTGCCTAAACCACGTCACCTGTGGAATTTAATTTGATAGGCCAAGGGGAGTGCCAGATTAACCGGAAATACCACCCATAGAACGATCGAGATTGTTCTAGAAAGATTTTCAAACCGGAAGGAATGAATTCAAACAAGATTTTACCGGTTTAGAACATTCGATAGCCAGGTAAGGAAGAAAAATTTACAGGCGACGACATCAAAAGAAACGAAATCAAAATAATATTTAAATTGAGAACATTAATAAAAGGAGATGATAGGAAATAAAATAGCTAATAAAATTGAATAAAAATAAAAATATGGGGGGTTATCGAGCAACCACCACAATTACTCCAAACTATAAAGCGCCCTCTATCGACATTTTTTGAAATTTATCTTTATAATTTATTTTTAAGAAAATACCGACATAAAGAATAGTTTTAGTGAAAACCGCAAATCAATGAGCCAATTTTTCCGTTTTTTTTTATAATCATTTGAAATTTGAACCGTCTGAACACAATTGAGTTTGTGCTACTTAACCACTCCCACTTTCAGATTTTGAGCTCAAAATTTAAGTTTAGATCTAAGCTTACGAAGACATTTAATGAGATGTAAAAAATACCGGCAAAAAATAGTTGTTCGTTACTCCAAAGTCTAAAGCGCCCTCTATCGGCAATTTTTTGAAATTTATCTTTATAATTTAATTTGAAGAAAATGCCGACATAAAGAATAATTTTAGTGAAAACCGCAAATCAACCGACCAATTTTTCCGTTGTTTATGTTTATTTGAAATTTTGATCCCTAAACATTAATGGCGGCTATCTCCTTCGGAAAACGTTTGGGACCCTTGGTCTCCTATTTAATATTGTTTGTCTTCATGTGTACTATCACTCCTCTTTTATTGTAAAAAAAATTTGGAATCACTCTGTATAAAGATATTTAACCTTAAAATACATTTTCATGAAATATAATGACAGTCGTAAAATAAATGATCAGCTTTAAAAGACGAGATTGAGACAGTTACCTTAAAACACATATTTTTCACTAATTAATAAAATGCGGACAAATAACCATATAAAGACGACCATTTTGTTTATTTTTTAAAAACTCGTACATTATTGCCATCACAAGACTTTCTTCTTTGTAAATCGAATCAATTAAACAATTTAAATACTCCAAGAGCCCTAGAAGTCTGCACGCCTTTAAATTTAGCAATAGATCGCAAGTTCGATTCCCTGCAGGGCTCGTTTCATTCAAATTTTCGTCCGTTTGGGATGACGAACTTTTATCCCCGTGGTCGATAAAAAAAAGTAGAAAACATGCTTGAGAACTAAAGGCAGAGGGTGGGTCGAAATAGTGTCTTGTGTTAGGCTGACAACCTGACCTGGACATAGGCTGTACAAGAAACTCAAAGCACAGTGTCAAGCAAACAAGGTTTCACGCTGTGTGCCCTGATCTTTCATGAATCGTGTGGCCACAGCATAGTTTAGTGTTTCAAATAGTTTAAACACTATAAGAAAATATATAAATCTAGAAAATGGGTTTCTCATACAATATATTCCCCTGTTCAGGATGCAAGATGCTAAGCATGGGTTTATATGAATTCTGAGCATTTAAATTGTTGATTTAAAATTATTTTATGCCGAACAAATAATCAAATTTCGGCACACCGTCCTAGATGACCGCAAAAAAATTGAGTGCCAATTTATTGGCATCATGAGTATTCTAAATTTGATGTTTCGCTGAAGACTGCTCACATAAATCGCGGATAAATGCATCACATAAATCAAACATTTCGTCACTTTGCAGCATCTACCTTTTATGCAATTTTTCCGGCAAAATAATTAATATCTGTTCACATATAAGAACAATCTTTATGTTAAGTTTCATTCTATTCTACGCAGTAGTTCATGAGTTAGATAAAAAATTTTTGTCGCATACAGAAACACAGTTTCACGGACTGACTTTGTCTAAAAACACTCAAATCATGTTCAACACATACTATACCGTATAAGCTGGATTTGAATCTAGCACTTTCATTTTATAGATAGAAGAAATGTAAAAAAAAATAAATGAAAGAAATATTTATTTGCTGTTAGTGAATATAAACTTCTGAAAATATTTATTAAAGAAACCGGCTTTTTCTATCAGATAATTTTAAATTTTATATTCAAATATACTTTAATTATACTTCTAAATGTATAATTTTAAACTTTATATTTATGGGATAGTTTGGGAAGAAAAACATTGCATCTTACAGATTTACCAATACACAGACATACAGGCACGCAGACTGACGGAATGGCATACATATTCACGAGACATTTTCTAAAAGTATTGAAATCAATTCAAACCTTAAAAAACGCATAAATCTATTGAAAATAGGATTTTAAAAATCCGATAATTTTTTTTTCCACAGAAAAAAAAGAAAATATATATGAGAATCCTGTACAAACATAACCTCAAGCAATTGAAAATGCTCGAAAATCAATTGGAAAAGGGGACAAATTGAAGCTTTTTACCAGCATTTTATATATGTTCTATAATTCTCAGAAATGCTCAATTCGCAAAGATAACCCACTCGAAATAACATGCTAGCAAACGAATGCCTAGAAAAGGTGCAGGAGAGGAAAATAACCTATTTCCCTCATAAGTACTTTCTTCACTCGATCTGTTAAATCCTTGTCAGTAGAACTCTTCGTCAGACCTTTACTCCAACCCTAATTACCCTTATTTCAGAGTAAGTCAGTTTCCATTATTTCGATAAATTACAGGCTTTTCCTTTTTTTGAAACTATAACTGCTACGGAATAATATAAGGAAACATACGATTAAAAAGAAATGGAAAAAGTTCGAGATGCTTTCTTTAAGTACTTTTGCAGGGAATATAATGATGGTTGGTTGGTTGGAGTTTAATGGCACAAAGTCCCTTTAAGGACATGCTGCGCCAAGAATATAATGATGGAAGAAAAGTGGTTTTTCCACTAACAATTTTTCCACCAAGATAGAAGCGAAGGATAAGCGATTTTTCATAGCAGAGGATTTTTCTTTTTTTTTCCAAAAAGATTACAATGTAAAAAGCAATAGACTTGAAATCATTAATATTGGTGGTACCTTGCTGGCTCTAATTTTATGGAGCAATTTAGTATACATAATTGTGTAGTTTAAATAGATATAATTGGTGTGATAATACACATTAGTCTGAAGTAACAACAATTATATTGATTAAATTACTCTATAAGAAAATGATAGAAAGGCTGCTAAGCATTTTATAGAGTTATGTTACAGAGCTGTTTTATAGTTTTCTATTGGATATAAACTGCTATAAAACTTTATCAAACAAAGCATATTCTTCTAATGTATAATTGCATGTAAATGTTTTTTTAATAGTTACCAGAAGCGAAGCCTTGACTATTGAAACAGAGAGATAGGCATACAGACGCAAGAATAGCGTACTTGCTCGTGGTCAGACTTTTTTAAAGGCAATCAAATCATTTTCAGGATATCATTAAAATTATCAATCCGTCGAAAATTACGAATAACATGTGATTCTGTTTATAAAGATTAAAACAAAATAAATAAATAATGGCTATCATGTACAAAATTAACCCTAACAGTTAAAAATGTTCGAAATGTGATTGGAAAAGTCAGTAAAATAGAGCTTTTTACCAGCATTCTATAGATTTCAAATAATTCGCGGAAATGTCCCGTTCATAAAGATTGCCGTATCGAAATAACACACTAGCCAACGAGTACGTAGAAAAGATGCAGCAAGGAGAAAAAAATATTTCTCCTTTGTAAGTACCTTCTTCTCTGAATCTATTAAACTCTTGTCAGAAAAACCCTTCTTCAGATCCTTACTCCGACCCTAAATGCTCTCATTTCAGAGTCAGTCAGTTGCCATTACTTCAATAAATTTCCGGGTTTCCCTTTTTTTGAATCTTTAGTCGCTACGGTAGAATATGTTGAAATATAATGTAAAAAATAAGTGGAAAAAAATCGATTTTTGATTCGTTCTTTAAATTTTTTTTTGCTAGGAAATTAATGATGGAAGTAACGTGTTAACTATGTTAAAAATATAGATAGGTATGTTTGCTCTGATCGTGTTTTTTTTTTCATTTAAGAGTTTTGATTTTGCTCAAACAATATCCACAACGGTCTCTTTTAAACAAGCTACCAGACATAAAAATATAATTTGTAAACTGAATTGGTGAATTAAACAGTGTATCCTATCTGATCAAATGCTACTATATTCACTTGATTTTTCTAAAATGATGATCACAATGACCACTTTCAAACAACCTACCAAACATAAAATATACCATGAAATTTCATATTTTAAATTTAACGTCAGTCGCCGGTGACTGACAGTGCAAAATATGGTATAAAACTAAAGATAATTATATTGGTTTAAGAAATTATTAAATATCTATTTAAAATTTACTTAAATTTTATTTATTACAGGATTATATCATTAAGTAAACGAAAACTTCAATGTCAGTTACCCGTGACTGACATGCATACAACCTGTTATTAATGTATACTTTCTGATCGAACGCTAGTATGTACACTTGATTTTTCCAAAACTGTGATTTTTTTTCAAGCAACCTACTAATAAAAAGAGAAAAAAGTTTGAAAATTGATGGTTAGTATTGACAATTGTAAACTTCCTCGCCAAATGCTAGTGTGATTTTTAAAATTTCAGATTGGAGTTTATAACCGCTTCATCGAACAATATGTATTTTTTATGCTCATACATAAATCATTTGTATTATAAGGGTTTCTGTGAAATAAGGTACTGTTTATAGACACGATAATTGGTACTCTTTGATGAAAGATTTTAAAAGTTATACCCCTGATTTAAATAAAAACAGTATTTAAGAAGTTTCTAGAAACTAGCATTATTTAAAAAAAGAATTTTCATATGATTTTTATATGTTTTATTTTGAAGAACTTTTATTTCAAAAATATTCTTCAAGATTAAAGAAGTGATGCCATTATCACTGTTTTTCTTAATCTAAAAATGGATATTGTTTCTCATCCCATACTTAAAAGAAATGTTTCCAGTAATGCCAGCTTTACCAAGTTTGAGGATATAACTTTTTTCAAATTCTTTTTTATTTTTCTGATACTGAAACTATAAAAAGTAATTCTTTTTTTTGCACTTTTCATAAAATATAAAATACTGAAGATTTTTGTTTCTAAAAATGGACATTGTTTCGTACCGCATTCTTTGAAAAATAAATTAAAGTAATGCCAAATATATCTGATTTCAAATATTTTTCTAAGTTTTTTTTTTTTTAACTAAAAAATAAGTTTTATTATCGCAGCATTTGTCCAATATAAAATCTCATTATTTGAACAATATAACATAACGAAGCTTTTGTTTTAAAAATGCACATTGTTTTTAACTACATTTTTAAAAATTGGTAAATTTATCACAGTTGAGATTATTTTAATTTTTCAAGTTTTTTTTTCTATATTCTTTATACTGAAATTACAAAAAATTAATGGGGTTTTTTTCGCTCTATTCGCAAAATATAAGATAATAAAGATTTTTTCCCAGGTCATGTACTGAAAATGTGCCACAGACATGTCGCTTTCCACAACATTTCCACCAAATTTTCTCAATATTTATATGGGATTAGTCAATTTTTCAAAATGATTATCGATGTTACTTGAAAATCGAAACTGTTTTGCGATGTCGTATGCATAATACACAAATAAATAAATAAATATAAAAACTGTTAAACATTTATCATCGTCTATTAAAAAGAAAAAAATCATTCCCATTTGTTAATATCATCAGGCTGTAATGCCCCGAAAACATCATAAAATTTCAAGTATTTAATGCTTTCCCTCTAAATATCTTTTGTATTACTTTTTCACGAAGTTTAAGAACACTGTAAAAATAATCTTTAATTTAATGCAAAAATTGCTGGTAGCAAAGTTTCTAGCAGTTTTTGCCGTAAAAATTGCAGTAATTTTTTTACATCGAATTTTAATGCAATTTTAATTAGGCAGAATTTAATGCAATGCCAACAGCAAAAGCTGTTGGCAACATTGATGTCAGCAGTGTTTGCCATAAATTTAACGGATTCTTTTTACAGTGAATCTACATACCAAAAAGTTAATGATAATTATTTTCCAGTTTTTCATTCCTTTGTGAATGTTTCAAGATCTTTTCTTACTTTTTACCGCGTCGTTTGTTTTGAATATCATATTGCTGATGTTGTGATTAACTTTTTTTGTCACATTTATCGATCGGTAAGGACTAAAAAAATTTATATTTCTTTAAAGCAAAATGTATTTTCTGTTTAATTATGATTATCACAGTTTTATTATTCTTAATCTTATTTTTCCTTTCATCTGATGACCCTTCTCTATTCTAATTAAAACGCAATGGATTTTTCGTTCATTGAGACGTTAGCTGTATTTTTTTTTTTTTTTTAAGATTTTTTTTCTGATAGATTTGCGCTATCTCATGAGAAGATGTAAACATAAGCTATAAAAAGTATTAACGTGCATTTTGATAAGCAATTTTTCATACTCCAGAATATGTACTTTTTCTTGTTTGTTTTCAAATTCTGCGGGATTTTTTTTCTTTTTTTTAATGCATTATAAACATTTTTCGTTGTATGACTAAATATTTTTATACATATTATTATTTTAGTTATCATGTTTCACATTGAAAATTTAATAAAACTGAGTTATAATTTTATGTTCTAAAAACACAGCCATTTTAAGTAACATTTTAACATTTGAAATAAAATTAAGTATATATTTTGAAAATATTTGAAAAACTAATTATAATATTAACAATTATAACCAGTTCACAAAAAAGTATTAATTTCTTAAAAGATATTTTAACACGCTAAGTGCCAGGGCGACTGATACTGAACCTTCCATTGAGGCCGCGTCAGTCACCGCTGACTGACAGTGTGAAATATGATATAAAACTTTTTTTTTTAATATTGTTTGTAATAATTATTAAGAAAGTATAATACTGTAATATATAAAAGTTGAGGAAATTTTACATAAATTTTCAGTAATTACCTAAAGCAATATATAAATATATACAGGTGTCCA